>CM071863.1:17620432-17639547 GCA_036759665.1 Gynandropsis gynandra
GAATGCAGTTATATTCATCCGCTAGCACCGAAGAATATAATTGTATTTGTTTTTCTTTTGGGGATAGTACATAAGATGTACGGCAAGTATGTGTATGGAGATACATGTACTTCGACTATATGAGATATTACGTAAAGGCAAGTGTGAGATTGAAATTATTATGCCATTATGTAATATTTTCAATAGTTGGGTTTAAGTCGTAATTATTAAAAAGTTAATAATTATAAATAAACGAAAAACGAGTTTTCGATATCAGAGTATTCTAAAACTAAAAGCCCTAGCCGTCAGAAAGAGAACCGAAGAACGAAAAACTGTTTTTCGTTCTTCCCGAATTGTGCATCAAAGCAGATCCGATCTCGGCGTGGATACGAGTAGAGGGCTTGCACTATCGAGCCTTGCATCCGACAATCACACGTTCAACACGAAAGGTACTACGAAATCGTTTCTAGTTTTGTTCGATATTGAAACCCCGAAAACTAATCGTTAAACATGACTAGATCTATAATCGGATTGATAAGAACACGTTTCCGCACCTAAATCAACCCTACATTGCTTACAAATGAAATCCACAATTCTTGCAGCAATCTTCACCTATAACGATAATAGTGTATTCCTACTCATGTACCGCCGTGTTCTAGCTTCTAAATAAAGAAGATCTTTATAAAGAGGATATCTGTCAATTGCATTTCAATGTCGAGATCTGTTTATGTATTCCACTCACTTTGCATTGTTGTGTTGCAAAGAGCATAGTTCTCCCGTGAAGAAAAAATAAAAAAAATTACTGAATAACATTAAGCCCAAGCCGAAGCTCCCTCAAGCCCAATACAAAGCCCACGTCCACGACCAAGCCTAAACTTAATATTAGCTCAATTATAACATTAAGCCCAAATTGAAGCCCAAAATGCGGACGCAGATGGCGCACCCACGGTCTCGTTCATCATGACGTGTCCGTAATAAAACCCAAGAGAGGCTATCTTTTGTTCGTCTGGGGTTTTCTCTGCCAATTACCCGATAAACCTGTCCCTCTCACCGTCTCACCAGTCGCCTCACTTACACCCGTCCATCGCCGGCCGTCTCTGCCTTCTGTCGATTCTCTCTACCATTCGCCGGCCGTCTGTCCGCCCGTCCGTCCCTGCACGCCGACCGTGTATCTCTCTGCTTTCGCAGGCAAGCAGCTCTGCGAATCTTCTCTCTATTTAGTGCCGTCGGTCTCTCTGCGAACTTGCGTTGCCGTTGGTCTCTCTTTGATCTTCTATTTTTGTTGGTCCACCGGTCTCCTTTCCTCTCTTAATCTTCGCACCTCCTCCTCCTCACCGATGCTCAATCCCAGGCTACGTTTCCTTCTTCCTCCTCGGAGAAGTTTTTCCCATTTTCATTTCCAAATATTTATTTCCGACAGAGGGATGATGAACCTTGTAAGGAGATTAGCGATATCTATCCGCAGTGAGTGCTACGGCGCTTCGAAATCAAAACTGGTTTCGGATCTCCCTGAAGCTACTGGAATCCGTAACTCGGTGAGTGATTCCCCTTACTTGAATTTGTTGACTAGAATATGTTTTTTTTAAATTAAGCGAAATATTTCGGAGTGCGATACAAAGGAACGTACCACTTTTTTGCTAGTCGGTTGTGGAAACGAGGTTCAAACACTGTGCGGTTTCTGTTTTGGGAAAGAAATTGCGGTTGCCTTGACATTGTTCATGCTTTTAATGCAGTTGACAGGTGCTCTTAGGGCAGGGATAGCAAAACCAGTTGTTTCTGATTCTGCTATCATGTGTCTGGTGGGAATATTTTCTTCTGCGAGTTGCACCTTTTACCGCATAACTACTATTTGATAGTTTTGCTGCTTCCGTTGTGATTGTGTAGGATGCGAATGGGGCTAATGGTCAGTGAAAATTGCATTCTATGGATACTTGGTTATGCTGTTTTGATGACGATGATTATGATGACGGTGTGTTGGCAGGGTCATTATTAGTTCCTAAAGCTCATCGGAACAACATCGTGTCACCTTGCTTTTCCAGATGTTTTTGTAAATGTTATATTTTAGGAATGTGTTAGATTTGGTTTTGATATTTTAGGTTGTTGAGAAGAAGTATAGTTCGGATATTGTCAAAATTCAAATTGAAATTGAATGAAAAGAAAGAGGGAGTCAAACTGGAAAAAAGACGCAAGAAAAGGAAATAGATGAGATTGAAAAACGGGAAATCTGTTCCTAGGTTATAGTGCAGATTAGATGTGAGAAACAGTCTATAAATAAAGAAGGATTCTGTAACATCTAGGTTTGGGCATGGAGGAAATACTGTAATAAGTGATATTTGATCATCGTATTGTGCAAATGTAGGTAGAGAGATACTAGATAAAAGTGTATGAGAGAGAAACGATAGGTTGTTTATTTTCTAATTCAGTGGAGTTATCCGTGGAAGTCTTGAGCATATTGTAATAAAAAATAAGTGTATTTAAAAGATTGATTCCTACATAAAATTGGTATTGTTTTGAATATGTGTTTCTCTTAGCTTTTATTATTTGTTAACATAGTTTTTCTATTGTTTTCAAATCAAAGTTTAAAAAAAATCTAGTTATTAGTTTGAGATCCTAGAAGACAATATGGATAATCTAGAGATTTATATTCTTTTGAAAAACCAATCATGTTAGATGTTTCTAATTACGGATACATATGGGTGCATTGAGAAATGGGTGGAGCCTACCAATACTGATAGATGAACATGAAAATATTAAGGAGAAACCTCCATATCAGTGGACATCGAGTGAGAAAAAAATTCAACTTTTAATGCAAAAGTTTTTACTGCTATTTTTTCTTTTATAGACATTAATGAATTCAAGCAAATTCAAAGATGTGAATCTACTAAGGATGCATGGGATACTTTGGAAATTATACATGAAGGAATGTCAAACGTTAAGAGAATTCGTTTTGATATTCTGGAATATCAATTTGAAAGATTGGAAATGAGAGAGTACGAAAGTGTCAAAGAATTTAGCTGTAAATGAATGCAATTGCAAATGAAGTAAGTGTATTTGGACAAGCTTTTGAAGATAAGAAGCTGATCAAGAAATTACTTTGGATTGAATATTGATATCACAAGTTTTTTAAAAAATTGTTAGGATTCTTGTTGATTATGAAATGGAGCTTCATCTTGAACAAGACAATGATTCAAAAGAGAAACATAAAGGGGTAGTTCTTCAAGTCGCTGACGAAAACTCAAGACTTGATAATCTCGAAGAAAATATTGTTCTTCTGACAAAAAAATTTGGAAAATGAAGAAATTTTCTTCGAGATTATCAAGTCTTGAGTTTTTTCGTCAGTAACTTGAAGAATTATCCCTTTATTTTATCTTTTGAATAATTGCTTTGTTAAAGTTGAAGCTCCAATTGAGGAAAAAGAAGACAATAAGATTGATGAGATAGAAAATGAAAAAGATGAAGTAAATGTAGAAACTATTTACAATGAGTGGTTGAATATAAGAAAATTGAACATACAACTAGTCAAAACTAATAAAAAATTATAAATACAGCTTCAAAAAAATGAAAAAAGAGGTAATTTTGAAAGAAGACAAAATCATATTAGTCAAGAGTCAGCTTGAAGAAAACAATGAGCAGTTGAAAATGCTTTAAAATGGTACTGAAAAACTTGATCATCTACATTCATTTGGAAAACAAAGAGAAAATAATTATAGAATTGGACACACGATAAATAAAGGAAATTATCAAAACAGGTTTGTTTTTAGAGAGAAATTGAAAGATCTATCCTCAACAATGTATGAATTAGAGAAACAAAGTTATTCATTCAAGAAAGGTGTAAACAACAAGAACTTTGGTTCAAATATCAAACATTACAGTCATGGATATAATTCTCGAAGAAGATTTTCAATGCAATATCAGAGGAACAATCTTATGAGATGTTATTTCTGTGGAATAAGAGGACACAAACAATTTACTTACAACAAGAAATTCAGGTATGATTCAGGTAAGTATGCTCTACCAAAACTAAAACAAATCTGGATACAAAAAGTGATATGTATTGCAATGTAGCTTACATCTCTGCACAAAAAGATAAATAAACATTTGGTATTTTGATAGTAGATGTTCTAGATACATGACAAGATCAAGAGAACTTCTGTCAAATTTTGCTGAAGTTAAAAATGCTGGAAACGTTATCTTTGGAGATGGAAACAAATGAAGGAAAAATTCTTTGGAAAGGAGATGTAGACACACCTGGACAACCTCTTATAAAGAATGTGTAATATGTTGCTGGATTGACTACTATTTTAATTAGTATTAGTAAATTATGTGACAGTAATCACTAGGTTTAATTTAATCAAAAGGAATGTCTAGTAATGAAATCTGATGATAAATGTATTCTTACAGGTACAAGATCTTCAAATAATTGCTACATTTGGAGTGAAGAGAAAGTATGTTTCAAAGAAATGAAAGATAATTTGTCTTTGTGGCATCAGAGATTGGGACATTTCAATTATCATTCAGTGGTAAAGCTATCCAGTTGAAACATTGTTAGATGTATGCCTAAACTAAATCTTAATAAATCTGAAACTTATAAACCGTGTCAATTGGGAAAACAAGTTAAGGTTCATCACATGAAAATGTCTGATGTTAAGACTGGAAAATACTAGAACTTGTGCACATGGACTTGATGGGACCAATGAGGACAGAGAGTTTTGGTGGAAAAAGATATATTTTTGTTGTTGTTGACGATTTTTCAAGGTACACATGGGTTAAATTTTTGAGAGAAAAATCTGATGCTCTTGAATTTTCCCATTACTTGTTTTTGCAATTGAAAAATAAAAAGAAGTATAGAACGATTTCATAGTGATCATGGAAGAGAGTTTGAAAATGATATTTTCCATAAGTTTTGTCTGAAACATGATATTGTACATGAGTTTTCTACTCGAAAAACACCACAAAAGAATGGTGTAGTTGAAAGAAAGAATAAGACTCTTCAAGAGATAACTCGTGCCATGCTTCATGCGAAGTTTATTTCAATTCGTTTTTGGGCAGAAGCGATAAACACATCTTGTTATATCATAAATCGAGTCTATGTTCGACCAGGTATGTCAAAAACACGATACGAACTTTGAAAAGGAACAAGTCCAAATCTAAGTTATTTCCATATTTTTGGTGTACTTGCTATGTACTAAATGTTAGGGAATATCTTGGAAAATTTGATGCAAAAAGTGATGAAAGAATCTTTCTTGGATATGGAACCTATACAACTGCATACAAAATTTACAATTTATGAATGAGAATAGTTGTTGAATATGTAAATGTTGTGTTTGATGAAGATCATTTATCTGAGAAAGTCATGTTTCCTTTTTCTACAGATTCATTACAGGGATATACTGGACAAAAAGTGAAACTTTAAGTGTACCTAATGAACATACATAAAAAATAGGATAGAAGAATATCATAATGAACTTGAACATCAAAGACATAAATTGGAGATCATAAATGTACATCGAAATCATTCAATTAATGATGTTATTGGTAATATTGGAGATAGTAGGAAAACACGAGGTAAGTCCAAGATAAATTATTATGACATGGTTAAGTTGGCTTGCTTCACATCTTAAATAGAACCTAAATGTGTCAATGATGTCTTAAATGATGAGTTTTAGGTAAAAGCAATGCATGAGGAATTAGAACAATTTGTTAGGAATGATATTTGATTGTTAGTACCTCGACCAGTTGATGTGAATGTTATTGGGAAAAAGTGCATCTTTAAAAATAAAACCAATGAGCTAGTGAAATTGTTAAAAATAAGGCGAGATTGGTTGCTCAAGGCTACACACAAGTTGAAGGTATTGATTTCGATGAGACTTTTGCACCCGTTGCTAGATTAGAGTCCATAAGATTATTACTTAGAATTGCATGCTCTCTTGGTTTTAAGTTGTTCCAGATGGATGTTAATAGTGCTTTTTTAAATGAGATTCTGCAAGAGGAAGTTTATGTTGAATAACCTAAATGTTTTTAAGATCCACATCATTCAGATCATGTTTACAAGTTAAAGAAAGCTCTGTATGGACTTAAGCAAGCACCACATGCGTGGTATGAAATATTGGCAAGCTTTCTAATCAAGAACGGTTAAAAAAGAGGGAGAATAGATAAAACTTTATTTTTACATAATGTTGATTACGTTCTTTTGATAGTGCAAATTATGTTGATGACATTGTTTTTTGCTTAAAATCACAGGTTAAAGTGAATTGGTTCGTACAAACCATGATAGAAGAGTTTGAAATGAGTATCTTTGATGAACTAAACTACTTTCTTGGTCTACAAGTGAAGCAACTAGATGAAGGTTTGTTTATATCTCAAAGCAAATATGCAAAGAATTTGATAAAGAGATTCCAAATGGATTCAAGCGAGTTGACTAACAGACCTATGTCGACCACCATAAAACTGACTAAAGATTCAGAGGGAGAGGATGTGAAAGTAAAACTTTACTGAAGCATGATTGGTAGTTTGCGTTACCTCACTGTAAGCATACCTGATTTGTGCCATAGTGTTGGAATTTGTGTCAGATATCAAGCGAAATCTAAGAAATTTTGATCTGATGGCTATAAAGAAGATACTAAAAAATGTGAAAGGTACACCAAACTATGACATTGTTTATACCAAGGATACTAATTGCGAACTTGATGGGCTTATTGATGCATATTTGAGAGACAATGCATATGATAGGAAGAGCACATCTAGTGGTTTGTTTCTTTCTTGGAAATAACATAGTGTATTGGCACATTAAAAAACAGAATTCTACATCTTTGTCTACTACTGAAGCAGAATATATTGCTTTGAGAAGATGTTGTACACAACTAATTTGGATGAATCAGATGTTGATGGATTATGGTATGAGCTCAAAGCTTTTGTTGCTCTGTGTGATAATACTAATGCAACTGATATTTCAAAAAATCCAATTTAAAATTCAAGAACAAAACATATTGAGATTACGCATCATTTATAAGGGAAAAGATTGAACAAAAGTAAATGCGAGTAGAGTATGTTCTGACTGAACGTCAGTCAGCCGATATTTCATAAAACCATTGGATTTAAATCGATTTTTTTTAGAAAATCATTAGGTGTTTGTGAATTCTGAAATTTATTTAATGTGGTCTCGTTGGATAAAAATAAGCTTGAAATTTTTAATCTTATTGATAAAAAGGAAATAAGGTATAAGGTTTGATGTTGTGTAGATAAATACTTGATTTTTAAATACACTTAAATGTTTTTTAAGTGCACCTGCTCAATTTTAGTCACTTACTCCTTTAACAGTTATATGTGAAAAGATTCTAACTGATTCTTTAAATTAACAAATGATGATAAAAAGGATAACTGTTACGAGTATAAGCTCGGGTCTAAGTTGTGGGATATTTAGTTTTAGTTATAATGTTCAAATGATACAAAACAAATCTTTGCTTAAATACTCCTCTATGTTCAAATTCATAAGTAAGAGTATACCTGAAATGGTAATTAAAGAGCTTGTTATATGAACAAAAGAATATCTAAGCAATGTCCTAGAAACCGATGACTAATGATACATACATATATATATATATATATATTTAAAAGGTATATATGAAGATAATAAAAAAGTGAATAAAAAAATCGAGTAAGTGTACTTAAAGTCGACCTTATATGTTATTTACTCTTCCTTAGTAGATTTTTTATTTCATTTTTATGTTTGATAAATAAAAGAGAAAGCAAACAAAGTTATTTTTTTTAAACAAGCGATTTATTCTGAAAAATGGTTTATGTGATGTGAAATAGAGGGTGCAGATTTGACAGATGTGACTAGTGCAATTACCCTCGTTTAAAGCGTTTGTGATATTTTTTTTAAATTAAAAATACTGCCTTACATCTAAATATATCTTCTTGACCTTAAATATTGTTGCCGAAGAAAGAATTGTATTTTGTATTATTTGCAACAAACAAAAACAAAAACAAAAACAAAAACAAAGGAGACAGATGAACAGAGAAGCATCAGGAAGAAGAACAATGCGTGTTGAAGAGACAATCATATACAACAATAAGAGAGTCCACATAGATGATCTTCTGATTATAGAAAATCCCTCTAGGATCAATGGAAAACGGTACAAACAAACGGGTAGGAAAAGAGTGGGTCCTAAGAAGGAACATGCAAATCTCGATTAACAACCCACAATATCTACTAAGTCTTCGACTAGAAAAAAAAGACAAAGAGAAAGTCCAAACTCATCCTTAGACAGAAATTATGAACCAAATGACGACGAAAACACATCAGAAACAAGATTCGAACATCGAAGACAACCAACATCTTCAAAGATTCTAAACACACAAGGTACTCCTAAAATGACCCTTTCGAAAGTTTTTTCGAAGATATTCTATTCAGAAATAAGAGTTTCCAGGTTTGGTACACTGAAAGAAAGAGAAATTCTAATTGAAAAGGCTTAAATGTAAATCAGTTTAAACATTTTCCATTTGGGATATACTCGTTGAAAGAAGCCTGACAAATACAGTGACAAACATTGTCTCTGTATTTAAAGAGTTGATATATGAGTTCTATGCAAACTTGAACTCAGAGATTGATAAGCCAGAGTTAGGAATGTTTAGACAAGTATATGTTAGGGGGAGTATTTTCGAGTTTGATATTGAGATAATCAATAAGTATCTGAGTACATCGAATGTTGAAACTTCAAGAGTGAATGAGCTAGACATTGACCTTGATATGGACATTTTCACCCAAGAATTGATAGGAAAAGAGCTAATGGGTTGGCTTGGATAGATTTCTAATTCCAAGCTCAACTGGGAATACACTGTTTTGAACAAGATCTGTAGAACCAACTGGATACTGAACAAGAAAACATATGGTATTCGGCATGATACAAAAATCTTGTTATACTGTGTGAGAAATAGGATTCCTGTCAATTTTGGAAAGGTTATCCTTGATTAGATAATTGGTTTTGGGTTTTCGAATGCAAGGAAGTTATCTTGGCATTTCAATGTCTTGATTCAACAAGTTCTTGATCTTATTGGAAAGGAGGAAAGGAGAGAGAAAATTCCTTGTGGATAATCTTTGAAAAACGTTATGTCAGCAAGATGCTAGCCCCTGAAGAAATTGGAAATAATAAAACTGATGTTACACAAAACGTCATGAATTTGAAGAAACGGCTAGCTGGTGTGATGAGCGAGATTCAAATTATTCAGAAGGATTTAAAGGCGTTGGCAAAGCTGAACAAGAGTAAATCAGTGTAACATTAAGTTCATCTTATTTATGTTAATCTGATTTTGGATCTAATGTGTGTTATTTTTTGAATTTCTTATGACAAAAACATGGGGAGATCCTGCAAAGGGGCTCAAACAAGTGCAACTAAAGTCTTGCGAAAAAAGGTCACAAGAAATTTAAAATTTTAAGTGCACTAAAATATTCTAAACTTATGTCTTAAATGTACTTGAATGTATGAACTTATGTGGATACTTGTGGATGTATTTGTATGTCTTAAATTTTATGCATGGTGAATTAATCTTTTCTGATGTTTTGTGTTCATGTGATAAGAATTCAAAGGGGGAGAATTCAATGCTATATTTTAAGAGTCTGTTAGATCTAGTTTTGATATTTCAGATTATTGAGAAGATAAATGAGAAGAAATATGACTCGGGTATTTTCAAAATTCAAAGTGAAAAAAAAACGAGAAAAAATAGGGAGTCAAACTGGAAAAAGGATGCAAAAAGAGGAAATAGATGAGGCTTAAAAACGGGAAACCTATTCCTAAGTTATATTAGGTGTAACAAACAGACTATCAAGAAGGGTTAAGTAACATCTAGGTTTGGACATCGAGGAAGTATTGTAATAAATGACATTTAATCACCGTGTTATGCAAGCATAGTTAGAGAGATACTAGATAAAAGTGAGAGAGAGAAACGATAAGTTGTTTATTTACGTCTAACTGAGGGAGTCATCCGTGGAAATATTGAGTACATTGTAATAAAAAATGTGTATACTTCAAAGATTGATTCGAAAAAAACTGATATTGTTTCGAATATGTTTCTTTTAGCTTTTATTATTTGTTAATGTTGTCTTTCTATTCTATTGTTTTCAGATTTGGATCACGAATTTCAAAAGAATCAGAGCATGCACGAGATAAGGTTTGATTATGAATGTGCTTTCTACTTTCGACCTGTTGTCGTACATGTCTTTCTATATTTACATCTTTATCTCAACTCAACTTGTAAGGTACTAGATATTCGAATATACAGTCTCAAGCAAATTCCCACCACAACACCACTCTTTCATTTGCGCACAGCAGTGCCGCAATGCAGATTTTCTTAGGGCTAGGGTGTGCCTTTTGGATTTGATTATGGTTGGCCGCATCTAACATCTTTCTGCCATGACAGGCTAAGAAAGATGTGACTACTGTGGAGGATCCTTTTGATTCTCCTACATACCACATCCCAGAGAAGCCAGTGACATTTACCGAAGGGGCTTCCTACATTCTTGTTATTCTTGCTGGGCTTGGAGTTGCTGGAGCTGCTGGATATGCTGTGTTCATAGAGCTTTTATTTCAACCGTAAGAGTTGTTGGTTTTTAATCCTATCTTGTTTTAGTGTTTGCAAGAAAAATTTTAGAAGAAAGCATTCTGTAACTTAGAGAAAAATTGCAGAAATAGAAAATTGAACTTGGTGAAAATGGGTGAGTATACTTCACCTCTACCTGATCTTAATATATATAAAACTTGCCTTACAAAAAGCATAACAAACCTATAATTTGTTCCCTAGTTCCAGTACATATATTCCTATCTATTTCTTAATAGAATCACCCTAAAAAGTAGCCTTAAACACGTCCAATTTTCTGGTTTTTTCAGACTTTGTTTTTGCTGTTACAGGTCCCTTTCTCAAAAGATTCTGGCCTGTGGGCTTCATCAGGTTTCTGGGCTTCTGCTGCGCGGCCCAACTCTTCTTCAGTCGGCCCGGTCCGTTCTTCCTTCTTCAGCCCGACCCAACATCCATTTTTAATCAAGCCCGGCCCAAATGTTTTGTTCTTCAGATTAGGGGTCAAACCCCTCAAACCATTTTCACGATAGCCTTCTCTTGCTGAAAACCCTAGGGCGAAACTGCCCCTCTTCGCTGCCGTCCTTCCATCGCCGGCTTCACCGTCGCCCGGCCGTCCAGCCATCCAGTCCGGTCGCCGAGGGGGAACGATGTCTTCAAGTTCTTCTTCTCCGGCATCGGTTCACTGTTTCCGGTAAGTCTTCCCTTCTTCTCCGACGGCTCTCCTTTGAATGACAGAAACCTTAATTCGCGCTTCCTCTTCATTTCAGGTGCTCCGTTCGGCCACGCTTCGCCGCCTGTCTCTGGTGTGCCTCCAGGTGGTTCAGCTTCACCCAGCGGCGGTTCGACATCTCCCGGCGGCGGCTCTTCATCACCGGTCAGCCGCTGGTCCCTCACTGGAATCTCCTCGGTAAGTTCTTTGATTGTTGTTTCAGTTTTTACCTCAATCTCAATGTCTAACCTGTTGTTTTCTGTTGTTTGTCGAGGATTGCCACTGCTCCCCTTTTCGGACAGAAACTTCTCCAACAGTACCTCGTCTCCACAGCAATGTAAGTTTTTATTTTTCTGCCCTTGGTCGTAGGATAGTTGCTGTAAGTCTTTAGTTTTCACGTCTTGGTTGGTTGTTAGCTGCTCTAACCACAACTCACGGTTAGTGAGTGTGGTTTGTATCATCAAATACTCAGCCTTAGGTTGAGTTGTGCTTGAATCAACTTCAAAACTTCTCATAAAATCCTTGGCATCGGCATTGCCGTTGATAGACCCAAGAACCAAACAGTTCACCAACTTGGAGTTCTTAACCCCTTCAATTTGACAATTATAATCAAAGCTTAATTCTGTTTTAAAATACCTTACTTGATCAGTAGGGTTCTTAATCGTAGTCTCCTCCATCGTTGTTAGATAACAGCTTGCCAAATGTCCTTCCTCGTCGTGCTCTTTAGTTGTTTTCCATTTTAGAGTGTAGGTTTTATCAACCATAGGAACTTTCGCAATCATAGCTCCCTTCCTATCCCGAATCTCACAGAACCCTTCATCAAACGAAACTTTGCAACCATTCCGTACCATTTGTGGTACACTTAACAAATTTTTACTTAAACCCGGAATCAAAAACACATCGTTAATGATCCTTTTTCCTTTCTTAGTCATGATTTCAATAGAGCCTTTTCCAGCAGTAACTAATTTTCCTCCATTTCCTACTCTAATAGGTATTTTAAAACTCCTATCTAGAGTAGTGAAATACCTTTCATCTCGAGCCATGTGGTTTGTCGCACCACTATCTATGAGCCAAACTCCTTCCTCGTTTTTAGTCGTTATGTGTGCTGCTGTAAACAGCACGTTTTCCTCCTCTTGTTCGGTTGTTAATCTTGCTTGATTTTGTGGAAACTTTTTAAATCTGCATTCTCTTGAAAAATGCCCCATTTTCCCACAATTGTAGCATTCTTTAGATGTTTTAAAGCCTCTAGTACCTTCTGATTTTTCACCTTTGTTTCGGAAATAACATTGTTCTTCGACATGGTTGTCTTTCTTGCAAATAGTGCAGAATTTCTTGTTTTTAGATGTGCTGTCCACTGCTTCGTCATTCATATTGTAACTTTTTCCAAACTTAGCATTTTTATAGTTTTTCTCCTTCGAATAGAAGGCTCCCTCTAGACCTGAACCGCCCCGGTCTTCAAGCCTATATTCTTGCGATTCCAATGCAATCACAAGTTCCCCAACTGTCAAAGTCTCCAAATCTTTGGTTTGTTCCAAAACACCCACATATGGGTCAAACCTCTCATGTAGAGAGCACAATATTTTTGAGACCATCTCGTCTTCAGCTCTAACGCGCGCTGATCTTTTGCTTCCAGCTCCTCCCATTCTGCCATAGTTCGTTTTTTATCTTCCTCGGTGACCATATCACCGATTTTAGGCATCTCTGGTAGCCCTTCCATGACCACCTTCCACAACCCCTTAGATCTTAGGGTTGGTTTTATCTTAATAACCCATAGGTTATAGTTTTTACCTTCAAACACCGGAATCGGTGTCACTCCTTGTATTCTGTCCATATTTGATTTTTCTTGCTTTTGGTGCTGATTTAGTGCAGATTTTTGTGCTGGTTTTTGTGCTGCTTCTTGCTGGTTCTTACAGTTGTTCTTGTGCTCTTTTTTAATCTTTATACCCGGTTTTAAACTTCTTCTTGTGCTGCTGGTGCTGCATAACTTTGTGCGTTTTGTGCTCCATGTTTCATCTTCCCCGATCTTAACCGCTCTGATACCAATTGTTGGTTTTTAACCCTATCTTGTTTTAGTGTTTGCAAGGAAAATTTTAGAAGAAAGCATTCTGTAACTTAGAGAAAAATTGCAGAAATAGAAAATTGAACTTGGTGAAAATGGGTGAGTATACTTCACCTCTACCTGATCTTAATATATATAAAACTTGCCTTACAAAAAGCATAACAAACCTATAATTTGTTCCCTAGTTCCAGTACATATATTCCTATCTATTTCTTAATAGAATCACCCTAAAAAGTAGCCTTAAACACGTCCAATTTTCTGGTTTTTCAGACTTTGTTTTTGCTGTTACAGGTCCCTTTCTCAAAAGATTCTGGGCTGTGGGCTTCATCAGGTTTATGGGCTTCTGCTGCGCGGCCCAACTCTTCTTCAGTCGGCCCGGTCCGTTCTTCCTTCTTCAGCCCGACCCAACATCCATTTTTAATCAAGCCCGGCCCAAATGTTTTGTTCTTCAGATTAGGGGTCAAACCCCTCAAACCATTTTCACGATAGCCTTCTCTTGCTGAAAACCCTAGGGCGAAACTGCCCCTCTTCGCTGCCGTCCTTCCATCGCCGGCTTCACCGTCGCCCGGCCGTCCAGCCATCCAGTCCGGTCGCCGAGGGGGAACGATGTCTTCAAGAGTGAGACACAAAGCCTCTAATTTGGCTTCTGTTCTCTTCTTCATCTGTAATTTCGAGCTGAAATAATCTCTTGTTTGATGTAGGTACAAGATTTTTGAAAAAGCCCTGAAGAGAATTCTAGATGACAGCCATGTAAGCGAGAACAACATGCCCAGACTATGGCAAAAAGATGCCTGGTTTAGATAGAATGCTGAGATTGTGTTTGTGATTTGTTCCTTTTACTAGGTGAGGGTAAGGTTTGGGTTCCCAATTAAAGGGTATGGACATGAAAGCAAAAACGGAGCTGCTCGTCAGCGAATACGCAATAGAGTATTTACATATGAAGATGGTGTTGAGCATGTTGAGGTAACTCATGTTACAAGCCTAAAATACATTTCCTGGATCAAAATGAAGTTTTTTTCATCATAGAATGGATTTACCAGTAGAAAGTAGAACAACAAAAAGAAAAGAAACGTAGAGAATCAGAAAGTAGAGTTGGTTGGGGGGTGAAATTGATATATATAAAAATGCTGCTGGTTCAGGTAAATTTCTACATCCGTGGGCCTCAAGGAGCTGGGAAAGTATACGCTGAGATGTTTAAAGACAAAGTTGAGAACGAATTGAAGTACACATACCTGATCATGGAGATTACATCACCTTCATCAGCCCGACTCATGTTGGAATGCTATTTGCCTGCCTAAGTGAGAAATCAATTTTCGATTGCTATAAACCCATAGGGAAATTAGGTACACCACCATTCCTTGTCATAACTTAGCGGAGTGCGTACGAGAGAGGCAAAGATGATGTATTGATGCGGGAAATACTCGTTTGTTTCTGACGAAGTAATCTGCACAAATAATACATATACAGAGACATTACCTGTTGTAGAATTTGAGAGAATGATAGTAGAATTGTGAAGAACAAGAGAATAAATTCTTCTATTGCATGATTCATAGTTTTCGCAGGTTTATATAGACGTTACAACGCTTTAATGAAAAGGAAATGCAATATACATTTACACAAAAAGAAATTGTGGAAAAAGGAATGATTTGGATATGATTGTGGTAGAATTATTTTGTTGCCAAAACACAAGATATGCTTCCTTTTGTGTATTATGCCAATTATGAACATAATATATGCTTCCTTTTATGTATTATCCCAATTATGAACACAAGATATGCTTCTTTTTGTGTATTATACCAATTATGGTAACATTCCCCCTCAAGTTCGTAATGATCTAGACTAAGTAGTGTTGCCTCGTTAAAACCTTACTGAGAAAACACAATGGGACAAAACTCGATGAAGGAAAAAAAGTACAAACACTAGGTAGTCCTTATGATGGTATAATTCGAACTTGAACTTATATGAGGTTTGAGAATATCCATTAAACCCATTCTCCTTTGAAGACTAGAGCTAACCTTCTCACGAAGGGCCTTGGTGAGTAGGTCCGGAAGGTTATCAGAGCTTCTTATGTAGGCTGTTGAGATGATTCCTTTCTTGATCTTCTCACGGATAAAGTGGAAATCCACTTCTATGTGCTTCGTTCTTTCGTGAAATACCGAGTTCTTCGCTATATGAATTGCTGCTTGATTATCACAGTGCAGGGTGGTTGGTTCCTCTGAGTCGCTTACAAGATCACGGAGAATAGCCCTCAAACAAATGAGTTCGCATGTGGTGTTTGCCATACTCCTGTACTCTGCTTCTGCACTTGAATGAGTAACTACGTTTTGCTTCTTGCTTCTCCAAGTGACAAGATTTCCTCCCACAAAGGTGCAGTATCCTATCGTTGATTTCTGATCGGTTTGGTCCCCGGCCCAATCTGCGTCACAGTATCCCACAATTGTTGTAGGACCATTGCTTTCCATCCATACTCCTTTTCCCGGTGATCCCTTGAGATACCTGAGAATTCTCTCTACTAGATGCCACTATTGTTTTCTTGGGGCATGCATATGCTGACTGACTTGACGTACAACAAAGCAGATGTCGGGACGTGTGATTGTGAGGTAATTTAATTTTCCCACGAGTTATTGATACTGGGCGACATTGGATATAAGTTCCCCTTTGCGATGAGTCTTGTGCTTCTCCTCAATAGGTGTGTTAACCGGCTTGGCACCTAGTTTTCCTGTCTAATTCAGTAGATCAATTGTATACTTTCTTTGGGACAAGAACAAACCATTAGTAGAACGAGTAACTTCAATTCCAAGGAAGTATTTTAGTTCGCCTAAGTCGTTAATATCAAATATTTGTTTCAGATACTCTTTTGTGTTTTCAATTCCTATGCGATCACTTCCAGAAATTATGATATCATCAACATACACTAAAAGAACAATTGTACCTGATTCCCCCTGAATTGAAAACAAGGAGTGATCCGCTTCGCTTTTGGTAAAGCCATGTTTGGTGAGGGCATCATGGAGCTTAAGGTACCAAGCTCTTGGGGATTGTTTGAGCCCGTATATGGCCTTTTTTAGTTTACATACTTGTCCTGTGCCCTTGGTATATACCGGGGGACATTGCATGTATATTTCTTCATCAAGATTGCTTTGGAGGAATGCATTCTTGACGTCCATCTGCCATAGATCCCAGTTAAGATTAACCGCAATGGATAACACAATTCGTACCGTATGAAGTTTTTCTACGGGAGCAAAGGTCTCGGTGTAGTCTTTTCCCTAGGTTTGAGTGTAGCCTTTTGCCACAAGCCGAGCTTTGTGTCGATTGATCCATCACTCTTGTACTTGATCTTAAATATCCATCGACAGCCGACAGATTTCTTATCTCGGGGGAGATCGACTAGGTCCCATGTTTGGTTTTTTTTCCAGTGCGCAGATTTCCTCCTTCATTGTAGACATCCATTCGGGCTGATTCGCGGCCTCTGAGTACGACTAGGTTCATGATATTGGTCAATTTTACTGAGAAAAGCACAATGGTGAGTAGGTAATAAGGAAATATCACAATAATTTTTAATTGGATAAGCAACAACAAGACCGGTATAATATTCTCCCTTGTATACCCATTCGGAGACTGATTTTCGAATATGGGTGCTGCGACGAGGGACAACAGCACTGTGATGTTCCTGAATGATGGCATCTTCGAGTGTTTCTTCGTTTTCGTGATTGTCCCCGTCAGCGGTCCGATCAGTGTCAGAGCCCATGTTCGCCCCGCGCGGGTCTCCGCTTTCCCCGGGTCGTGCTGTTCCCTCTGTGAGACCAACACGCTCGGGTTGGGTAGAGAGCACGGGTGGGCTCTCCTGGTCTGTGCTCGCCCCGTGCGGGTCTCCTGGCTTCCCGACCCGGGTTGTTCCTTCTGCGAGATTTCTTTCATTTCCAACACGAGCGGGTTGCGCTGTCTCATCAACGGCCCGATTCCTCCCATCATTTTGGCTATCTTCTTGACCTGTAAAACCTTACAAAATATTTTAGGGAAGAGTTGAGATCATAGGGTACCGAGAGATTTTCAAGCTCTTTCCAATCTTGATTTCCATAGAAACTGCGTCCTTCATCAAACTTGACTTCTCGAGACACGATTATGCGGCGAGAGTCCGAGTTATAACATTTGTACCCTTTCGAGGAAGAACTATATCCCACAAACATGCACTTAATGCTTTTCAGATCGAGCTTGGTACGTTGATTGTCTGCAACAAATACGTAACAAACACACCCAAAAATACACAAATAGTCTATGTCAGGTTTTGAGTTGTTTAATACCTCATATGATGTTTTGTTGTCAAGGCATTTAGTCGGTAGACGATTAATGGGTGACATGCTGTGAGGACCTCATCCCCCCAAAATCTCTTGGGAACATTTCGGTCGAACATGATAGTACAGTAGACTCCATGAGATGTCGGTTCTTGCACTCTGCGGCTCCGTTTTGTTGGGTTGTATAAGGGCATGATGTCTGTTGAACGATGCCGTGTTGGGCAAGGAACGATCCAAGCTTTTGATTGATGAATTCACCACCATTATCTGTACGGCGACTCTTAATTTTGTTTCGTATTGGGTTAGAATATGCTGATAGAATTGAACAAAACAACCATAGATGGTAGATTTAGATTCTAGAAGATATAGCCATGTAAATTTCGATTTCTCGTCAATAAAGCTTAAAAAATACTTCTCTTGATCTCTAGTACAACATGGAGCAGTCCAAACATCCGAATGATGATAATTTGAAATCTGATTAATTGATTCAAATGAGCCAAAATGGCTAGATATACAAAGTTAGACCTAATTACAATAATAATAGATCTAATTACAAAAAGACTTATATACCCCTATACACGTATCCTTTACACGCCCCCTCAAGATGGAGCACCCTCGGTGAGTCCAATCTTGGAACACAAGAGCTCAAACGGTAGTCTCGGGAGAGGCTTCATGAGAATGTCCGCAAGTTGATCCGGGGCTCGTACATGAGTGACCCGAAGAGTATTCGACTCGACCAGGCCGCGGACGAAGAGATAGTCAAGAGCCAAGTGTTTCATTCGGGAGTGAAAGACGGGCTTAGCACTGAGGTATTTCGCTCCAATGTTGTCGCAGTAGATGGTGGGTGGTGATGATGACTTGATTCCAAGTTCCGATAGTAAAGCAACGGTCCAGAGAACTTCTGCGTCCGTGGATGCAATAGATCGGTATTCAGCCTCGGTAGACGAACGGGAGAGTCCGGTTTGCTTCTTAGACGACCAAGAAATAGGATGCGCACCAAGGAAGAGTAGATACGCTCTGGTGGACTTGAGATCAAGAGAGTCTCCAGCCCGATCTGCATCGGTAAAGGCATGTAAGGAGAGGGTGTTCTTGGCGGATAAGAAGATACCTCGATCCTTCGTGCCAGCAAGATAACGTAGGACTCTTTTGACGCCTTGCCAATGAACATCCGTGGGAGCATGCATGAATTGGGACAGCTTGTTGACAACGAAGCTGACGTCCGGTCGTGTGAGAGGTAGATACAGTAGTCCTCCAACAATGGACCGATATTCCGTTGGATTGGCGAGGGAAGTCCCCATGTCAAGTGTCATACGAGATGATGATGGCATGGGTGTAGGAACCGGCTTTGCTTCATGCATGAGACAACGGTTGAGAAGATCCTGAATGTACTTCCGTTGAGCCAAAAGAGGCCATGAGGTGTCCGCGTTGCTTCTACTCCGAGAAAGTATGATAAGTCGCCCAAGTCTTTGATGGAGAAGCGGGCGGCTAGGGCATCAATGAACTGCTG
>CM071863.1:17639855-17653497 GCA_036759665.1 Gynandropsis gynandra
CTTTCCACCTGAGCTACAAGAGCAGATCGGTTATTTTGGTTAGCAACATTACTCTTTGAGCGAGTAACCATCGGATGCGAATTTGTGCGAGGACGTTGCGGTGGCACGTCCAAGATAATAAGCTCAGGAGACTGTGACGACGTTGAGGGCTCAACATGAGGAGGATCCGAAGGTGGAGAGCCAATATCCGAAGATTGTAGTGGTGAAGAATCCGAGCTTAGGGGCTGAACCGGTAACAGAGCAATGAGTGGTGGCGTGAAGGATGGTGTAGGAATGACGCTATTGGAGAAGGTGGCTACCGTGGGTGACTTGGTGGTTTGTGGGAAAAATTTAGTAGGCTCGGCAAAGGGATAGGTAGACTCAATGAAGTGGACATGACGGGATATAAATATGCGCGACCTAAGCGGATCAAGACAAACGTATGCACTTTGAGTGGATGAGTACCCAAGGAAGACACATGGATCGGACTTGGGTTCTAATTTGTTCGCTGTATAGGGACGTAACCAAGGGTAACATAGACATCCAAAGACACAAAGTTTAGTATAGTTTGGTGGTGGTTGGAAGAGACACTCGTAAGGGGAGGACATACTAAGGGTCGGTGTCGGGAGGCGATTAATGAGATAAGCCGCCATACAAAATGCATAAGACCAATATGTTAAGGGCATAGAGGAATGCGTGAGAAGGGAAAGACCGGTTTCTACCATGTGCCTATGTCGTCTTTCCGATATACCATTGTGTTCGGGAGTATGTGGTGGAGATGTGAAATGAGAAATGCCATGAGAGGATAGAAAAGAACGTAAGGCAATGAATTCATCTCCGTTATCCGAATATAGTGTTGCAATGCGCTTTTCAAATTTGTTTTCAACGAGTGTTTTGAATTGAATGAATGTGTCACGAACTTGGGATTTGGTTTTGAGTGGATACAACCAAGAATAACGTGTAAAGTGATCTACAAAAATGACATAATATTTGAAGCCATCAACGGAATAAATCGGAGATGTCCAAACATCGGAAAAGATCACTTCAAGTGGTCGAGAAGTGATAAGAGTGGAAGTGGAAAAAGGTAATTTGTGGCTTTTATTACGACACCACGCATTGCAAAACACATAAGGAGAATCCCGAGAGAATGGTAAATCAAAAGTTTTGATAACTTTATTCAAAATAAAAGACGACGGATGACCTAAATGGGAATGCCACTCGGACGAAGTGGTCTTGACACTATGAAATGCATAAAGAGGAGACGAGGTACTAGATGGGGTGGGCCACTCATAAACTCCATCTTTAGTGCTTCCTTTCAGAAGTTGCGCCACCGTGCTGAGATCCTTCACCTGAAAGTCATAAGGAGTAAATTCAACGGATACGTCATTAGTCTTGCAAAGTTGATTAACCGAAATCAGGTTCTTGCATATCTTAGGCACACATAAAACATTCCGTAATGCTAACGGTCTATCAACCACTTGAGTAACCTCTTCATAAATGTATTCAATTAGAGGAATATTGGCGGCAAATGTAATATTTTCAATTAATCTTGATATATTTGCAACATCATATTCCGAGCCATCTTGAGAGTCATTTTCAGTCTTTGACTCCACCGGCTCTTCGCTTAGCTATTCTCCTTATACTAGATATGGACGTCAAAGGAATTCAAAATCATAATCTCTTAGTATGCCAGAAGATTGGTGTCCGGTGTTCGCATCTTTCTTAGCAGACATTGATTTTACCTTGTCAGCACCTTTGGGATTTTCCGCCTTTGATTTTCGATTAGACAAATAAAACCCAACATCCTTTAGAAGGTCTCTTACGACGTTGATGGTTTTTTTCTCCAAATTTTTTTAATTTCCTTAATTAATTTCTCCTCATGTGTCAGAGGGGCTGCAACTTCTTCTCATTCAGTTTCAACTTCATCATCATCTTCTTCTTCAGCTTCAACATCACCTTTTCTTTCTTCATCAGTTTCAGCATTACCTACACATCCTTCCCTTCATCAATTTTAGATATGAGTGGAACATTTGCAACCTTTATTGTTTTTTTAACCTATGTTCTTTTTCCCCTTCTGTTTATCTACAAGAGCTGCTTTTCGCGTCAACAAAAAATACCCTTTAGATTTCTATGTGGATGTTCCATTCATATCTGAACATTGGGGTCGATTCATCCCTCGTAATCCTCTAGATAAAAAATTAAAGCTTCCTCGTCGTGTTCAGCACGAAGCATACTTCGAATATCTTGCAAAAACAACAAATAACCATTATGACCCTTGTGACCATTGTGACAAATTCTATGTACGACGGTTCGGATCCTTTCTCTTTCATCAAAACCAAATTTCAAATATATGTTTTTAATATTAAGAAAATTTCAATTGTATAAAATCCTAAACAAAATTAAAAATCTTACCAAATCTTCGTAAATTTCCGGAAAAAAACGAGAACCAGCGGTATGTGCACTCATCCTGTATCCTTCTCTATCGGAACAACGAGATTGACTTGCTCGCTTGCTTCTTTGCTTAAAACAGGGATCATCCCAATAAACGTACATTTGTTCCCAGACATGATCTTCCATCCAAACGGGTTTTTTCTTTCTTCTCTCGATCCTTATTGCAATCATTTACGAGAGCTTTGAGAAGAACTCCCGTAATTCTTTCAAATTCAGACTTTACTAGTCTAGTAATCTCGGGGTTCCAATAAATTTTTTTGCTGCAATAATGAAATGATTATTTTATTTAAGTTATTATTTAATTTTTTTATTAAAATAAATATTATTAAAAACGTACCACAAAATATTTCCACCAACGTTCTTTGATATCAGGGTCGGTTTGCGTACAATTATAGAATGGACGATCTTAATTAATTTTCATCGTCTTTGTTATCTGACGAGAAATTTGATCATAACCAACCTACAAATCAAAATTAAGATAAATTAATCAACACTCAATTAACTAACTATTTACAAATTTAAATTTGAATTTAGTGATACGTACCACTGTGCGCCATTTTCACGACTCAGATCTAAACGAGGAAGTTTATGTCTTTCCTCATCCATTGATAGAATTTCTTCCACTGTTGGTTCGTGATGCATTTGAGCCTCGTGATGCATCGTTGGCTCGACCGGTGGTGTAATCTTCTGATAATAAGGATATAATATATATTGTGCCGATCTAGTGTTCAAAAATAAATTCGTATTCATAAAATCCGAAAATACCATATTAGATTATTGCGTGTGTTGTGGAGGAGATGGACCATTAGCACTTTCCTCCGAAGTAGAACAATTTCTCATGTTACCGCATCTTCCAATGCGACGAGACATACCAAAAATTGTAAATTAAAGTATTATAATCGTTGTTAATTTTAAGTTTTAATTCACTATTTATTTTAAAAAAAGTATAGTAAAAATGATTCTAATATAATTCAACAAACACATATAATTTAATATATGTGCTATTAACCTAAACAAGCACATATAATTTAATATATGTGCTAGTAACCTAAACTAAGCAAAATTTCAACCACACTAATTTTCACTTAATTCATACATTATTTTTTGTAGACATTTCATCAAACACTTAAACTATAATCTGTGAAATGCCTCTATCGAATCCAAAATAACGGTACTACGTGTGACCCCCTTCAAGAAATCATTCAACTTTAAGAAGAAGGAAGCATATATAGTTGGGAACGGAAACAAACCTTGGGGCCAAGGGAATCCCATAGAGGTTAAACTTCCCGAGAAGCCTGCAGTCGTTGGTGAGACTCCTTTCACATTCAAATACCTACAAATGGTTGAATAAATTTAGATTAAATCCATGCCCAATCCACAGAAAGCTGTGATGGACAAACTAGAATCAGTATTTGAATGGAGACAATGGTATGCTAGACGTGAAGAACGGTAAAGACTTGAGATTTCTTGGACGACCGGACGAACTAGAACAGACAGACAACCTAGGATGAATGGACTGGACAAGACGCACCAACGGAACGAATATATGTCCTAAGACACCAATGGAAGGGTGGACAATGACGAGAGAGAATTAGGCAAAAGGCCAGGGGAAGGAGCCGCATGCGGACGGGAAAGAAAACTCGTCCACAAACCATCCCTCGTCATAGACAGGAAAAGATGTCGTCCGCAGGCCATCCATAAATAGGGACAACTTCTAGAAGTCTATCCGCAATGTGAACGGCTCGAATGATTTCGTTCGCAATTACACACGGCTTGCAGACGGCTTTGACACGTCTATCAGTAAACCTTGAGCCGTCCGTAATCTATCCCTAAATGAGCGGCCCGAGCGACTTCCGTCCGTGATCCGAATGTACAGATCGAGGGATGGGCATGAACCGAGGGATGAGGCCGGACTGAGGGACGGGGACAAACCGAGGTAACATGAATAAATTGATTTAACAATTTAATAATAAATAAAAACAATTATTTTATTGTTTTGAACATATAATATCAAGTTAATCCATATTTTTAGTATGTTATCTTTCAAAAGGCCATAGATATTCACAGTTGAGTAAAACATACGTATGTGCGAAGTGTAGATCTTGCAGTGATAGCCATAAATCTTTCGCCTTACCAGCTGTTCGACTAATTCCAAAAAATATATCTGGAACAACTGGTATTGGATATGAAAATACCACACCATTATCAAAATATCTGTCTGGATTTCTACTTCGCGTTTGAACATCTAGCTCGAAGTAGTAACAAGTGAAGAATGATATCTCGTCATTCACGTATTGTTCCACGATTGAACCCTCTGGATGAGTTTTTTTTTTCTGTTTTTTCTTCAGTTGAAGCATAAATCTCTCCAATGGATACATCCAACGAAATTGAACTAGACCTCCTAATGCGACTTCATGTGGTAGATGAACTGTTAGATGTTCCATAACATCGAAAAATGATGGTGGAGAAATTTTCTCCAAGGTATATAGTATAGTAACTATGTTACTTTTCCGTCTATGAACTACATCTACACTCAAATTGTTCACACATAAATCTCTGAAAAATATGCCAATACTTGAAAACTAAAGTATTAGTTTATTTAACAATTGAAATATTTAAATTATTAATCATTATACTATTAAAAATTCAATGATACCTCCAATTGCTTCGTGTGCATGTTTTTCCATCAATTCAGAAAAACATATCGGAAATAGTCTTTGTATGAATACATGACAATCGTGACTTTTCATATGATAACTTTCCTCCATGAATATCGACGCACCTTTCGATGTTAGACACATAACCATCAGGAAATTTCATGTCTTCCTTCAACCATTTCAAAAATTTATATTTCTCATCATTGGACAATCTGAACATAGGAATTGGAGCTTTACCGTTTTCACTTATATGCAATTGCTTCCATGAGCAATACTCTTCTAGATCTTTCCGTGATTTAATGTATCTTTCGTTTTTCTTGTGACATTCAGTATCGTGTTGATGATATTATTGGAAAAAGTTTTCTCTATGTGCATGACATCAAGATTGTGCCGAAGCGTTAGAATTTTCCATTACGACAGATCCCAAAATATGCCCTTTTTGTACCAATTATGAGTAATTCCATAACCATCAATTATCGGATGATTATTCCCTCTCAATCTATACTCATAGGAATACCCAAAGCAAGAAGTTGTTCATACAAAATCTCTTCGCCGATCAAAACTGGGGGAGGAGATTTCTGCACAACTATATTCCTTTTAAAATTTCTCTTGTTGCGCTGTAATGTAGCATCAACATGAAGAAAACGACGATGACAATCAAACCAACTCGTCTTTCGTCCATATTTCAACTGAAAAGCATTTGTTTTTCTCGTGCAATATGGACAAGCCAATCGACCATGCGTTTTCCATCCAGATAGCATACCATACGCTGGAAATCACTTATTGTCTATATAAGAGCACCTCGTAATATAAAATTATGTCGTCTCGAAACGTCGTATGCTGGAACGCCTTTCACATTTCTTTCAATTCTTCAAATAGTGGTTGAAGAAATATATCTAAATTTCTTTTCGGATGATGAGCCCCAAAAATCAGTACTTTTAAGAACAAAAACTCTCGTTTCATGCACATATCAGGTGGGAAATTGTACAGTGTCATAATAACTGGCCAAAACGAATGATTTCTCCCATACATCCCGAATGGCCAAAATAAACATAGCTAAACCTTCTGTTTCAATGCAAATGTTGTTTTAGCTATAAAAGAATGATAAAATGGAGCATTCTCCTTGCACCATATCATTCGAAGAGTAAATATGTTTATTTCTAATTTTTTATAAAGCTTTTATAATGTAAAATAATAAATTTAAGACTACTATTTTAAACGCTAATTACTACCATTTACAATTCTTTTTGCTTTATTATTTAAATTTTCATATCACAATTCATTTGCAATGTTAGTTGGTTTTTGTATTTTTTAAAATTATAAAAGAAAATTTTCTTGCATTCTCATTAAACTCCATCAACTCTTGGAGTGTGAGTATTTTTCAGGAAAGAACATATAGCATTTGAGATTTTTAATATAAAAACCTTTAAGTCTTAATTATTAAAAATACATAAAATTTAAATGTGAATTAAACTCTAAAGTGACCTTTTAATCTTCTTTGGATTTCTTCAAATGAGTATTTTGAAAAAAAAAATTTATTGCATTTAAGATATATAATATAAACCTTTTATGTCTTAATTTTTTAAAACACACAAATCAAAATTTGAATTAAACCCACAATTTACCTTTTCATCTTCTTCACAACTGGCCTCTTAATCTTCTTTGATTTTTCTTCAAACGGCAAAGCTCAAGCAATGTTCTCTTTCAATGAGCCTTTGATTTTTCCAGATAGTGGAAGCTCAAACACCATTCATCGATTCCCTTAAAATCTCCTTAAACACCTTTCATCGATTCACTACTCAAGAATCTATCATATGTTGTCTCCCCACTATCATCTTGGTCCTCATCGATCACCAAGCGGTTCCTTTGTATCGAGATATTAAAACTCTAGATTATTGGGTGGGACGTGTGAGCGATGACATATTTTCACTTTTCCTTAAACCTCAATCTTTGTTAGTGTGGAAGAGTAAACATTTCGATATTCATTTGCTACAGTCATAATATCGGATCATCTCACCTTTTCTATCCCTTTCATGCAGCCATATGAGCCATTAATTCATTTGCTTTAGTCATCACCTCGGAAAATTTAATTTCCTATCTCACTCTATGCAGTTGTATGAATCACTGAGTTTGCAAAGGGTATTTCTGATCTCGAGTGCGTATTATCCAAAAATATAATATTCCCATGAATCTAGTTTGGGGTTTTCGTTGAGACTCATGTAGTGTGAAAGTTTGATGTTATTATTCAAGTAGGACTCCTCTCTCACATTTTTCTCATGGTTTGACTCTTCGAGGAAACCAAAGGAGTTGTACAGGGATGCAAAGTAATCACTTTCGTTGATCAAGAAAACACAACTATTTTTCCCATTAGATTTCCTCCTATCTGAACTAGGGATTCTAAGAATCTCCAATTCGTTATGGAAGTGAAGGTAACCGCCACTTCCATACATTGTTTGGCATTGCAAGTGGTATTCCCGCATTCCCTGTCTTCCCCATATAAAGCTAGTATGTTCTTGATCAATACTATTAATATACCTATTTATTTTTGGGGTTTTAAACACACATGGATAGACTAGGACTTCAAATTTATAGTTTATAAGACAAATAAAAAAATGAAAGAGGAGAAACGTGATTCCACATCGTTCTTTTTAGGGTTTTGTTTCTATTCTAGGTAAAGCTTATGCATAAAATCTTGGGGTTGTTTCAATTTGAATTAGACTTTTGATTTTCTTATGGTTATGGCACAAGAACTTATGGAAAACAAGTTCACAAAGGTTTAATGGTTGTATCCCGGGTTCATGTAGTTTTGCTCTCACTTCAATAGGTCATTATCTATCGACCATGAATCGTTAAAAGACCCTCCCCACCTTAATTTCCAGGTAAAGTTTATGCACAAAGTCTCTAGGGATATTAATTGTAAGAAATAATGATAGTACTTGGTCATTACCGGTTAATATTATGAGATATAGCTCGAATATGCAAGGCTTTAAAATAATAGTTTAGAATTCTCATGACAATTTATATTAATATGAATTAATGATCATATTTATAATTGGAAGATTCTAATGATTATTGTCTCTATATTTTTGGATTGGATTCAAAGTTATGTTTTAAAATTTGGATAGTTCTAAATTATTGATTTCTTTGGCTCAATATACCTAACGTGGAGTTCTTATTTTAATTTTTATGGTAAAAGTAAGTTTTTTAAGGTGTTTCAATGCCACTTTAAAGAGGAATGGATTTTGTAATATCAAAAGAACAAACAAAAGGCTCATCCAAGTTCAATAGTGCATAAACAATAACTATTTAAATTGTTAATTTGTTTGATTTTTCGTTCTATTTTCACATCAATATTTTTTAAAACACCATTAATTTTTAATCCGTCGGGATATATATATATATATATATTGAAATAAAAATTTTAAATAATATATTTGTATAAATTAGTCCACACATAGTGCGGGTTATAAGAATGGTAGAATCATAGGTCACCTTCAACACACAGTTTAAAGATATGTTTAAGATTTGACATGATCGATTGGTTCAATCTAGTTCAATAATGATATAGAGAATTGTTGAAAATTCTAATTGTCATCCGTTGAAAAATGAGAAGATATTTCAATCTCATGATATGATACAGAGTTCTTGCTCTCAAGGAAAGTTGATAATAAGACCATCATTGGTAAAATTCGGGAATGAATCACCATAATTTTTATAATTAATACAAGAGGATATATGTAGACCAATTCATCCACCAAGTGGATCATTCTGATATTTTATGGTATTAATCGATGCTTGAAGCATATGATCACACATTTGTCTATTATCAATGTGCAATGTTGCATTTGCGAGGTTTCTAGCTCAAATAATAAAATTACGAGTTTAGTAATTGATTATCCTATTAAGAAAGTGATGCTTGATAAGCTGGTGAATTCACTTTTCAAGCTTTCAATAACTATTATACATCGCTCGTCATTGAGATTGAACACATGTACTACATGTATATACACACAATGGTATGAAAAAATCATTAATTAAATGTCTCCAACTCATTCTCGAACATTGCTATTTTGAGAATGAATTCCCAATGTTAGGAGAAGGAATAAAATAAAACACACAAGCATATAAAACACAATTGCTATATTTGGATCCTCTTACAAAACAATGTAATTGAGATGTACAAAAGATCATACACTTACAAAATATCGTAAATCGAATGCAAGATGGATTCAGTGATACAACATAAGTAACAAAATTATTTATAATGTTTGCAAATGCATCCGCTGAGGTTATAAGGGTGAAAGAACGTGAAATGAGTCTATAACACATTTGAAGCGTAGACTGTCACTTGGTTTAAAAGATAAAAATGATAAAAAAGAAAGAAGTTTGATAAGGATATTAATTCTTAAATAATAAAGAACAACCAAAAGAAACAAACGATGAAGAAAATATTCAAAATGTAAGTAATCAATGTAATTTAAAGCATACAGAGAACAATGAGTTTCCATTAAAAATATCCATAAGTGAAAAGATTTTAAGATGTGATGAAATAAATGATAATGGTAGATTATCTCTTTCTTGATATAAAAAAATTTGAAATGATAATGAAGATCCAAAACTAGTGTCACTATCAGAAGTCAAAAGAGACATGATTGGATGAAATGGAAAAAGGCTATGTAGATAACATTAGACTCACTAAATAAAAGAGATGTTTTTGGCCTTATTGTTCAACCTCTGAAGGTGTTATATTTTTTGAATACAAATGAGTTTTTGTGTAAAAGAAAAATGAAAATAATGAAGTCACGAGATATAAGGCACGTCTTGTACAAAGGTTTTTCTTAGAGGCCCTTAATTGATTGTGAGGAAACATGTTTCTCTGTTGTGGATGCAATCACATTCAGATACTCGATGAGTTTAATGACATCCAAAAATTTAGAAATGTACATATCCTAAAGAAGTGTGTGCAATCAAATTAAAATGATATGTATACGGATTTAAATAATATGGACATATAATGGTACAATCGTCTAAGTAAATATCTTTTTAAAAAGGAAGTTATGAATAATTCAATTTGTTTTGTATAACTATCCAAAAAACGGAAAATAGTTTTGTGATTATGATTGTTTATGTAGATGATTTAAATATATTTAGAACCTCAAAAGATATTAAAAAGGCTTAAAATTATCTAAAAGAAGAATTTGAAATGAAAGACCTTGGGCAAACCAATTTTTGTTCTTGGTTTACAGATAGAGCATCTCAAGAGTATAACATTTGTGCCTCAATCAAATCATATTAAACGAATCTTAAAATGTTTTGAGATGGATAAGGAGAATCCCTTAAGTACTCCAATGGTATGTAGATCTCTAAATATTAAAAATGATCCATTTCTTCTCATGAATGGAATAAAGAGATATTCAGACCAATAGTGTCATATATGAGTGTGATAGGGGCCCTTGTTTCTAACAAATTGTATCCGTTCTGATATGACGTTTGCTACTAGTATCTTGACAAAATATAGTTCTTCTCTTACTCATCACCATTGGATAGTGATTAAATATATCTATTTTTGTTTACAAGGTATGATTGATTTAGGATTACTTTATCCTAGGAATTCCAAACATGAGTTAGGTTGTTTAGCAAATGCAAGTTATTTATTAAATCCCATTAAACTCGATCACAAACAAGATATGTTTTACAATTGGAGGCACTCGATATCGTGGTATTCTCGAAATAAATATTAGTTGTAATATCTTCAAATCATGCTAAAATCGTTGTATTTTATGGAACAAGCAGAGAATGTGTGTGGTTCAGAGCTATAAATAAATATACACAAAAATATATGTGGTTGTCGACTAATATCGACCCAACAATACTAAATAAATATAATGTTACATATCTTACTGAAACAGTAGAATGATACATCAAAAGTGGAAGAATAAAGTATATCCTCAAAAGTTTTGCTCATATATTTGGAGAAGAATAAAGAAAATGATATTCATTATATCCGATCAAGTGAAATTGTAACTAATTTATTCACAAAATATCTCTCTATTTCAACATTCAGAAAACACGTTCAAAATATCGAGACGTGACACATACGAAACTTTTGACGAATAAATAATTGATAAATCAAGGAGGAGTTTTAATGATTGTGTTTTTTTTCTTTGTCACGTTTTTTTAAAGAATTTTTCTATTATAAGATTTTTAATGAGATAATAAGGAGAAATATTAAATTATTTTGTGAATGTCTACGGCCATACAGCCCATTTTGCTTTCTTCATTTCGAAGAAAGGAACCTTATCTATCAATACGCCCTCCGCATTCTATACATACAAACAAGAAGAAATATACATCAAGAACAAAATTTTTCACTCATATTCTCTCTCATTTGCTTTATAATACATAACGTATTACATTATATATATATATATATATATTACACTATTCTTATATATTATATATGTATATAATAATGCAACGTATATATATACACTTAAATAATTATATTATTTATATAACATATAATATACTTATATTTATATAATATATAGTTATGTTAATATAAGATTTTTATAATACACAAATAAAAACTTTGTTTTTAACATATATGAATTTTTAGAAGTTTTTATGGATGGTTTATTACTTTTTTATAACGTTATTTTTAGACTTTTTAATTGTTAAAAGGGCGGAATATCAGAAATATCTTTATAGGGCTAAACCACTTCAAAAATACCCTTCCCTAAAGTAATAATTAACTCCGAAAAAAAACTGAAGAAAAGACAAATTGCCCTTAATGTTCGAACGTGAAAAAATCCACGTTCGACAGTTTTTCGACGTGAAAAACTGCCAAAAACAAGAAAGCTGAACAATTTTTCGCCGTGAAACATGTTTAAAAGTTTATAGCAAGAAAGAAATAAGTGATGTCGAACTTGAGAGGGATCGATTTGAAGTTGTCGAGAAGGAAAATGGCTAGAATCAGCAGCAACACCGACGAAGAGAGCACGAGTCAATCTTCAATGGCGTCAATAAGTGTAAGTAGCTCGATTTCTAGGGTTTTGCAAGCTTTCGAGTCACAAAATGGTTTATTGATTTGAAATGGGTGGGTGTTAGTGAGCCGGTTAGGTCGCAAGGGTCGCAGGAGTTGCATGAACATCTTCGACTCAGTGAGTCGGTTGAGTAGCAAGGGTCGCAGGAGTTGCATGACCATACTCGAATCAGTGAGTCGGTTGTCTTAGTGAGTGGGATGGGTCGCAATGGTCATTTGAGGGGCGTGGGTCGGTTGAGTCTCAGTGAGTCAGTTGAGTGTGGCAGAGTGTCTGTGGGTCGTTTGAGTCGCATGGGTCGCACGGGTCGGTTGAGTCGCATGGGTCGCTTAAGTCGGTAGAAGTATAATGTATTCGTAATTGGTCATTTTGCAGGTGGTGCCAAAGCCGAAATTTGTGTATGAATTCAAGCACATGGACAGAATGCCAAAGATCACCACCAAGTGTTATCCTCACGAGACAATAAGGACGCTGAGAGGAATCTTACATGAACACGAGTTGCATTAATTCGAGAAGGACATTTATTCCACTTACAATGTGACTCCACATTGACGAAGGTTCAAATGTCTGTACTACTAAATCACTATGTGATTATACGAGACAATACAAATTGTCATAAACGGCATTCCCATCCGGTACTCTATAGTGGAGCACGCACTAATTTGCTAGCAAGTTTGAAAGCAGAAAAGGTCAATCAAGCACTGTAGTACAATCCAGCTGGAGTAGTGCAAGGCTAAATTGTTTTTGTATATGCAAGGGCGGCAAGCAGAAAATAGAAATTTCTTTCTCTTAAGGAAGACTCCGGGTTTGCAGGACCTCTATCATATTCTTTATTCTCTTTCTCTATACCATATGCTTTTTTTCCGGGCAAGCAAGTAGTGATTTTAGGCAAGTAAGCCCCTAAAATATATATAAGTGCTAGTTTACAGCCTTGACTTTCTCCCTTACTAGCTTTGAGTTGGAGTTTCTTTCGATCGATGTCGGTGCAGGCCAAATTTCCATCCTTAACCTTTCCAAACCCAAACAAGATCGAAAGAACTGATCGAGTAATGCTTCCTAGCACAGGACAAAGAATAAGACCACTTAGATTAGAATAGAGACAGAACCGCAATAAATGTAAAGAAGAAGCATCTTTTACCCGGTAACGTAGGGTTTGAACCAAGATTTCTAGATGGATAGGGTAAGGTGAGAAGAGGAGAAGCCTTCGCGTACCGGGCCCCACATGGAAAGCCCGGGAAGGAAAAGGAGGGCTAAGAAGGGACCATTCTTTCCCCCGGAAAAGAGGATAAGAATAAATAACAGTACCATATACGGAGAACCCAGAGACAAACGAATCTAGTTCGAGTGACACACGACGGCGACGACGGTATATGGTACTGTTATTTGCCTTGCACCTCACGAATAGGTGAGGGGCATAATACACGATTTAAATAACGAAAGATCCAGTATTTAAAAATTGTATCAAGAATGACTGGAAAGGTAGAAACTAGACCAGATATAATTTGCTCATAA
>CM071863.1:17666795-17682683 GCA_036759665.1 Gynandropsis gynandra
CCTGCATGTCCGCATCCATGCTGTGTAGATGCGCAACGTATGAGTTCGACGCCATCTGTATGAACGCTGCAAACAAAGTTATAAAATTATTAGTTTTCAAATATATTAATAATTATAAAATGAAATATAATTAAAACACTTACAATAAAAGTGCGTCACCATCGCTGACGCACAACTTCTGGCGTCCCTTGCCAGGAGTAGTAGAGATCGTCCTGTAACGACCCTTGGATGATGGGCGAGTCGTCCTTCGCTTGTTCATTGAATTCATCGCCGTTTTCATCTTCAACATCTTCTGGTTCAGCGTCTTCATAATCGCGTATGAGTTCTCCGTCTATGTCATTCCTCGCAAGATCTCCTCGCGATTTGTATCAATTAAACGAATCGGCTGCGGATGATCGGGTCTTTATCATCAGAGCTTATAATCCCTCGTGGCTTGATCTTTACTACGACCCACTACTCCTCTCTTCGACGTTTCAATGTTGTTGGATATTGCACGTAACATACTTGATCTGCTTGATCTATTGTGATGAATGGATCATATTTACCATATTTTCGTGCCGAGTTGACGTCAATTCCTCCCCAACGATTTTTTCGTATTCCACGTGCTACGATTGGGTCAAACCACTGACATTTAAAAAGCATAACCTTCAACCCAACGAGACCGGGATATTCCAGTTGTATGATTTGGTGCAAAATACTGTAGAAGTTATCACCCTCTATATCACTATTAATGAAAACGCCATAGTTGTATGTGCTTCTATGTTTTCCGTGTTCGTACGTGTGGAACGTGTAGCCGCGAGTAAACAAGATTGGCCAACACATGATATTTCGTGCGGGACCATTAGCCAAATCTTTTATCCACGTAGGAAGTCTTTCATCAGAACATTTCACCTGTATGTATAAAAAAACAAATTAATAATCTTATATGCAATTAATTTACATAGATGTATATACGAGTACTTACGTAGTCTCTAAACCATGATCCATAATATTGAACTTTTATGTCTGTGAGTTCATTTGCATTTAGATGAGGATATGTACCAAACACTTCTTCGTCAAATATCCTGAATAATGAAATTACATTTTAATATATATATATATATATATAAAGATTGAAATTATAATATGTACCATGTACGTACCTTTCGAACGGTAATAACTCTTGACAATTAAGTAGTATATATGTGTGGACATGATTATACTCCTCTAGTGTTAACCAATATTCATCAGATTCACCTCTTGTACGTCCAATCGGTGTAAACAGCTCAGGAATTATGTCAAACTGCGGATTATATTGATACAGATAATTTGTGTGATCATCCGCTGCACGTCGCTCTTTCGTCTGAATATGCGACTCGAAATAAAATATGCTGAAATATGTGATTTCTTCCAGCAAGTACTGTTTGACAATAGATCCTTGCTTTTTTCTTTAAATGAAAGAAGAACCTTTCGAAAGGATACATCCATCTGAATTGAACTGGCCCACCGAGTATTGCCTCATCTGGTAAATATATTGGCAAATGCTGCATGACATCGAAGAATGAAGGCAGAAAAACTTTTCCCAATGCACATAATATTTCAGAGATATTGTTTTTCATTACTTCCAAATCATCACCTTTTAAATTCCTCGAACATATATCTCTAAAAAATATGATGATTCCGCATAACACATCGTGAACATTACGTGGTAAGAGCTCAGCAAATGCGATTGGAATGAGCCGCTGCATGAAAACGTGACAATCGTGACTTTTCAATCCGATCAGCCTCGAACCGACAATATCCACACACCGAGCAATATTCGATGCATATCCATCGGGAAACTTAACGTCATCTTTTAACCACTTTAATAATGCTGTTTTTGCCAGACTAGACAATCTGAATACCGGGATAGGTGACCTTCCATCTCGCAATTCCAACTCAGGTCGTCGGCATATTGAGTTCAAATATTTTCTTGATTGTATATTATCCTTGGTTTTGCCCGTCACATTCAAAACAGTATTTATGATGTTATCAAAAAAGTTCTTCTCGATATGCATAACATCTAAATTATGATGTAATATCAATGATTTCCACTATGGTAGTTCCCAAAAGATACTACGCTTATACCAGTTATGCCATTCACCTCGACCTTTTGGTTTACGATGCCCACGATCTCCACCGCATTCTACCGATTCTTGTAAATACTCCATTGTGTTCAATCTTTCGTAAAGGATTTGTGTTCCGGTTTGCATGCACGGTGCCTCTTTTTTTTGAACCACGTTCTTCCGAAAATGTTTTTTATCTCTCCTGAAAGCATGACCACGAGGAAGAAATCTTCTATGACAATCAAACCAACATGGTTTCTTACCATGTACTAGTCGAAATGAATCTGTATCCTCCATACAATAAGGACATGCTAATCTTCCGTGCGTGCTCCATCCTGATAACATTCCATACGCAGGAAAATCGCTAATTGTCCACAACAAGACCGCTTTCAATCTGAAATTTTGCTTAGTACTGACGTCATAAGCAATGATTCCTTCGTTCCACAACTGTCATAATTCATGAATTAAGGGTTGCAAAGATACATCGAAACTTTTCTTCGGATGTTCTGGTCCTGGAATCAGCAACGTCAGAAACATTACCTCTCTTTTCAAACACATCTCGGGAGGTAAATTATACGGAGACAAAATCACCGACCACAGGGAATATTGACTTCCAGATTATCCATAGGGACTAAAACCATCCGTGCACAGGCAAAGATAAAAATTTCTCGTTTCACACGCGAACTTGGGAAATATTTCGTTGAAATCTTTCCAAGCCTGACCATCCGATGGATGTTGCATTACACCTTCAGCCGTGGAGTGTTCTGCGTGCCATCTCATTGCTGCAACGGTTTTTTATTCATATAACCTTCTCAACCTGTTTGCTACAGGCATATGAAACATTTTCTTGTATGGTACATATTTCCGTAAAGATGGTTTTTTAGGCCGAAATCTGCTTGCACTGCAAAACTTGCATTCCAACAAGTCTTTATCATTTCTCCAAAACAACATGCAACTGTTTCTACAAACATCAATTTTCTCATGTGGCATTCCCAAGTCTTTTAACACATTCTTTGTTTCATAGTATGTCTCGGGAGCTGGTTATTTTCTAGTAAATATTCCCGCATTGTTTTAAAAAATGAATCCATGCAATTTTCAGCCACATTGTAGCCTGTTTTAATACTCATCAATCTTGAAGATAAAGATAAACGAGACTGACCTTCACGAAAACCTTCATATATAGGTTGTTTCGCCGAATCCAATAGGTTGAAGAATCAACGTGTATCGATGTTCGACATCTCTTCATGCGTTTGTTAATTAACAACTCCAGGAAAGCATCTGACACCATTTCCACATATGGATTGGTCGTTGATGCTTCATAAATAACTTCTTCATTTCGTTCTACTTGTACATCTTGCACACTATCTCTAACACCGCAATCTTCGCCGTGAAAAAACCAAATTTCGTAATTTTCAACGAAACCCACCTTATACAGATGTTTGCAAACAATTTCTTGACTTCGATACTTCATGTTTTTGCATCTTTTGCATGGACATAACATTGTCCGTTCTTGACACAAAGGCTGCATCGATGCAAAACTCATGAATTGCTCTAATCCGTGTAAGAATTCTTGCGTAATCTCTTTGGTTACACGATCTTTTCTTCTATACATCCACTCCTTTGATCTATATATATTTCGATTTGAAGACGACGACATTTTTTCGAAAATATTTTTGTTATTGATGGTTTGATGCACTCTTTGGTAAGATGTAAATAGTTAATGTTCCAACAGACATCCGTTGCAAATTGCAACGGATAGCCGTTGCAGGTTCACGTGAAATTATTTAAACCGGTGCCCTCGAAATTCACAAAATCAACAGTTATCTGTTGTGATTTCTAACGGGCATCCGTTATAAATTGCAACGGACGACCGTTGCCATGACTTCTAACGGACATTCCAACAGAAACTGCCAACGGATGGTTTCCGTTGCCATCCATTAAAATATGCGACGGACTTGCAACGGATTTGTAACGGATTTTGGCCCGTTGCAATATCCCCACATCCGTTGCAATCCGTTGGTTCTCGGTTCCAACGGGCAGAAATACCGTGTTTTTTTATAGTGTTAGGCACTGCAACTGGAGGCCTCGATCATCTCTAATTTCTGTTACTTTAAATTGTTATTTTTCAACTCAATATCGTTCAATATTCTTTATAATCTGTGTATTTTATAACATCCGAATTGATTTGGTTCTAACAACAACATGATTATTTTTTTAATTTTATTTATAAAATGTCAGAGGTTTTTGATGTTTCAAAGTGTTTAATGTTATCGCTAATCTTTATAACTTAACAAACACATTAAAATCATTTGATTTAGTCCTAACCGTGAATACTACGGTATAAATAACAAACTAAGTGAACAACGTCTAAATCCTTTTATCAAATACCTCAAAGAATGTGGAATCGTTCCACAAAAAAATTTTATTATTTCTTTTTCGGCCTTTGTACTTTCACAATGTCGGGAAGTATCGAAGAGAGACAAAACCAAATATTTCATGAAATGGCGAGAGTACAATGTTGTTCTTTACTCTGCCGAAATCCTTGTTCTGTGAATGTTAAAAACAATGGTTTATATTCTAAATAGAGTACTAACCAAAACAACAATAAAGACATCTTGAACTCACTAAGTCACGTAAACTCACATATGATTTGTGGTTTCAACCCATTGTTTTATTGTTTGAAAAAAATATTGAAATTCCATGAAAATACGGATTACATCTCGATTCTAGTGGTTATAAACAACCCTACAGTTTCTCCGTATTTTGTAACTCAAGATTCATAGTTGGTTTTGCTCACTATGAGCTTGTAAAAGTTAATAGTTGATTTTTATTCAAAGGAGAGAGACAGTGATGTATAAGCAAGTAGTTTGAAGTTGAACATAGACACATTGTATGTCATTATTACAGTGTCATAATATCCAAATAGACATCTGGTTCACACAAATGAACTCAGAGTCCGTCAATCGGAAGATTCAGAAAGCCTTATACGTATGCCCTTCGGGAGCCCAAGCAGCGGTGATCGAGTAATATTGGCTTCCTCTACTAATGAAAACTCGTACTTTGTGACCAGATGATGAAGATAAACAGCCATCTGAAGCCTAGCAAACTCTGCACCGATGCAGAGTCTCGCGCCGCCTCCAAACGCCATGAACGTTTTAGACCCAGAAAGCAGTTCTTTTCCCTGTTTAACGTTGTGGGGAGTTAGAAACTTAGTACAAGGAAAGCATAAAAATCAAAACGCATAGTAACTAACCAAATGAATGAATAGATTATTCCATAACAAAATATTTATTACCTCCCACCTCCATGGATTAAACTCGAAGGGTTTGTCGTATATTTCTGGGTCAAAATGAGTTACTGTAGGTGCAACCAACACAATCCAATCCTTTGGAATCGTATAACCTATAGCGCAGAGGATTTCAGTGATCTGAAGAAAACTTTGCGTAGCTGTATATGACTAAGAACTGAATATGCATCTCTTATCTGTGTGATTTGCAATGTTTAAAAGTCACCTAATGTTTTATCCACTTGTAAATCATGCTCAATTCCTTCGGTTTTCATTTTATTCTTTACTTTTTTAGATTTTTTTTATGCTTTGTGTGATGCATCCATGGTAAGAATGAGTCAGGAACTTGCCATTCACTTCGACATCACGCACCGCCTTTCTGAACAGGACAGGGCCCAAATTTATGAACCGAAGTGATTCGTTGATTACCTGCAGCGTAGCGTAATATTATAGTTCCCTTGTATCCAACTAGCGTGTTAGAAGCAAAACTAAATCAATTATAATGAAAAAGATTGTATACCATATGAGTGAAAGTCATCATGGATTTGTACTCTTCCCAAGTTATTTGAGACTCTTTATCCGCTCTCTTTTGAAGGATCGCCTTATGCTCTCTCTGGATCATATAGTCAAGCATATCATATTGTTTCGTAAGAGAGATGAAAACGCAAAACTAGTTGTTTTCCTGTGCAAAAGGGACTGACCTTCAACTCCTCAACGACTTGCGGATTTTCGGAAAGCAACTTCACAGCTATTGCTGTGGTTTTAGAAACACTTTCATGAATTATGAGAAAAATGCCTGAGATCAATTGAATAGATCCCTCTTCGTCCATCTCCTCCTCTTCTTTCTCCATTTTTGCCATTACCAAGCCCAAGAAGTCATCATAATCTTCTTTGGATGCTTTCCTCCTTCTCAAAATGTCTTTTACTATGTTCTGCGATTTCTTGCGGCCCTGAAACGGAGAGCATGCAAATTATTTCTCATCCTTACTTATATGCCATGAAACTTTTGATGATAACTCTTTTTGTCTCATCGAGATGATATCCTAATTCCATTATGAAATAGGATTTTCAACTCAAAAACCAATTGATAATGAGTGGATTGGCCTATGTTTTATATATAAATATATAAATATATATATTGTATTATTTATCTTTCTCTTTTCACTATTCAATGTGAGATTCCTAATAACATACAATCCGGTGCATATATATATTTGGAATTAAGAAAATTCCTTTGAGCCTTTGGTCGCACGTACATTTCCCTGAACTGTGATCTGCCTTTTATGCGTTCTTATGGTAGCAACACCCCTACCACCGCACACAGTGGTCTAGTTGCTGAGCGAAGGATTCAAAGATCTTCTTTGCATAGGTTTGATTCCAACTGTGTGTCGTGGAAGGAGTGTTGCAACCATAAGAACGCATAAAGACTAATCTCGGATGCGGAGATGTACGGTGGATCCAAAGGCTCAAAGAGCTTCCTAAATTCAAAATAGGGGTTATGATTCGAAGTCTCACCTCAAGGCCTTTGAATAAAGCCTTCCAAGCATAAAGATTAAATGGTGAAGAAAAGAAGTCCCAGCTGAAAAGTCTGTCATTCTCTAAAAGTTGGTTTTCTACTTCTGGTGTGATGTCACTTATCACATATCTGGTCATATATCTCGCTATCAACTGCATCAAACCACAAAATGAAATTGGGTATGGTGAGAGCTAGAGTTCGGAGCATTTAGAACGTTTTGAAGATAGATTTGAACTTGATACTGACTGTTTCAGTTGCATCTTTTACATCAAAGATCTTGCCTTCTTTAGCCTTCAGTTTGAGATGCTCATGAATCATACGGTCCATTTCAGGCATGATTCTTCGCCTCAAGTTCTCAGTACCAAGAAGTTGAAGAGTGAGTTGTCTGGCCTTCTTGTGGAAGTTCCCAGGCTTCTGATAGTTGCTATCTTTCCCAAACAAATTCGTGAAACCGTCTGGATAGCTCATTACGAAAGACTTGTTTTCCTGACGTAAAATCTCAAAGCTCACTTCTGGAACCGTCGAAACAATAGTGTTGGAGCCAAGAAGACTTGTCCGAAACAATGGCCCGTACCTATAATATAAAAGCACATACCACGAAAATGGAGTTTTGCCTTCCATGGATCTTCTTGTGAAGCATTCATTCTTTTGTTATAATGTTTTCTTTTGTAGTCAACACAACTCATGTATACGTCTTTGTATAGAAGATTTAGGTGAATATGCATGCTTATAACATCTCATGAAACAAAAAAGAATACAAATATAAAATTAAATGAACCGACCTTTGTATTCGTTTCTTGATGAAAGGGTGTATATCGCATAACCCGTGAGGTTTGAAGAACTCAATGGTCTCTCCGATGATCGGAAAACCCATAGAACCCGGTGGTAGTATACCGCTGCACTTAGGGTTTGCCCATTTCTCGAGCCAGTGTCTGATTCCGACAACCACTAGTACTACAATACCACACAATGTAACACTCCACATTTTGTTTATTTTTCTATAATGTGCTCAGGCGTACAAGCCCACGATATATATATATATATATATATATATAGGTAACCAAAATATAGTTGCTCAACTGTGGCTCCCAGCTAATATTTTTTCTTTTAATAAAGAGGAAGTTGGCAGACGAAACTCTAACAAAAAAGACAATTTAATATGTATAAATTCAATTAATTATATATAAATAAAAATATAACCGGTCAATTTTAGGTTCCTAAAAATTAGTATACTTTCACTTTAATAATGAAGAAGTTAACACACATACTAATAAACAAACTCCAAATATGAATAATATATAAAGATTAATTTTAACACAAACTATATTTTTAAACAATTCTATACGTAGGATGCATTTTTATAAAATTGTATATATCAAGATTGACATACTATTATATATAAATGCGATGAATAGATAGCAGTTTATTTTTGTTTTTATTTTCTGATTTAATATTTATTTTGGTGCATGGACTAATGTCGAGTAGGAGGATGTCATGTATTTGACAAATACAGTGACGAAGAAGATAAATTGACTCGATCCTGGAATTAGGCCAACACATTAAGCAATATATTTGATCGAATCTCAGTAGATTACGATTGTTTAAAAGTTAACATTACAAAATCTCACATCGTCAAAAGGATTATTAATTTGAATATACAAATTACTTGGTCATATATCTAGTGTTTATCTATAATAGGGAATATCCGTAATAGTCATCCTTCGGATGTTGTGATGATGTGGAGGGGCGTCTAATTTGGATGTAAAATGAGTTGTCGTTTAGCGAGCCAGTTCTAATTTGAATCATATTCGAACGAATCGAGTTGAATATTTTTCAATTCGTTTTAAAAACGAACCAACGAATTGAGTCGGAAACGAATTAGAGTTTAGACGAGCTAACTCGCGAGCTGAATACAAAAGAACGTGTTTTTCTATTTTTACATATTATACATATTCTTTACATTTATTAAATATTATTTAAAGAAAAAAATAATATATTATTTACATATAATAATAATTTTATTATTATTCTAATGTCGTAACTAAGTTCCCCAATAATGGCACCAAATACTTGATGTGAGACTAGGCATATAGTTAAATCAAGTTTGAATTCCTATACCACTCTACCGCAAGTATACGGATCGTGTAATCTCAGGGTCGAACTCAATGAGCTAGTGCGAACATCAAAACTAAGACTCAAGAGAAGAAGATCGATCAAGATATGGTTTTGATGCTAGAAAATAAAAGCAAAACACAAAGAACAGAAAATGAAAAAAAATGTAGGTATGGAAGATTATCAAGCCAGAAAACTAAGACACAAAAGAATAAAGAGATTAAATTTGATAAAATAAAACACCATAGGTTTTGAAAATGTTGGGACTTGTAATGGATGTTTCTATAAATCATGAAATCAGATCATATCACTCAATGGGGAACTCAAGCTAAAATATCGGAAATGACTCTCTTGATGCCTAAATCCGCTACCTAGAAATTCAACGTATTCATCTCTCGATGAAGAAAATCAATAACCTAGATGCACGAGGAACACTATCACGATTCCTAAATAGATTAACCAACTGGATAGATTCTGATTAATTTAATTTATTCTAGGGTTAATCCAAGAACTTAATCTAACTTCTCAGCCAAGACAAGTCTCTATAGTCATTCAAGCAAGGGATTAACAAGGGTGAAAGCATTAAGAACAACCCATTAAACATTTTGAGAAAACAATCTGAAATCAAGCATTAAGACCCAAACAAATACATTACAAAGGTATCACTAACCCATGGCAAAGTAGTTTACTCACAAATCATAGATACTAACACAAAAACATAGATGAATGTCGTACAAATCATGGAGAAGAGCACATAAATTAAGTTTTAATCTTTCCTATACTCAATACAAACCTTGAATCGAATTCTTGAGCTCCCAAATCGCCTCTCAAACTTCCTCCCTCTGAAAACGATGTCGCCTAGTTTTTCCTCTTTTCTTTTCTTTTATTTCACGTGAAAATGCGTTTTAGGTTTCTTATATGCCCGACCGGACACAACAATTTTCCTAGTCGGGCACCTCTCTTCAAAAAGGGCAATTTCCCGAGCAATGGAGTTGCCCGAGCGGTAAATTTTTCAGAGCATCTTTTGATTAATGAGCCCGATCGGGCTGTCTAAGGTGCCCGGCCAGGCGCTAGACTTCATTTGCCCAAGTTTAAGAACTGCCCGGTTGGGCACTTCTGAATCCAGGTAGTTTTGCGGCATTTACTTGTCTTTGCGTCCCGATATCTTTGTTTCCTGCAAAACACGAGAAAAAAATTGAAGAAACCTCAATTCTACTTAATATGTCGGTAAAGTCTAAAATCATAATAAAACTAATCCTAGAAAGAAATGAAAACCTAAGACAATGCGTTATCATTTTGTTTACTTCTAGAGTCTGAAGTTTATAATTGCATATTAGTGTACCAATAAGGATCACACAAAATATCTTTATAGGAGTGAAGTTCATATCCATTGGTGACCATAGGGAGAAAGGCCGATGTACTGAAGAGAACTTGTCATAAGAGACATATCGCTCGATGGAAAATTAATAATTCTGTTAAAACAAATATTTTTGAATATGACACGAACCGTGTTGGAAACAAAATATCTCAAACGTGCAGATGAAAATTATCTCGAACACCACAACCCTTGTGGGATGAAGATGCAGATATCACATAAGGAAAGACAATTGAGGAGTTTTCCACATTTTCTGAAGCAACAATTGGTGTGAAAGAATGAAAATTGTGCCCCGAAGTCCAAGTTCTAGAGCACTAACATAGTAGGAGATAAGGCTGTCTTTAATTGTGAAGGATAAAAGCTCGACCAACACGATTCGTAGGGGACAAATCCAAAACGGAAGAAAACAAAGCATTTTGATAGATGATAAAAAATCATGATCAAGATCGTAACCGTGTTAATGTATATATAATTCGCAAAAAGGTCATTTACTTCTACTAATGTCATAGATCATGTAATTACATGTGCTAGATAACAAAATATGTTGTACAAGTGATAGATTTAATTGGTGGTTACGATTAATGTGGTAAGTAACAGTTTTAATGTAAAATTTAAGTATTAATTTAGAGATATAATATATAAAAATATGAAATTGTATGTCATTAATGTGTAAATTTCAAGGTTGTAAAACTCATAAACTATAAACTGTTTGTCACACGATTAATCTAGTTTGTGTCTAGCGCATTAAAAGATTAGATATGATCAATCGGTGCTTAAACATATTTTTAAGTTTTTGAAAAGTTTGATGTTGAATAGGAAGATGTCTTTTATAACTTCATCGAAATCAATTGTGTATTACATGAATAGATCAAACATGTAAATGAAGAAGAACTAGAGTTTTATAAATCCTTTTATGTTTTATAAACTCTGAAGACTTTATATTTTATATATTAATTTTTTTGTTATTTTATGTTAGTTTTGTTGTAAAAACTCAAAATACATCAATCATAGTTTTCGAAGTTTTACAACAAAACTAATATAAAATAATAAAGAAGTTCAATTTATAAAATATTAAGTCTTACAAATTTATATATCATAATCTAAATATTCAAACTATCTAAAAGATCTAATCCTTCTTTATTTACATGTTTGGCCTTTTTGTCTAATTCACAACACAACTCATGTTGATAAAGTCACAAAGATCCTTTTTCTATTCAATATCATATTTGAGCTATCAAAAGGGGGAATTTTAAAAATACCCTCGTCGGGCTAAAGTGATTCAAAAATACCCTTCGCCGAAAAAAAAGTTTCAACTTCAAATCTACCCTTAAAATATTGATAATCCCATATTACCCTTATCGACAATTTTTATCTCTCCTCTAGAGCACCTCTATTTCTCTCTCCTGTGACGCGAAAATTACTGTTCCCCTACACCACAACAGATTCGGCGAGAGTAGCTTGAAATCGGCATCAGATTCGCTGCCAATAGGTTGAAATCGTTTGTTATCAACAAAGAAGCTTGCAATTAAGCACGTTCCGCAGAAAAACCAGGTATGTATAGTGAGTTTTTCGTGTTTCTTTTGTAAGTTATGAAGCACTTGGTCAATATAAGACTCGTTTATTGAAAACGAGTCTAAACGAGTCATATTTATTGCAATGTCAAATAATCGCAATTAGTGAGTGGATCACAGAGTCGTACGGTCGCACTGGGTCACAGAGTCTCATCGAGGGGTCAAAGGGATCAAAGTTCGTCGTAGGGGTCCAAGGGTAAAGGGGTCGAAAAGGGTCAAAGGGTCGCATGGATCCAAGGTTCGGATGGGAAAGGGGTCGCAAAGGGTTCAAAGGTCGCAGGGGTCCAAGGGTCGCAAAGGTAAAGGGGTCGCAGGGGTCCAAGGGTCGCATGGGGAAGGGGTCGCAAAGGGTTGAAGGGGTCGCAGGGGTCCAAGGGTCGTATGGGTACAAAGGTCGTAAAGGGGTACAAAGGTCGCAGAGGTACAAGGGTCGCAAAAGGGTACAAGGGTCGCAGAGGGGTCAAAGGGTCGCAGCGGTACCAGGGTTGCAGAGGTACAAGGGTCGCACGGTCACACTAGGTTACAAAGTCTCATCGAGTCGTACGGTCGCAATGGGTCACAGAATTTACCCCTCTTTTATGCTTTGTTATAGGTGTAATGGATACGGTGGATGAGAAAATCACACCGATTTATTTTTTGTATGATGGTAAATGGAAAAAAACCCAAATGGAGAATCTGAATGGGTTGGTAGAGTTCAGGTAAACCAGAGAGTATTTTTCTTATGTCCTCCGGTTAGTCTGACATACCAGCAACTGATTGATAAGTTATACGCAGAGATGATGGTGGGAAATAATACAACAAAGTTGAAGTTAAACTATTTTCCCAATATTAGTGAAAATAGGAAGCCAACATATATAATGAATGACAAACATCTTATTTGTTATCTGTTCGATTGCATAAGAGGAATTCGACCACTGCTCTATATGGAGATAGAATGGGCAAGTGTGAAGTGTGAACTCGAACTTGAGAGGGAAATTAAGCCTCTAATTCCTGCTTTTGGAAGCATTGCTAAAAAAGGTGAGGATCGAGGTGTTGTAGATTATGATGACTTTGTTATTGTAGGTCCAAATAACAAAAGTGAAGTTGAGAGTAATCCGGAAACAATAAATATTTTGGATTCGGATAATTCTGATAGTGAACATACAAGCGGGTTAAGAGAAGATGGTGGGTGTGCCATGAATGTGGTAGTTGATGGAGTTGTTTGTGGCAGTAATAAAGTCGATTCTGATGTGCCAACAGAGCATAAGTATGGTGATGGTGAGAACAACTCGGAAATGGTAGTTCATAATAGCGAAAATAATATCTTCGAGTTCGAAGATGGATTGGATCTTAAAATTGGGCAAGAGTTTGATAGCAAGAAGGATGTACAGGCATTTGTAAGGAAGGGTTCAATCAAAGCTTCGTTTAGATATACAACATTGAGATCTGATATGAAGTTGTGGGAAGCACGATGCAAGTTTACCAGAAGTGGTTGTAATTGGAAATTACGCGTGGCAGCAATCCCGAATTCCAAACGGTTTAGTGTGAGAACACACCATCCCATTCATAAATGTTCACCTATATCTAAACGGACCGAAGCTACAAAGGGTACAACACAAATGGTTAAGGATTATTTGAAAGAGGAATATGCTGGAAATTATGAAACACCTCCAGCAAAAGAATTGATGGCTCGTGTAAAAGAAAAATACGGTGCCGATGTATCGTATATGATGGCATTAAGAGGCAAATGCGGTGCTCAAAAGGATATTCGTGGTGATGACTTTGAACATTAAGGAGGCTTCCAGGGTGGTTGCATATGTTTATAAAAAGAAATCTCGCATCTGTTGCAGATCTTCAGCTCGACATTGATAGGAAAAGCTTCAAATACCTTTTTATGGTTGTCGGAGCGGCGATAAAGGGATGGAAATACATGCGTAAAGTGGTTGCTGTGGATGCGACATTTCTGACAGGAGTGTACAAGGGAGCATTGATTGTGGCGACCGCGCAAGATGGTGAACCTCACCAATATCCTCTTGCATGGTGAATAGTCGACAAAGGAGACGAATCATGGACGTGGTTTATGTCAAGATTGAAAGAGGTGATACCGGATGGACGTGATGTCGTTGTGATATCTGATCGCCATAAAAGCTTGATCAAAGCAGTCAAACAAGCGTATAAAGAAGCTGATCATGGTTTTTGTGCGCGTCATATATCGTGAAATATAAAGAGCTACGTCAATAAAGGCCATCGTAGAAAGACTTCAAAGGGTGATACTGTGGCGGAAATTTCTTCAAATATGCAGCAGCATACACGGAGAACGAATTTGAATTGCTATTGAATGATTTGAAGTCTAGGTAAAAAAATGACTTTTGTAACTTTTGTTAGGGGTGGGCACCCGCGGGTACCCGCGAGATTCTCGCTACCCGCACCCGAACCCGTCCCCGCTACCCGCACCCGAACCCGTCCCGCACGGGTAGTTAGTTTTACTTCCCGAATTCGTACCCGCAAAGTGCGGGTACCCGCTATTCGGGGACCCGCAAAAACCCGCCAAAACCTTTATTACCCGCGGGTACCCGTTCCGTTTTGAAAAAAAATAAAACTCAATAACAACATAACATAAATCAAAGTCTTACGATATTTAAAAAATTACAAAGCATAATAATATAATTCTAAGTCTTGAAACTTCAAAAATTACAAACTATCATAGCAAAAAAAGTTTTTCGCAAAGTTTATAAATCTCATTCCGACGAATATCCTTTGTCAATATATGCGGAAGCTCCACCATTAGTCGTCGGATTTGGAAAATCTACAAATAAAACAAAAGAACATGTCTTATATGGACATTTGCGGTGGACCTAGAATAAGAAATCCCGTATTCGTCCCAACCACTCTCGAGAGAAATGGCATCATAACCCATGTTGATGCTAGAGTTCTGGATGCACACATTATCAGATGAATCTGGAAGAACGAAAGATCATTCTGTGATTAACGCTAAATCAAAACAGTTGATGGATAATAATCTAATCGGGGATGAACTTACCAGTGACAACACCTACTGTATAAGGGGATTCAGGGGATGAATGAACCGATACTTTCTCGACATGTACATGACTGCAGAATACGTCAAAGTTACAAACTTCTCTTTTCTAAAACCTACGAACTATATCATGGAGGGGCATTAAGCTTTCTTACCTACAGTAAACCGAGTGGACGGTATAAGCTGGTGCATTCAAAAACGTAAGATTTGAGACAATTACATTTTCCGATGAAACAAACTCCACAAGGTGAGGGCGGCTGTACTTCAAGGAATGAGAATTAAACCGATCCCACCAAAAGAAACCTTGCCCATCTATAGTACCGTTATCACCTGACATTGAAGAATAAGGAATGACCAAACAATCGCAACAAAACAAGATGAAAAGATGATTATATCAGCTAGGAAGGCAAGGATTGAGAGATTTGTGGCATATCCGTATTGTCAGCCATAGAAGACATCTGTATGACAAGCCACGGGACAAATTACAAGTTATAATCAATCAATACGAGTCTATACGAGTCTGCTTTAGTAAGACTCTGTCGAAAGCCATTGCAAGTGGGAAAATTGTATCCACTTATAACCGGTGCTCAAGCTAAACTTGATAACGTGTCTGCTTCAGAAGCGTAAGTTACGTGTTAAGTTTGAAGCATAGACATTATTAAGGCTTATATAAATAATTGTTCTGATTCCATGAATACGAGTCTGCTGATTGAGAGCTTTAGCATTTACAGGAAGAAAAACTCACTTAGCAGAGAGGAGGCTGGAGCGGCGGCGGTCTGTCGAGAGGGGAGAGAGGAGAGCGGCGGCGGTGTATGGAGAGGGGAGAGAGAGGACGGCGGCGTCAGGCGAGACTCTTCGGGCAAGCAGCGTCAGGCGGTAGCGTCGGGCGAGAGTCGAGCGCGGACGCCGGCCGCGGAGGGGCCGGGAA
>CM071863.1:17713305-17736342 GCA_036759665.1 Gynandropsis gynandra
AACGGCCTTCCGTTGGAAACCTTTTCCCGCCAAATCTTTCCCGCCAGTTTGCAACGGCCTTCCGTTGGAAACCTTTTCCCGCCAAATCTTTCCCGCCAGTTTGCAACGGCCTTCCGTTGGAAACCTTTTCCCGCCAAATCTTTCCCGCCAGTTTGCAACGGCCTTCCGTTGCAGTCTCCCGCCACATGGCAACGGATATCCATTGTAAAAAATGATTTTCCCCGCCTAAATTTGCAACGGACAACCATTGTCTTCCAACGGACTTCCGTTGAAGTTTTGCAACGGTGATCCGTCACAACGTCTGCTAACGGGCGTCCGTTACTGACTTTCCAACGGCTTAATCCGTTGCCAATCCGTTACAAATTTGTAGCGGATTTTATCTGTTGACACGCCGTCGCGAATTGCAACGGATCGGCATTTGCAACGAATATTTCGCAACGGAACGGAATCCGTTGGCGTCCGTTGGAAACGGCTGTTTCCAACGGAATTTTGGCGCTTTCTAACGGATATGTCCGTTGGAAAGCTGCTGTTTTTTTTTTGTAGTGGATTGAATCTTTTGTTTGGAATTTACAAGCGAATAAAAATATCCGTCTGTAAATTCCAAAAGGTTGCATCATTCATTCCAAATTATTGAAAGTTAAGCGATTTTTATCATTTGATATTTAATTGGTTCGCATATGTCGTTGATTTGTGTCAAAATTGCTTATTTAACCCACATCACAATTTTCTTTGTTTCATATAAAACAATTATCATATATTATACTTTACATTTGTCTTTATCTGCACGTCTATTGAATTTGAAGATATAAAATAACATTTTTGAGAACTACATATATTATATTTATCAATTAATAAGAAATTATTTGTATGTAGATAACAGCCGTGTACAGTCTTATTATGAGAAAAAAATATGATATCTTAGAGTTTATTTTCTATCAAAAGATTGATTTGTGTGAAGATTATTGCATGATTCTTTAAGCAGACATCGATTATGTGGAAACTTCTGGTTTTATTTTCCAAGAAAAAAATTTGATTTCTTGTCATTTTATTTGTAGTATTTACCAATTACAGATAAATCCAAAAGATTTTATAAATTTGAGAAGAAAAAAATTTATGTGAGATGGCATGCTAAACATTTTTTCAGTCGTGACAAAGAAATGTGTCAAATTATATCTTAGTAAATTTACTAATAATTTTATCGAATTATATTTCAGAAAAACATGTATTGCCTTCGTAATAAGCACATATATAATTGGATCTTGTTCATTACAATTTACGAACACATGGTACATAATTATTATTGAAACCTTTTAGACTTATTATCTTAAACATATTTTTATTAATTTCGTTTATATAATTTATAATATGTGAGAGAAAAAAGCGTAAACCAACTTATTTCAAGTTATTACAAACAAAACTTACAAGAAATTAGATAGTTTTTGGTTCCATGCAAAACCAAACAAGTGCATGATAATTTTCATAAAGTAGTCTCTAAACGAGCGTCTCAAATTTTGCAATGAGAAGATGGTATTCAATTTTCTTTATGTCAACAAGAGCTCAATAAATTCTATCTCGAAATATATAAATAAATATTGATTATATATATATATATATATATGTTACAGTTATATTTTTACTTTGTAGAATGTCATGTCAAAGAAAGGTCGATTATTTGGATTTAAAGTAATCTTGACTCAATGTTGTTGCAATGTCTTCCAAAGGGAAACATATAAAAATACAAATGATTTGGAAGAAGATTTGAGGTAAACCAAAAGTGAATGGCAGAAAAGAAAGGTCAATTGGTGCAAATAAACTAAGGACTTGGTCGACAAATCTAATTTTGGAATAAAATTTGTCGAGGATTGATTGGGATGTGTATGAAAATTAAAAAACCTTCGCAATCATGACCTTCAAATTATATTTCATTTATATTTTATCATATTAGTTAATTTTGTAATCTACTGTATAAGTTTTATATCAATTAATATTTTTTTATTCAAGTTTATAGTAATTATTTTTAACAAATATTCTTAAATATGGTCTCCACAACATTTTTTATTAAATTCGAGATGTATTTTCCAAAGGATTTTCAAACAAATTTTATCAACAGATTTATGGACAGAATTTATCGATGGTTATTTTCAACGCGTTTATCGACAACGTTTACAAATGGCTTCTTGGTGGTGTTTATCGATGGTTTTCTTGACGTAATTTTCCAACAGATTTACAGATCATAATTTTCGACGGCATTTATTTCTGCAAAATAGTCACGTTTTTTGCGAGTCTCGATCGCTAAAACCATTTGTAATTCTTGACAAATTTACAGACGGAAATTTAAGAATGTTTGTATGCAAAACAATGTAGTTCGTCTGTTATCACTTCAAACGTCTAATCCATATGGATTTGGTCCAGATATCTTCTGTCTATAATTATTTATATATTTACAAACCATGATCTCAATTTTATTTATGGGTTCATTTACTTCTATTACATCTTGTGATACTAAGAGTTGGAAGTTATGCATAATTTGAACCATGTATAATATACTATACAAATATAAAAAAAGTGGTATGTTTAATGATATATTTAGAATTTTATGATATTCATTCAAAATTAAAAATGAACATAAAATTACATGTGATGTTAGAAAATCCGAGAATGAAAGAAATCTTGAGTATCAATATCTTGTAATACTCACTTAAGTTGGTGTGTGTAAGTTCAAAACATCCAATTTTAACACGAAAAATCATCAAACTCTTAATTTGTGAATGTTTGGTTAAAGACGTCAGCTAGTTCTATAAGTGTAGAAACATTGGTGTAGATATGATGTCATAGAAGTCACAAACAAAAAGACAATTTATCATAATGTGTTTAGTTGGACCATGGATACCTGATTTGATTTGTGATGATGTGGATGTTCATCTAACTATAACAATGAGGATATATTGGCTGAACTTGTTGAAAACCCATGTAATCAAGTAAATTTTTAAGCCAGACAATTTTACAAATGGTCATGGTCATAGCATGATACTTGGGTTTTCCATAAAAGCGAGATGCAAGATGTTATTTTTCGTCCTCCACCAATTTGGTGATGTAACTAAAAAGATGTGTTAACCAAAATAAATAGACACTCGAATATTCTTTGTAGTGTTCACGTCAAGGCACCTGCATGAATCGAGACAAGATGTGCATCGAGTGCGATATCTCAGGGAGAGTTATTACTAAAAAGATAGGATGGCTCGCTAGTAGTTGATAGGCTAGAATATACTCAAGCATGTCACCACCGACAAGAAAAGGATAATGATATTGTTTTACGTCAAACTTTCCGGCGTGCGACAAGGAGACTAGTTTTGTAGATAATACCCAATGCATAATTTCTTTGACATAAATAAAGACCCTTCTAGTTTTGTTTGAGTTTAATTCCTAATAAATAGTTTTAAGGGCCTGTATCTTTCATGTTAAAACATGAACTGGGATACTCATTGGTAGCTTGTATCGCATAAAGGATGTTTCGAAAAAATTAAGCCATCGACATCGATCAAGACAAAAAGATGAACATTACCCTTTGAAAAAAAATAAAGATAGAATAATCCGATGGATATGGGAAAAAATAATGTGTGTAATGATGATTCCACATTACCAAACAAACACTGTGGAGTTTGGTTGAGATCACTTAGTGATTTGCCAAATTGAAAAACCTTCAAAGAATCCGATAAGAGAAACCTAGTCGTGACTTCTTGAAAATCCTATTAGAGAGGTCATTCTGAAGAAATGCATTGTGAATATCCATCTAGTGTAATTTCTAATGCTTGGTAGTCACTATCTTTGAAATGAGTGCAAATATCTCCTCAAAATCAATCCATTGTATCTAATTATTCTCCAAAACAACATGTATTCTTGGAATAGCCTTATTTTTGGGAGAGGGAGGTTTTCGCGCCAATTTTTTGTTTGCTTCTAGAGTCTGAAGTTTAGGATTGCATATTAGGATTGCATAGGAGTGAAGTTCATTTCCATCGGTGACCATAGCGAGAAAGGCACAATGTACTGGAGCAAACTTGTCATAAGAGACATCGCTCGATGGGATATTAATAATTCTGTAAAAAACGTTTTTGAATATGACACGAACCGTGTTGGAAACAAAATATCTCAAATATACAGATGAAAAATTATCTCGAACACTACAATCCATGTGGGATGAAGATGTAGATATCACATAAGGAAAGTCAATTGAGGAGTTTGCCACATTTTCTAAAGCAACAATCGGTGTAGAAGAATGAAAAATGTGTCTTGGAGTCCAAGTTCTAGAGCACAGACATAATAGGAGATAAGTTTTTCATCAATTTTGAAGGAACATGCTATTGTGTTTCACCATCGGTAAGCAATAAAATCTCGACCAACACAATTCGTAGGGGACAGATCCTAAGCAGAAGAAACCAATGCATTTTGATAGATGATAAAAAATCATGATCAAGATCATAAACGCCTCATCTTTTATTCCCCATAACTTAACCAACAAAATGCATCTATGGTTATGACTAGCAATGTTGTCACCATTTGTGTTTAAATTGTTAACGCAACATAAATATACTAAACTCATAAATGAGTATAATCATGAGGCATCCATATAATAAATCCCAAAATTGCGACAATCTAAGAAGAGAATAGGCGTACGATTGATAACATGAGCAATAATAAAAATACCATCGCTTTAGAATTCAATAAGGAGGATGGCTTAAAAGTAATGAGCGAGTCACATTAAATAGATGTCGATGTTCGAGTTCGAACTTACCGTTCTGCTTTGGAGTTCTTACATATGCTGTCTCATGGATAATGAACATATAAAGAAAATAAGCCTCATAAATTCAACACCATTATCATATTGTATTCATGTAATCGAGATGCCAAATTTCGTTCAACCATAGAAAGAAATTGTCTAATATTAACTAAAGCTTCATATTTATCCATGAGAAGATATGTCCAAATATCAAGAGAATAATCAATAACAGTCATAGAAAAATACCAACATAAGAAAACGATGGAGTATGGTAAGGGACCCGGACATCATAGTGAATCATCTGAAAAATCGATTAATATTATTAAATGATATAGGAAAACTGTTACAAATATGTTTGGTGTGTATCCAACTCTGAAATCAAAGATAAATAGTAAAAAAAGGGTGTCTGAATCGCCGATACCAAATGTTCACTAGACAAACATCCCGAGGGTAGCAATAAATTCATTACTTCAAAAATAATAGATTTTTTCCTTTGTTCATCCGTTCCAATCACCATCTTGATAGGTTGGTCCTGAATGACACAAAATGTAACAGTAAAATAGATCAAACAATCTCATTGTAGGAGACACTATGAAATGAAAATAAAATTGAGAACCGGTCGTTTGATGAAGAAGATAATAATGTCAACCCAAGAGCCCTGTTTCCTCGTTGTAGAGAAACAATTTGGCGACCATCAGGCAGATGATAGAAAAAGAAAGAATGTTCGATACATCTCATAGAAGTTAAAATCTCTTTTGATATGATGTGAACACCTAAAATTCAATGTTTGGACCGAAACAATAGGCTTATCTTATGTGTTTTATGTGGACTCTATCTTTGATGCATTTAGTAATTTCATCAAAGTCATTCCATTGTGAGTCTGTACCACCAAAAATACCAATTTTATCCATGTCAGAGAGACTAGAAAAGACATACAACGACAATGAATAAGGATCTGCATGGTCGACATTCACATTGGTCACAAACAACGTATCATGTCCACAAACGATAGAGGAACCCGAGGGAGGAAGAACCCGACCATATGTAATTCACTTTTATGGACGATCACCCCATTGTTCCAGAAGCCAAAGCATTCAAAAGCATGAATTGGCTTCTTGATAGTCGTAGTATGGGCCCTTGATCGACACCGAATTCCAAGACCACGGGGCGATTATCAATGGTCTTATTTGTAGTACTTCTCAAATTGTTGCATGTGCTTAAAAACACGAAGTGGAAGAGAGTTAAAGAGATCACATCAAATGCAATTAAGCTTCCCATGAAATGCATCAATGGTAATCTGACCATGTTACGTACAATGAGTGAGTTTTGTATGTAACTGATGTTACCGAAAAGTTTTCAAAAAATCAGCAACTTCTCCATGATGAGCAATGTTTGATCGGATCTTTGATTCAAATATGTTCTTGATCCATGTAGCAACCAATAAATTATTAGTTTCCTAATCGTTAAAGTCAGGAGATCCACTGGAGGTCACGATATTTTTCCATTAGAGAATCCAAATATTTTTCTTCACTTCATATAATGCTGAAGATTTATATTCCATTGATCATAATTATCATTGTGTATTAGAGGTTGTGAGAGAAACAATGTAGGATTATTGCTCTGAGTAAGATTGTAGGGGGAAATTTTTCGACGTTGAACAATAATCTTGTGGATGGTTTGATTTATTATGGTTTGAGACATGAGTATGTCTATTTTGAAATATTAAGAAAACAACTATGAATGTTTTTTTTGTCGTCAAAGAGATGATGAGATGGTCGATTTACCTCGCCAGTAAACATAGAAATCAAACGTCTTCTAGTTGGTTGTCTTTGTACAAATCATGCAACAAATGTGAACGGAGATTGGGATTCATAGTTGTGGATCAGTCATCAGAATTTGAACGAGATGTCATCGAGCCAAAAAATCAGAGGCCGTGTGCGAGTGGTAGTCGACTGCCCATCAGACCCGAAGATGGAGTCGAGGTCAACGATGGATTATCTTCGGCATCAACGATCAAATATGGTTTGATAGTGAGGATTGCATTGGAGATGATCCCATTCTAGATGTCGAAAGTGAAAGCAGGGCTCATCGAGGCAACACAATATGAGCGATGACATTTGTGAGGAAATCTATCGTGGAAGACATCATTTTTTACAAAACAGTCGACAACATTGTATTCTTAAGGTTTGGGTTTTTGAAAAATCATGGTCATTCAATCAGAGGGATTTGTGACCGTCCATGTTATCAAAGATTCAATACAATGACATAAAATGAGAATTTTCGTTTGATGTTTCATTCAAATGTACTGATAACACGTAATGTGTGGTAGTTTTAGGCTAAGCATTTATATCATTTCTTCATAGTTTGCATAACACGAGTTAGAAAACCGACAAAAAAGTCCTCTATGCAATCCTTTTTGTTAATTTTTAGGTTTTAAGGCGACAATACCAAATCAAGCTTCAAAATGTTGATTCCTGGATTCAACTGCACATACGGGGAGCTACAAACTACTCGGAGCAAACTCAGACTACGAAACCAAATGGCACACTCGAGCATCAAGCGAAAGGAGCAAAAACACAAAGATAACTCAGCCAACTTGTGCTTGGAAGAGGCCCCTGCTCGGGCTACATCCAGCAGAAGTTTGAGCCTGGCCCGTGCTGACCATCAACACACTCGTGCTCCATGAGGAACCATGACCCAGGCGTGTTGCCCCCTTGGCCCGCACGGGCTGCTACTCCAAATTAAGTTGCACGACTCGGGTTCAAAGAGAGCCCACTCGGATGGGTTGAAATTGATGAGCCCGCAAGGGGTGGTACAGTAGCCCGTGTGGGGTGAAGCTCCTGCCATATTTGCATGCCTCGGATTGAAAAGGAGCCCGCTCGGGTTGGTTGGAGAAGGAGAGCCTGCACGGATTGCCACCTTTGCTCGCGCGGGGTGCTCTCGTGACACCAACCCTTTTTTGGGTTAAAACGAGGGAAAAAGTGAAAAGAAAGCCCCAATTAGTTAAGATAGATGCTTAGAACATGGGTAAGGCTGAAAAACACAAGGAGAAGTTGGAGATGAAGAGAAACAATAATCCGAACTTCGGTAACGAGATATGAAAGTCCGAGGAATCGTATTTATCACTCTTTCTCATGCTTATTGTCATTTTCTCTTCTATTACAGTAGAATCCATGAGTGAAAAAGCCTCTAGCTATGGGTTAGGGGTGCCGAATTTGTAAGGGATGCTTGTAATTATGCTTAAAGCTTAGACCTTTCGAAGTTTTCTTGTATTTCGGTTTGACAATAAATATGTTGAATGTTTTACCCTTATGCTGGCCGCTCAGTAACTTAGGATTTCGTGTTTAACCGGGAGGTTAGATATTCGATTAATGAGAATCTGGCCGATCGGTTAATCGACTTAGGAATTAGGATTGCACGCTTAATGCTACCGTAATCACGAGTTAATCGCTTTCAGGAGGTAGGATTGCACGTTGTTGTGGTTAGGGGTTAGGTGTCCAGAGAACCATTCCCTATTTATGAGCATGAATTCCCCGTTATCAAGATAATTCGATAGGTTCATGATACTTGGTTCGTTGCACCCTTGCAAATCCCGGTAACCTGAAATCCATAGTGTTCTTAATTATCAATTTTTTGGTGTCTCCCATCACTGTCATATTCATTTTACCGTACTCCAAATTTACCCCACATCACCATCAATTCGACCCGTATTAGTTTAGTTGTATTCTTAGCTTAGGTTGCATTAGTCCCTAGAGTTCGACCCTTGTATTACACCGATCTGTACTCTTGCGTTAAGTGAATATTAGGCATTTTATTGCATGATAGTTCGCATATCAAGTTTTTGGTACCATAGTCGGGGACTAATTACGGTCTAGATTAAGAATTTGCTAGATTAAGATTTAATCTTTTCCGTAGTATTTGTTGGTTTTCTGCATTTTTCAGTTTCCCTTTATCGAGCCTTAATTCTAATGCTAAGCAATGCAGTGGTTAGTGGTTAGAGGAATTCTACCATCTCATATCCAAATCACATCTCACACACTATTCGAAGCAATCATGGGACCAAGGAGTTTAGGGTTATTAGGAATTCAATTACATGGGTAAAAATCAGCCGTCAAGGGACACATACGATCCCGGATGGAGAGATCACCCAAACGTTTCGTATAGGAACCCTAACAGTGCATTTGATGTGCAAAATCTATCGGAAAATTTTCAGCCAAGGATGCAGCCCTATACTCAAGGTTATCAGCCACATGCGCTACCATTGATTCAAACCGAAACAGCCCCCGATATTGCTGCCATGTTGGCCCGCTTCTTCCAAAAGCAGCAAAATCAAAGCAATTTAATTATGAAAGTGAAGGTATGCCAAGACAATGCCAAGAAGCAGATGGAGGGCCTTCAATATCATCTTAGAAATTTGGAGATGTAGGTCGTGCAATTAGCACAAGAAGTAGCGGAAGAGGCTCTTCTCGAGCTTTAGGCGAAACCCGAGGAGGAAGAGGAGAAGTATGTAAAGCCAGCCTCGAGGACACCTCCTTTTCCATTTCCACAAAATCAGCACAAGACAATGGTGGATCAGCCCAGTCCTTTGACATTTGAAAAAGGTGAAGCTTCAATCACAACAGCTGAAGAAGGATTATGTACGGACCCAAACAAGCTGCTGGACGAACGTAAGAAGAAGGAACCCCTAGACCGAAACTTCCACACACCCCAAGAAAAATCCAGTGCGATCCAAGCTACATGCGACGAGGATCTGTGTATAAACACTCCCGAAAATTCAAGGAGCTACACCGAACGTCCAACACACAATTGGAGCATTGACAAGGCACGAGGATATGTGTATAAACACTCCCGAAATGTCAAGGAGCTACACCAAACGCCCAGCACACAATTGGAGCATTGACAAGGCACCTAAGGTGAAGTTGAAAGAGACGAATGATGAAGCTGATAACAGCCCCACGGAGCTGTACACTAAGCACGATCGAGGTCCCTCCTTTGAGAGCAACACAGTCGGGCTATGGGGAAAACAACCACACGGACTGAATTTCAAAGAATTCCGACGAACTTTAGTTTTATGCTTAATGGAGCATTCCTTATCAACAAGATTTCAAATTCTCCTCGATTCTAGCAGCATTTTACACCCGATTGGAGGATTAAAAAAAATCAGTATGCGTTATAGCGGGAAGGAGACTGCACACGCGACCTCGCGCAAGACAACTGATGCGTTCTCAAAGTTAAATAAATAACCTAAACTACCCGCAAGTGCACGGCACGTGTGTAGTATTTTAGGTGTCGATCCCACAGAGACTACGCAACACAATCTAAACGCGAACTATGAATCAAACTTGCTAACGAACGAATATGATTAAAGAATGAAATATTGAAAGTAAATAAACGAATTGGTTCTTAACGATAAGACAAACGTTCTAGGAATCCAGTTTCACCACAAGACTACCGAAACCAACAATTAATCTATCTATCATGCTATCCCAGTTAAGCTATCTAAGACAGACGATCCTAACATGATATCTACCCTCTCTCGAGACATAGACACGTGATCTAGTCAAGTTGCCCCCTACTTTCGTGGCTGATACATTGAACTAAACCCATAAGATTCGTGATTCATCCGTTTTACCCTCAACCGTTACTACCCTACTTTCGTGGCCTAACCTCGGTTGTTCTAAACCTGATCTTCTAGGACTAGAATTCTCCTTTCGGTCCTTCTCCTAACCCCTAACACATGCATCTACGCAGCCGTCGCAAACACAAGTCATTTAAGCACTCAGATAAAGAATAGATAAACGAAAACAGGAAGATGCATTCAAAGATAAATCATAAGTGGTTCCGGGATAGCCATGGGCTAATCCCTTCTCCTAGAACAAACAAACTACTCGCTCATGCATCTGTAACCAAACATAGACGAAATAGAAAGTCTAAGGAACATGAAAACCAAACAAAAACCGAAGTTTGGGTTGATCTCCGATTCTCCTCATAAGTCTCCTTCGCAAGAACCTCCTCCTTCTCTCCCTCGATCAAGAACTCAATCCATCCTCCTAATGTCATCTTCTGGCCCCCTTTTATTCTTTAAAGTCGATTTACTTCTTGTATGAGTCCTCCACAAACTTCTATTTATTTTAAGTCAAATTAACTTATTTTAAGTCGTAGGTGACGGTCGCTGCCCGAGCGGGCAGAGAAATCGACCCGCTCGGGTACGGCGCGGAAGATCGCACAAGAACGCGATGAAAAAGAGGTGCCCCGTTCGGGCTAGGGAGTGCCCCGGTTGTGCTAGGGGGTGCCCCGGACGGGCTTGGGTGTGCCCTGGTCGGGCTCAAGTTGCTAGACAGACTTGCCGACTAAACGCCCCGCGCGGGCAAGGGTGTTCTTCGCCGATTCTCGTCCCATTTGTTCCGTGATGATCCTCGATGTTTGTACTTTGTCTCGTGTACGTCCTTAGCTCCAACTCGATGTTTGTACTTTGTCTCGTGTACGTCCTTTAGCTCCAAAATGAATTGAATATGCATAAAAATTGTAAGGACACAAAAACACGAAAACGAATAAAACGGATACAAAATCATACGTAAACATCGCATCCATATCGTAAACGTCTCTAAAATCGTGCAAGAAATACGTATGAAAACGAGATGATCAAAATCTCCTAGACTTGAATGTTTGCTTGTCCCTAAGCAAATGTAAACGTGGAACACGTGTGGTGTACAAAATCCGAGAGTCCCCCTTCTCCTAGAAGTACCGCTAAAGCGAACCTAACCGATCAACTAGCACGTCGAGAGAAAATTTGGCCTAATTAAGTTTTCGGTCTTCATCCTAGGTTCACCTAGGCTACCCATGAGAAATTAAATCAAAGGAAAACTAAACAAGCCACCGTAACTCTCTCCACCAAACAAGACTTCAGACAATGCTAAACCTAGAACAACCGAGGATACTTGTTTCTTTTCCGAGCTTCTTTTTTTCTTTATTCCTTTTTTCTTTTTCTTTCTCTTTCTTTTCTCTTTTTATTTTCTTTTTATGACTTCTTTTTTCGTTTCCTTTTTTTATTTCTGTTATTATTTTTTTTCTTTTTTTCTTTGCATACACACTAGGCTTCTAGGACGTCGGATTTGAAGGGATCTAGCCTCTACTTAGACCCAAACTACCAATGACGGTATACTCATGCATCTCGTTTAAGAGTGCAGCGGAGTAGGCGGCTTTTATTTGTGCCATACCCTTAGAACGTAGAAAGATGATCGCCAACCCACCACTTAGACCCGAGCCACCGAACGAGTATCAAGGTCGATGCACTCATATCGATTTTAGATCATGCATTTTAGGCATTATTTCTATCGACAGCGGAGTGTTAGTATGCGCTCTTAATCTGCAAATCAGCTCGATCTCATACGATATAGTAATCCTCATAGATAAGTGAAGTAAAGCATCGTCTACACGAAGTGTGGCCATCTGGATAGAGAGAATAAACGATAAACTAGCCTAGCAACCTCGTCTAAAACCCCCCACAAGCAACACTAGGATTCCCAAAGAACTACGACCTATTGTTTTTCAGCCGACTAATAAGCTCTAACGCTAAGGGAAAACCTAGCTCAAACATGCAAAATCTCACGGAAAAAGCCAACTTCTTAAGAATCCTAGGTTCAGGAAAAACCTAGCTCAAACATGCAAAATCTCATGGAAAAGGCCAACTCCTTAAGCATCCTAAGTTCAGGGTTCATCTCAAGACGTGGCACCGGACAAGTGCCTGGAACGACTCTGACTCAAGAAAGCCAAAACAAATTAAAAACTACAAAATAATCTAAAAACTACAAAATCAAAGGGAAATGAAAGAAAATGAAACAAAATCACCTTAAAAAGGTGAGTTGCTCCCCCAGACTTGAATTGAACGGCGTCCTCGACGTGAAGCTCCGATGGAGGGTAAGGGAAGTGAAGCACGTTTGTGGTGGTACTTTTTTGTGTTTTTTCTTCTTTTTTTATAAATCGAAAACGAATAACCGAGTCTCAAACTAAAAACTAAGAAAAATAAAAGCAAACAGCTGGGTTGCCTCCCAGAAAGCGCTTATTTAACGTCTTTAAGTTTTGACGTCTCCATTCCTCATGCGTGCGCGACGGGTGGATCGAAAAGGGAAATGGAGTTTCCACTTTCGATCGGTTGAGCGGCTTGGTAGACCTTTAGCCGCTGTCCATTGGCTTTGAATGTGTCACCCGTCTTGTTCCATAGTTCTACGTCTCCGTGTGTGAAGACTTCTCGTACCTGAAAAGGACCAGAACAACAGGACGGTAGGTTGCCCGAGGAAATATTAGGACGAGAATTGAAGAGTAGAACTAAGTCACCTAGTTGGATCTCATGAGGTAGGGTCTTTTTGTCGTGCCATTCCTTAGTCATCGCTTCCTTTTTGGCACGTCATGCACGGGGTTCACTCGTTCGCTGCCCAAGGTTGGAAAAATGATATCTGCATCAAAAAGTTTTATGACTTTCCTTTCCATTACCTCTTGCAAGTGCGGGTGCAGTCTCCTTTGAGTTTCGGGTGAAGGTTCGTGGCTGTCTTCCGTATAATTTCCGTGCATACACGTTGAAGAGCTGACTCTCCTACGTTTCTTTACGCGAGTGGGTTGTTTTCTCATCTCATCTGCACTCAAGTTAGCATTCATAATAACAGGGTATGTTTTATTGGAATCAACGTACTCATACCGAAAAGAAGACGGAGGTGGGTCGGGCTCAAGTTCGGACGCTTTCTCCGCTGCAAAACCAGCTTCCATATCACGTGGTATCTCCTCACGTGGGGTGTCTCCTAGTGCTGCAATAGCACTCATGAATTTCGTGTACATCTCAGCTCCTTCGTCCGTAAATCCTGCATCTTCGCAAATTCGTGTTAAATATCGTATATACGGATTAGAAACACTTACTTGATCATGCGTGTCTTTCTCTAACTTGTCCAGCGAATCAACTATAAAGCAAGACTCCTTGAATGAGGATTCGTTCATGGGGCTGGACAGGTTGAATTCAATCGTCTCATCTCCGACACGTAAGGACAGCTTTCCTTGTTGTACGTCTATCAGGGCACCTGCAGTAGCTAGAAACGGTCTACCAAGAATAATAGGTATTCTAGCGTCTTCCTTTATCTCTAGTACAACAAAATCAGTGGGAATGCAAAGTTTACCTACCATGGTGGGAACATTTTCAACAATTCCCACCGGATATCTTACCGTACGATCCGCGAGGCGTAGAGACATCTTCGTAGGTTTGAGATTCCTAAAGTCCATCCGCTTGAAAGCCGAGTGTGGCATGATACTCACGCTTGCTCCTAAATCGCACAAAGCATTATCAATATCAATATTACCTATTTTGCATGGAATGGAGAAGCTTCTGGAGTCCTTCAACTTTGGTGGCAGCTTGTTCTGAAGAACTGCACTGCTTTCCTCGGTCAGTGCTATTGTCTCGTTCTCTTCGATATGCTTCTCTTTGGAAAGTGCCTCTTTGATGAGTTTGGCGTAATTAGGCATCTTTTGGAGGGCTTCCACGAATGGGATATTGATGTCAAGCTTCTTGAGACCCTCCACGAATCTGCCCACTCGTTCTTCATTCTTACTGCTCACCAACCGTTGAGGAAACGGTATTGGAGGTTTGTACGCCGGAGGAGCAACATATGGTTTGTCTAAATCTGATTCAACTCCTTCCATAATCGCAACCTTACCTTTTCCTCTATTCATGGACGTACCAGCAGCATTCCCTCTCTCTTTCGAGGGCAAATTCTCAACCACATCTCCGCTGCACACAGAAATAGCATTCCCGTACTCTCTCGGGTTCAATTCGGGTTTACCTGGAAGCTGTCCGGGATTCTGAGAGGATGAGGCAGCTTACTGTGCGATGGAGTTCTCTAAACTCTTCACATGATTGCTCAGATTCCATCTGAGTTTTGAGCTCGTTGATCGCTGTCCCCACATCCGCATTGAATTTGGTTTGAGTCGATGTTTGCTGCCTTTGCTCCTTGATAAATTCGAGCAATACCGCCTCAAGGTTTGATGAAGGGGCTTGAGGAGGTTGAGGAACTTGCGGAACTTGCTGAGCATGCTGAATTTGCTAGTTATTTTGCTGGTATGGCTGTTGTGATTGCTGAAATCCCGAATACTTCATCGGTTGAGTCGTTCGGTATGATAAGTTCGGGTGATTCCTCCAATTCGGGTTGTAGGTATTCCTGAAGTGCGTGTTTCCTTGCTGCTGGACGTAATTCATATGTTCCATATTCTCTTGCAGCGTGCATTGATAAGCCACATGCTCTGTATCTCTGCAATTCACGCAATACATGGCGTTCGCTGCATTACCCATTGCCTGCTCTGATTCGGCTCATATAAACGACGAGTGCTGTTAGGCATACCTCTCGGTGTTGACCACATGGTGTGGTTCATGGCAAGTTTATCGATCAGCTGGTATGCCTCTTCGACGCTCAGATCCATAAATGATCCTCTAGCAGCGTTATCCAACATTGTTCGGTGCTCATCTGAAATTCCGTTGTAAAAGGTTTGGATAACGTACCACTGCTCGAGACCATGGTGTGGACACATCTGTAGAAGATCCTTAAATCTGCCCCACGCTTCGAATAGCTTTTCTCCATCTCTGCATCTGAACGTTGTGATTTCCCCCTCATCTGAATCGTCTTGCTCGGAGGAAAGAAGCGTGATAAGAACAATGTGCAGAGCTGATCCCAAGTCGTGATCGAACCAGCGGGGAGTGATTGCAGCCAAGTTTTCGCTCGTCCCCCAATTGAGAAGGGGAAGAGACGCAGTAAGATCGCGTCCTCTGAGACTCCGTGTATTTTGAACGTACCAGAAAGCTCAAGGAAGTCTCTGAGGTGCTGATGGGGATCCTCGTGATTTCCACCCATGAATTGCTTCTGATAAAGCATGTTGATCATTGCTGGCTTAATCTCAAACTGTTCTCTCGCAATAGCAGGCATCCTTATGGCTGTTTGCACGTTGTTCATGTTCGGCACCACATAATCCCTGAGACGACGTGGTGGAGGAGCCTATGGTTCTCGCGGTTGATGCACGAGTTGCTGTTGTTGCATCTGTCCATTGCCGTTCTGATCATCCATCTCTCGTTGATTTGAGGCCTCTGCAAAGGACAAATAAAGAATGATTTACGTAGAAAGAACGAAAGAAAATAAAACAAAAACAAAAAAAACAAGAAAGACTCTAGGCTCGAATCTAAGACATGTTGACAATAGTCCCCGTCAACGGCGCCAAAAACTTGATGCGTTCTCAAAGTTAAATAAATAACCTAAACTATCTGCAAGTGCACGGCACGTGTGTAGTATTTTAGGTGTCGATCCCATAGACTACGCAACACAATCTAAACTCGAACTATGAATCAAACTTGCTAACGAACGAATATGATTAAAGAATGAAATACTGAAAGTCAATAAACGAATTGGTTCTTAACGATAAGACAAACGTTCTAGGAATCCATTTTCAACACAAGACTACCGAAACCAACAATTAATCTATCTATCATGCAATCTCAGTTAAGCTATCTAAGGCAGACGATCCTAACATGATATCTACTCTCTCTCGAGGCATAGACACGTGATCTAGTCAAGTTGCCCCCTACTTTCGTGGCTGACACATTGAACTAAACCCATAAGATCCGTGATTCATCCGTTTTACCCTCAACCGTTGCTACCCTACTTTCGTGGCCTAACCTCGGTTGTTCTAAACCTGATCTTCTAGGACTAGAATTCTCCTTTCGGTCCTTCTCCTAACCCCTAACACATGCATCTATGCGGCCGTCACAAACACAAGTCATTTAAGCACTCTGATAAAGAATAGATAAACGAAAACGGGAAGATGCATTCAAAGATAAATCATAAGTGGTTCCGGGATAGCCATGGGCTAATCCCTTCTCCTAGAACAAACAAACTACTCGCTCATGCGTCTGTAAACAAACATAGACGAAATAGAAAGTCTAAGGAACATGAAAACCAAACAAAAACCGAAGTTTGGGTTGATCTCCAATGCTCCTCGTAAGTCTCCTTTGCAAGAACCTCCTCTTTCTCTCCCTCGATCAAGAACTCAATCCATCCTCCTAATGTCGTCCTCTGGCCCCCTTTTATGTCTTTAAAGTCGGTTTACTTCTTGTATGAGTCCTCCACAAACTTCCATTTGTTTTAAGTCAAATTAACTTATTTTTAGTTGTAGGTGACGGTCGCTGCCCGAGCGGGCAGAGAAATTGACCCGCTCGGGTACAGCGCGGAAGATCGCGCAAGAACGCGATGAAAAAGAGGTGCCCCGGTCGGGCTAGAGAGTGCCCCTATCGGGCTAGGGGGTGCCCCGGTCGGGCTTGGGTGTGCCTTGGTCGGGCTCAAGTTGCTGGACAGACTTGCCACTAAACGCCCCGCGCAGGCAAGGGTGTTCTTCGCCGATTCTCGTCACGTTTGTTCCGTGATGATCCTCGATGTTTGTACTTTGTCTCGTGTACGTCCTTTAGCTCCAAAATGAATTGAATATGCATAAAAACCTGTAAGGACACGAAAAAACGAAAATGAGTAAAACGGATACAAAATCATACGTAAACATCGCATCCATATCGTAAACGTCTCTAAAACCGTGCAAGAAATACGTATGAAAACGAGATGATCAACAACGACGAGAACGCCCACCTCGATATGATGAGCAGAGCTTGGTCAGGAGACCTTAAACAAGCGCTCCTCGGGAGGCAACCCGAGCTTCATATTCTTTTTATTTCTTTTTATTTTTCAGAAAATTCTTTTTCTTTTCGTATGCATGAACGCTATCAGCTGCCTAGTTGTATCGTACTCCCTCTTTTAGATTGCGTGACTCTTTTTCACAGGTTCTCCACTTCGATATCATCCACAACGGAGGAGACGCATACGACGTCCAACCGCACCACCAGGACAACAAGAATGCACAAGGTGTACATGTTCTAACTTTCTTTATTCTCTCCCGAGTCTTGGTATGCGAGTTCCTCTCATAGATTTTGAACACCGAGACTATGTTCCGTTCAAGTCTGGGGGTACTCTTTGAGTGATATGCTTGCGATTAGGATAAGATGTTTATTTCTTCTGTTTCTTAATTCTTAGGATTTCTATCAGATACGTAGTATGATACTACGAACTTTAGCCATCTTTGTGCAACTTCTTCGAATCGGGAACAAAAGTCCAGGTTTGCTGAAAATGACTTATAGATACCGACTAGTCTATTAGTTGTGCATGAATAATTAGCTCATAGTTGTATTCCATAATGATAATATAATTAGAGAATAATCTCATAATTATTAGAAAAATATAAGAACATTTTTTATGCATATTTTCGTGAATATGTTTATTATTTCACAATAATAATTAACTAAGATGTTATTTTTAAAATAATATGTGAACTTTACATATTCTTGTCAAATTGGTTCACAAGCCCAAATGTCAATAAATTGACTATGTTGGAAGAAATCCCAAAAGTTCATATATATTATGTTGGAAGTAGCATGATAGTCAATGTATTATTTTGAAAATAATATATTATTTTTTGTATTACTGTGAAATAATAAGACAAATTCATGAATAAATATAAGAAATAGTTATGTATATTTTTATCAATTTGAAATAAATTGGGAAATTATAATGAAATTTTTTATTGATAAATGAAATTGTTAGAATTTGAGATATAACATAAGTAGGTGTAACTATACCATAGGGAGATAACCGAAAATTAGAGTGAATAAAGAATTATGAATAGTAAAAATGATTTAATTTTTTTAATTCATGATTAATGCATTCTTTTTTGTTTCCGAGTTATTTTCCAGTTATACCACACTAATACAAAAATCATGGTCTTATTTCTTTACATTTTCGATCATATAAATTTTGTTCACATTTTTTCCAGTGATAAAATTTGAAATTTGTGAGTAGTCAAAGATCATTTATGTGGTTTATATGTAAAAGAGATTGTACCAATTGAACACGTTTATCTCCTTTTGCGTTTCCAATGTCAAACCATGGGTTATGAAAGAACATTTAATTTAAAGTCAATGTGTGACAGTCATCAAGCTAATCACATGTCCATGAGTCTTAACTCCAGTAGTTGCAACGAAACGTTTTTCTTTTATAATAAAAATGCAAATGAAAAAAAGTTTCCACAACCGGAACAGATAGGATGGTGATGCGGTGCGACCACTACGAGAAAGAACAAAATATTTTAATGGAAATTATCAACAGACTGACTTTTTAAAAAAAAATATCTTTTAACATTGTTTAAATATAATATCGGAGGTAATAAATGTTTAAACTGCATCTTAGAAAAAAAATTGAGAAAATAATATAAAAGCCAATAAATATCTAATTATTTTAAGTCATATAAATATCTAAATAATACTTTAATATATTTGATACAAATTCTATAAAGATATCCTAAATATTTTAATCTTCGTAACGGTTATAAATTTCTAAATAGTATTTCAGTATTTGGTATATATTATTATATATATAATAATATTCTGATCTCTAATATAGGAAATATAATCGTTACAATAGGACAAACTTGTTGAATTTTATAATGATATTTCAAATGTAATAGAACTACTGAATTATTACTTTTAATTAATTCATTGGTAATTTCAAATATTTTTCTAGTGAAACTGTAGTAATGGTTTTAAAATAGACAGAAATTTTGTATTGTCGTTGAGGATTGGAACGGTCGAGAAAAGAGAAAAATATCTCTTTGTTTATATATAAATTCAACGGTTTACCATTCAGATCAATAGAATACTAGAATGGAAGATTTCAAGATGAAGGTAGATGATGTCATCATTCATCTGGCTTTGTCTTCGTCATTCATATCGTAGCCTTCGTGATGTTCTATTTTCCCTTTGTAAATTGATTTTGGTGGATTTTCATTTATGAATTTCGAAATGTATCTCTTTGTTGGCGATGCAGCTCCTCCATCGGTTCAAACCATTGTAGTAATAGTTCAATTCAATCTAGTACAAGCTGCTCGAGCTGAGTCATCTGAGCTTACATCTAAAGCTGATTCAAATCAATTTCATTGGGTTTTCGAGTTTCGTTACGACTGTGAATTTGTTTGCTTGTCATCCATCTATTTATAATTTAATTTTTATAAAACACAAGAAATTAACGTTTTAGGCTAAAAACATAATTACACAAGAAAAACAAGATTATCAAATCTCATGGCACTTAAAAAAAGATTATCAAATCTCGAGTTACGCTCGTCTCTCATGTTTATACTTTGAGTTTTCATGCGAGCTAGTAGAAAACCTAAGCCGAATATATACTGAATATCATGTTTTTGACAAATCAAAAACTTTCTACACTAATAATGCAACTTTAATCCGAGTTATCCATAAGTTTTTTTAATAAAACTTAAGAACAAAATCAGTTGAATTTTTCACGTAATCTTACTTTGTACTAGATATTTTTTTTCTTTTTTAAATAGACTATATGTATTTTTATTTATCAAACGAATGATCGACATAGTTTTTTTCTTGTGGTTCCTTCAAAATGTATACACACACAAAATGAGAAATAATTTTCCGAAACCAAAAAATTTTAATACGAAAAAATAAAATAAGATACGAGAAGTAAAAAATAAATATGATAATCCTAACTAGGAAATAGACTCTAATACCAATTGATGTGATCTCAGATCAAAACTTTTTATCAGGATGTGAAAGTCCTTGCACTCTTTATGAACTAGAAACAACAAACTAGATTTATACAACTAACAAAAATTATGATTGATTCTAGCCCCTCGATACTTGACAATGGAAAATGAACTGATGTTGGATCGATACTTGACAATGGAAAATGAACTTGTAATCACTCACAAAACTTTAATGTTAGTTCTAAGAAGAATTATAAGAGAAATTCTCTCAAATTAAAATATCAAGTTGTGATATACAAAATACAAAAGTGAAGAACTTAAATAGCAAAAAAAAATAAAAATATTTGATAAAATTACAAAGTTGAATAAGATAGAATGATAAAACAAAAACTATGCTAATTTTTGGGGTTTCCATGTTTCGAAGGTTTCCATATTATTGTGTAGTTTTCCATTTGATTTCATAGTATTCTATGCATTGTAACTTATACATATTTAAGTCATTTTTATTTATGGAGTAGTCATAATTTTTCATCGTTTCAAAATTCAATAAAATACACTATTTCGAACTCACAGCCTTGTTCTGACCCACCTTTTCTCTCTTGCGTGAAGTGGTAAATATTCTCGACCATGTAGAATTGAAGTTGTTTTGATCGAGCTCCCATGCATTTTCTCTTCTTGAAAAAATATTTTCCCTCAAATCTAGTGCATTTGCAACAAAAATAGATAAGTGAAAAAATACTAAAGGTTTTGTTTACATTATACCTACTTGGAATATTTATTTGATAGGCATTATTGTTGATTCACGATGAAATATTGAATGGACATATTAATCATCATAAGCTTAGACATTCGCTGAATTTCGAACCTTTCCATCCGCATATGGATGCAGACCAAATCATGAACCTCAAACACAACCCCTTTTCAACCTTGCTTGGCGTATGCATTTGTTCATTACACAATGTGTTTCTTTTTTTAGTGTTCTGGTTAACAAAATCTACATTTTTCTATCCATTGAGGTTAGCACATTCATTATAAGGTGCAAAAGATGAGAATTTTATCGTTGAATAAATAACACGATTATATGCAAGTTCAAATATGGAGCAAACAATTTTACTATGAATTGAAGCTATTTTGGATTAATGTTTTTAATAAAATAGAAATCTTTGATTAACAACCTTAGTTTATCCTTCTATTTGTGGATGAGAGACGTTATGGAAAACAATAATTTTGTTCCTAGTTTCAATCATAACTTTTTTGTTCAGAAATAGCTCAAAATTTGATGTCACAGTATAAAAAAAAATATGGTCCTAGGTGTGCCATTCAAACAAAAACAATTACAGAGTAGATTAGTTATGTGTGTTTAATTGTCAATTTTGTGGTAAATGATGACTATATCATTTTATAAAAACAATTAACTACAAAAAAACTTGTGTCATTACTACCCTTAGACTTAGAAAAACCTAAAATAAATCCATTGATATATTACATGGGATGATCATAATGGTCAATGGAGTGTACAAACCGTGAGCTTAAAATCAGGACTTTACTTGTTTGCACGTGATGTACATTGCACATATCTATTCAATCACTTGAGGTGCGATCAGTACAATGTTCTTGCAGAATAGATAAAAACTTGGCCACTCCAAGTATCTCGTTAGTCTGCCACTATGTGCATCGCGAACCAAAATTTTACGTAATTAAAAGTTAACCATCCATAAATTGTTTTTTTGAAAAACCATCCCATCATACCTATAGTACCCTACAAAACTACAACATTATCATTCTCTATAGGTATTTCTAAAATCTAGTTCAGTGTCATACAAGTTATTGATATATTAAAACATATGCAACTTATAATCTAACGAGACTGTCAATCCATGACTATGAGACAAAGCATCAACAACTATGTTTCATTAGTTATTTATACTTAATAACATAAGAAAGTATCAACAAAATCTATGCACTTAGCATGATATTTATTAAGCTTTTACTAACCTTTTAGATGCTTGAGTATTGTAGGGTTGATTTCAATTGCGGAAACGTGTTTTATCAACCAGAATTTTAGATCTAGTCATGTTCGGATTAGTTTATACAAATATCAACGACGAACAAATACAGAAACAATTTCAGGGTACCTGTAGCGTTGAACGTGCAGTCGTCGGATGTGAGGCTTGATGGTACAAACCCTCTACGTGTATCCACGCCAAGATCGGAATTGCTTTGATGTGGAAATCGGAAGAACGAAAACTGTTTTTCGTTCTTCGGGTTTTTCCTTTCTGACGGCTAGGGTTTCTAGGTTTATAATAGTCTATATACGAAACCTCGTAATGTGTTTATTTATAATTATTAAGTCTTTAATAATTACGACTTAAACCCATAACTATTGAAATATTACATAATTGGCTAAATACTTTCAATCTCCCACTTGCTTTTACGTAATATCTCAAATAGTCGAAATACATGTATCTCCATACACATATTTGCCTGTACATCTTATGTACTAACCAAAAGAAAAACAAATACAATTATATTCTTCGGTGCTAGCGGATGAATATAACTGTATCCCACACTGATTGTCTAACAATCATAAGCACATACCGAGACACTCGTATGCGTGTGACCTCGTAGGTTCATCA
>CM071863.1:17751944-17762938 GCA_036759665.1 Gynandropsis gynandra
AGAAAGAAGAAGGCAAAGGCAAAAAGAAGTTCGAGAAAAAAAAGGAAAGAAAAAAAGGTCAAATTTGCCGAAGATTAATGACTCCTTCCCCGCAAGAAATGCTCCATTGACATTTCGGGCTTTGAGTCATGTATGGTGAGTTCCACGGTAGCAAATGACCTCCAACCGTGACCTTAGGTAACGCGGATAGAGCTTGATGCCTGAGTCCGTCGATTACCAAGACCTTATGTAGTGCAGATACATCACAAAGTACTCCATCCATGTTGTAAGTACTTGTGTGTATCTGCATACAGACTGAGTCCGACGATTACCAAGACATTGAGTAACAAATAGACAGCACGATGCCCTGGGTCGACCATGTGACCTTAACGGTCACAAAGGTAACAAGGATTTTTCAGAGAATTTAGGGTTAGATGTTAGAAATCGCCCTTTTGGGAGAATGAAAGACTCGAAACAAGAGATGATTTGGTGCTTGTTGTTGTAGCTTTCCTCCTCTATTTATAACGAAAAATAAATGGACTCCTAAAATCCAGAAAGACAATAAATACAAAGAATGACCAAGGTGCATGTATTGACCACATCTTTACGTCTTCACTGTGGAATTGGTAAAATAAAAAGCATAGCTAGAACCTGGAAAAGGCAGTGTAGTCTGACATTGAAAAGACTAGTCGGAAGGGTCGCAATGGTCTGAAGGGTCGCAATGGTCGGAAGGGTCGCAATGTTCAAAAGGGTCGCAATGGTCGGAGGAGTCGCACGGGTCCAACATATTTTGATTTGAGCTGTATTTTCAATTTTTATTCATATTATGTTTGTGAATAATTTGTAAATAATAAATTAATATCGCAGGGGTACAAGGGTCGCAGGGGTCCAAGGGTCGCAGAGGGACAAGGGTCGCAGGGGTCCAAGGGTCGTAGAGGAACAAGGGTCGCAGAGAGACAAGGGTCGCAGGGTCCAAGGGTCGCAGAGGAACAAGGGTCGAAGAGGGACAAGGGTCGCAGGGGTCCAAGAGTCGCAGAGGAACAAAGGTCGCAGAGGGACAAGGGTCGCAGGGTCAAACTGGGTCGCTGGATCGAACTGGGTCGTAAAGTCGCAGGGGTATTTTGGGAATATCAACATTTATACGGGTACTTTTGAAGTTATAAATTTTTTTTTTCGGAAAAGGAATTTTTGAAGTGTTTTAGCCCTACGAAGATATTTTTGAAGTTATCCCGGCTAACCATATACTGCAAATTTGCATAATTAATATAGTTTTCTTCTTTTCTGGAAATTCAATGATTTTCTTGATGCCATTAAATTCATTATTTTTATGTTAATCATAATTGCCCTAAAATTAAGATATTGTAATTATTGTATCAATTCTTACCCTAATTTCTATTAAATTCTTTCTAATCATGGAAATAACATGCCCATGTTGTAAAACAACCATCATTTTTTGTCGAAAAAAGAAACCCTAAAAAATCCTGTGATTATACTCAACTGTCTAAAACTGTAATGAATCAACTTGACGTTTATCAATCTATTAACTCTTGATATATTGTCATTAAAATAACTAATCTCTATAAACATCTTTTAATTCATTCGTCTACCACGAAATTCCATCGTCTTGACAATGTGGAAAGTGATAAATTTTTTTGAAATTTATATTGACTAAAAGAATAAAAAATAAATAGAGTTGATTTTTAGGAATCTTTTTGGAGGATATAATTTGTTTTAATGAGAATACATGTTTTGAGTAAATTATTTTCTCTTTTTAGCATTGAAATTTGTAGTTGCTAATAAAACAAAAAAAAATTGTTATAAGGTCATGATTATAATAATTTAGATCGTCAGGAAATATTTAATATTTGATTTTATTTTGTTAATAATTTATTTAATTTTGAATAAAATGATGATGATTGAACAAGTAGTGTTTTGAAGTCATGTATCATAGATTTATATTTAAAATTTTGTTGAATTCTAAATTTATAAATTAGTTTTTATATTGATTTACATATAAATTCATTTCTAAATCATTTAATGAAAGAATATCGTTTAAATTCAATCTAATTTAAATTTTTAAATATAAATATTGACAAGAACTCGTACTCAAAAAAGACTCATGGAATGCATATTTTAGAACCAAATTTGACCGATTTTGAATTAACCTTTATATTTAACTCGACTAAACCACAAATAGTTTTTGTTAATTAATTATGGACTTTTATTGCTCTAGTTTGTTGGGGTTAATGATTATGTCTTCTTTCATTTGATTTGAGCATATGACCATTTGTTGATTTCTTAGGCTTCAAGTGAGGCCCATTTAATATCTTTTGGCCCATGTTGGCACACCAAATAAATTAAATATATCAAATGGTCCGAGCGGACTAAGTCGTAGGTCATTTCTAAAACTGATGATATTTTACTTGCGGGTGTGGGTTGCTCTAAGGGTTCTAAATAAAATAATCGTTTAAACTCGCTTTCCATAAAAAAAAAAAGTAGTACGATATTCATGATATCAGTTTTGGCAAGAAATGGATCGTTGTAAAGAAAATAGGTTTGCGTTTTTCTTACGAATACCAAAAGAGATATAAAACTTGAATACATGTGAAAAGAAGTAAGCTGTGTTAACCTCCTTCTTTCAATTTTATGATCCAATGTTGTTATATAAACATTAAATGATTAAACCAACCAATAACAATTGAAATAGTATTTACTTGAATCTATTGTTTCTTCGGTAATTTTAGAATTATCCTCCAATATCAATTTCACAACAATTCTTTTAATTTCTCTTTGAAGATATAAGAGGGTTTTTTGTGTTTTTATTTTTGTTGACATTCTACCGTTAATATCACAACAAGACATCCAATTAAAACAATAGAAAAGATATGACTTAAAAACATATCTTTTGGACATACCCTTTAAATTTTAATAATTATAAATGAATATCAAACTTGTAGTTATTTACAAAATAAACATTTTGATTTTCAAATCATGCGGATTAGTACAGAAGAATTTTCACTCGGTAATTGTGTTTTCAATACAACAGTAATCAACATCGTGTGTGCCTCAATAACAATTATTAAACATTTATATTTATATGAATCAACGTTAGAAAATAATTTCTAGCATTCTTCGACTTGATTCAAATATGACAAGTATATAAAATCATTGATCTCACTTAATTGATCGTATATACGAGTCACAACTTTATAAAGAATGAAATTGGTCCAATCATGGGGATCACGAATCAGAAAAATGTCATGATTCCTTTCCTTCCATGTATCACAAGTCAATATAATTCAAATAACTGTAATTTGATAAGATAAACATTCAAAACTATCTTATGCCACAATTTCTTAAAACAAAGACTAAAATATCTATAATCACAAAAAGTATGCATAAGTGCAATATTATTCATAGATAAGCAAAATCAGAATTTACATTGATATCTAGAGTTCAAATAAACTTCAATATGCAAGACTTATATTCATACATGTATGACTAATCATTAGCAATACAAGGACTTTGTGACTACTCCCATTTCACTAACATGGACAAGAAATGTCTTTGGAGCTAGTCCTTTAGTCAACATATCCGCGATCATATCATTGGTGCCAGTATGAACAATTTGAACTCTTTGATTTTGCACTATTTCATTGAATGAAAGATATTTTAAATCCATATGTTGGCACCCTTGGAATATTTATCGTCCTCCGAGAAGAATACGGTTGTTATATTATCACACTTTATGTTCATCGGTTTAGCAATGGTACCAACGATGGTAAACCATGAACAAAACTGCGCAACCACAACGATTGAAATATAGCTTCAAAAGTTGCTACAAATTTAAATTCCATAGTGGAAGTAGCAATGATAAACTGCTTACTACTCTTTCATTAAATAGTTCCCCTAGCTAGAGGGAACACTACAAAAAAAAATATGTCATTTTCAAAGGACAAATCCGTTGGAAATGGCAGTTTTTCCGTTGATATAAGCCATTTCCAACGGATTTCAACGGATTCGTGACCGTTGGTAATCGATTGTTGAAAACATGCATCCGTTGCAATTTTCAATGGAATTTTAACTGCCAAAATCCGCTGACAAATTTCGAATGTATATTTCCAACGGGCATCCGTTGGAAATTTTAACGGATGTTTTTAGTACTTCTTCGATACTCGCCTAGATTCGTTAACCTCTTCTTTTCTCGAGTTAACTTATCTATCTTCACATGTGCTCAGCTAACCACCGATTTTCCAGCCGCACATCCTTGCCGTTTTTTCTTCAAACTTGACTTCTCTTGATCCTCTTTTGACTCCGTCTTCTTCTCCTCATTCTTCTCTTTGACTCTTTGAAGTTCTCCCCATTCCTCTCACGAACCTTTTTACTCCTTATATCTCAACAATCCGATTTTACAGAATTATATTCAACGACCCTAATTTATTGCATTTACAATCTCCCCGTTTGAATTCTTATCACATAAACACATATCAGACAACATATAGAATTCAAACACAATGCAATAAACACTCAAGCATAATGCAATACCAATCATCACAAATAAGTTCAAACGGGAATGTAATTAAGTACACTTAAAATATAGCTGGTCCATTATTAGCACAAAGGACATAAATGTAATTTACTCCATTAGGGTTTCATATTATCTTGTATATATATATATCATAACTGATGTAATTCATGTTGAGATCAATATACGAAATCCCTTTCCACATGGTATCAGAGCTTTGATCCGAACCCTAACCCTAGCTCTCCTCATCGCCGCCGGCCGCCTCTCTTCTCCTTTCTCCTCACCGCCGCCGGCCCTTACAACCTAACCCTACCCTTCTCGTCGGCCCTCTCAACCCTAAACACCCTCACCGTCGGCCACTCCCACTCAAAACCCTAACCCTAATTTTCATTCGAACGCCCCTACACGCCGTCGGTCATTCCCAACCTTCTCTCTCAATCCCGGCTCCACCATCCCTCCCTCGTCCCAAAGCGTGGCTAGTCGCCCCCTCCCCCCAGCATCAGAACCTTAATCTACTCCTAGATCTAACCTTAGATCCAAACTTCAGCCGTACCCGACCGGGCGCTACTATACTACCCGATCGGGCACTTTCAATAACTACCCGAGCATCTCACATTTTGCCCTATGATGCAACTCCGGCTTTCAACGTCAATGATCCTCATGCAACACTCCTCACCGTCAACATGACAAACGTGACGAAGCTCACCTCCTCCAACTATATGATCTGGAGTATTCAGATCCGTGCACTCCTTGAAGGTCATCGGTTGGAGTGTTTTCTCCAAACCGATTCACTTGTTCCCGATGCCACTATCACTGTTAATGGCATCTCAACACCGAATCCAGCGTTTGCGCCCTTCAAACAGCAAGATCGCCTCCTATTCTCGGCCATTCTAGGAGCGATCTCACCACCACTCCAACCGATGATTGCTAGGGTTTCCTCCGTGCGAGAGGCGTGGCTTCTTCTTGCTCGCACATATGGTAAGGCATCAAGGGGGCACATCCTTCAATTGAAGGAACAACTCAAACGAAGCTCCAAAGGATCTCAACCCATCGATGATTATATGCGCACCATCATCAACAAGGCGGATGAATTAGCGCTCCTCGGCAAACCTCTTGATGCGGAAGACTTGTTGCAATACATTCTTGATGGATTGCCGGAGGACTACAAACCAATTGTAGATGCTGTGAATGCCAGAGATAGCATCATTCCTATTGAGGAACTCCATGAGAAACTCCTCAATCATGAAGCAAAGCTACTTCAAGCCGCCCCTTTGCTATTCACGCCGCCCGTAAATGCGCTTGCTGTCAACACTCGTCCGAATCAATCAAATCGTAACCGACAGAATAATCAATGGAATAGAAATGCAAATAGATCGTCATCGGGATATCAAGGTCGCTGTCAACTATGTGGCGTTTTTGGGCATAGTGCTCGCAAGTGTTCACAACTTGCAACTCGGAACTCCACCACCACAACGCCACCACCGTGGGCTTCATCACCACGACCATGGCAACCACGTGCTCACAACACCACTCTCTATGACTATGAACCGGAGTCATGGCTTCTTGACAGCGGCGCCTCTCACCATATCACCTCGGATCTCCAAAATTTATCATTGCATTACAAAGGAGGTGGAGGTGAAGAAGTGGTAATTGGTGATGGATCCTCCTTGCCCATCACACATATTGGTTCACTCTCAATCCCTAACTCAATTGATGATAATTGTTTGCATCTTGATGAAGTTCTATGTGTACCTACTATGAACAAGAATCTGATTTCTATAAGTCAATTGTGTAATGAGAATGAGATTTCCGTGGAATTCTTTGATGATCATTTTCAGGTGAAGGATCTAAAAACGGGGGATCCTATAATTCACGGAAACCATGGTCATGGTGTCTATGAGTGGCCGAAACCCAACTCCATTCAACCGTCCATTGTGGCTCTTCCCAGTGTCAAGTCCACTTTGTCCGAGTGGCATTCACGTTTAGGTCATCCCTCGCTTTCCATTTTAAAGCGTATTGTTTCTACGCATTCCTTACCATTGTCTAAGTCGAGTTTGTCGTCATTATGTAACTCTTGTTCCAGCAATAAAAGCCACAAATTACCGTTTCATGAATCTACAATCTCTACTTCATTTCCCCTTGAAATCATCTTCTCCGATGTTTGGACATCACCAATCATCTCGGTTGATGGTTTCAAGTACTATGTCATCTTTGTTGATCATTTCACTAGATATACATGGCTGTACCCTCTCAAACAAAAATCCCAAGTTCGAGAAACCTTTAACACGTTCAAAGCCCTAGTGGAAAAACAATTCCAAACTGTCTTACGTACTCTCTACACCGATAATGGTGGTGAGTACATTGCCCTAGCCTCATTCCTCTCCACTCACGGCATATCCCATTACACCTCCCCTCCTCACACACCTGAACACAATGGCATATCAGAACGTCGTCACCGTCACATTGTTGAAACCGGCCTTTCTCTTTTGTCTCATGCGTCACTACCTTCTTCGTTCTGGTCCTATGCCTTCCCAACCGCGGTTTATCTCATTAACCGCTTACCCACCCCCATCCTCTCGTACGACAGCCCATTCACTAGACTTCTAGGCACCGAACCGAACTATCTTAAGCTTCGGACTTTCGGTTGCCTATGTTATCCATGGCTTCGTCCGTACTCCACACACAAACTTTCGCCTCGTTCAAAGCCTTGTGTCTTCTTAGGTTACTCCGCCACTCAGAGTGCCTACTTGTGTCTTGATCCCACACGTTCACGTATATATGCATCTCGTCATGTAGAGTTCCATGAAACCATCTTTCTGTACTCCAACTACTCCCACTATTTCCTAACCAACGTCTCCAACCCCAATCCACCCGAATATTCATGGACATCACCCGTAAGTGTTGCACCCTCTTACCCTATGCCACACGTATCACCATCACCTTCCGTCACCCCTGTAATGGATCCTTCACCGGAAGTGCAGACTCATACGACTCCACGGGATGACACCATAATGTCCGAACAATTGCCTCCTGAAGTCGCCGCTCCAATAGCTCGAGGTAACACTCATCCAATGCAAACGAGATCTAAAACAAAACGGTTGCAGGCTTCAAGCCCGACCGGGCGACAGGTAAATCGCCCGATCGTGCATCACACCCGAGCGGGTGACCCTTCCACCCGAGTCGTGCAAAGTTTCGGGGATGCTTCAACAACAAATACCCGATCGGGCTCTTCATCTTCACCCGATCGGGCACATCATGCCCGAGCGGGTGACCATTCCACCCGAGTCGTGCAGAGTTTCGGGGCTCATTCAGCAGCAACTACCCGATCGGGCTCTCCATCTTCACACGATCGGGCACATTATGCCCGAGCATGTGACACTAATACCCGAGTCGTGCAAAGTTACGGGGATCATTCTACAATGGTAACCCGATCGGGCCCGTCCTCTTCACCCGATCGGGCACTTCTCTCTGACACCGAACCTACAACCGTCTGTCAAGCCCTTAAAGATCCGAGTTGGAGGAAGGCCATGAGTGAGGAATTTGATGCACTTGTTCGTAACGGAACATGGGATCTTGTACCGGCTCAACATGCATCAAATGTGGTTGGATGCAAGTGGATTTATCGTATCAAACGATTACCTGATGGTTCGGTGGATCGCTACAAGGCCAGACTTGTGGCGAAAGGTTTTACACAACGCCCGGGTGTGGACTACTTTGAAACATTCAGTCCCGTAGTTAAACCGACTACCATTCGACTGATTTTGAGTGTTGCAATTGCAAATGGCTGGAGTCTTCGTCAACTAGATGTCAACAATGCATTTCTTCAAGGGCAACTCACGGAAGAGGTATACATGACACAACCTCCAGGTTTTGTTGATCATGATCATCCTCACCACATATGCAAACTCAACAAGGCAATTTATGGTCTCAAACAAGCTCCTCGGGCTTGGTATTCGGAACTTCGGGATTTTCTCCTCGGCCAAGGCTTTGTCAACTCCCTGGCCGACGCATCTTTGTTTATTCTTCACAATCCCGAGGTAACTATATATGTTCTTGTCTATGTGGATGACATTGTGGTCACAGGAAGCAACTCGGGAGCAGTCCAACGCTTCATCATAGTGCTTGGAAACCGCTTCTCCATCAAAGACTTGGGCAATTTATCTTACTTTCTTGGCATTGAAGTAACACGCACAGCCTCTGGATTACTTCTCACTCAACGCAAATATGTTACGGATATCCTCAACAAAGCTCACTTCTCCGAAGCAAAATCAGTCACCACTCCTATGGCCCCTAGCGCACGTCTTACCTTGTCCTCAGGTGATAAGTTAGACGACCCAACCAATTATCGGACTATTGTTGGAAGTCTACAGTATCTCACACTTACAAGACCCGACATAAGCTACGTTGTCAACAAATTATCTCAATACATGCATGCCCCGACAACGGAACATCTTCAAGCGCTCAAAAGGGTCTTACGGTATTTGGTTGGAACACGAGATCGTGGTATCTTCTTCACCGCTGGTAACACTCTCTCCCTCCACGCCTTTAGTGATGCAGATTGGGCGGGAGATCGTGATGAGTATACTTCTACGGGGGCATATATTGTCTACCTTGGCAGCCATCCCATCTCTTGGTCTTCCAAGAAACAGAAATTCACCGCTAGATCATCCACGGAAGCGGAATACCGTGCTATTGCAGACACAGCAGCGGAACTTCGATGGATTATGTCCCTCCTCACGGAACTAGGTATCTCCACATCCCAACATCCTGTGATTTATTGTGACAACATTGGCGCAACATACTTGAGTGCAAATCCCGTCTTCCACTCTCGCATGCAGCATCTAGCTTTGGATTATTTTTTTGTTCGTCAACAAGTGCAAGGTGGCATCCTTCGAGTCTCTCACGTCAACTCAAAGGATCAACTCGCGGATTTACTCACGAAACCGCTCGCACGTCAACAATTTCTTACACTTTGTGACAAGATCGGCATCACCGAAGGTGCTCCGTCTTGCGGGGGCATATTAGCACAAAGGACATAAATGTAATTTACTCCATTAGGGTTTCATATTATCTTGTATATATATATCATAACTGATGTAATTCATGTTGAGATCAATATACGAAATCCCTTTCCACATCCATAAGTGCATTTAAAAATATCTGTCAGCGTTAAAGGAATACATTAGTTCCTTGGTCTCTTGCCCTTTGCTCTGCTTGTTGTGAGTTCCATCCGTTCCGCATCCTCCTATGATTCTCCCCCTGTTTCTATGATAAGAGATTCAAACAATGCACATAAAAAACAGAAACCGAACAACACTATAGGAAGTAAAAAAACTTCACTAGTTTACTCTGATGACGCTTCAGGAGACCAGTCAGTGCCTTCTGAACATTCTCTAAGTTGGACATAATCGTTGCGACCGTCTGTTTCAACTGAATGATGTCTTGAACCACATCATCTCCAGCATTGTCAGTTTCATCCGAAGATGGCATCTTCGCCATGTACCGCTTTTCCAAAATAATCCACGGAGAGATATTTTCTCGTACTTCTTCAGTCCCCACAATATCTGGTACTTGTTGACTCAAAATATTCTGAATCAAGCAGAGAAACGTCAGAATAAACTTCGTCGAATTTGACAGATTCTTCAAGTAGTAGAGGAAGGCGGTTGTGTCCTGTCTAATCCCATCAATCTTCTTATTCAGGACCCACATGCGGCGCATTTTTTTCAGTAGAGCATACTCCCAATGCAACTTTGAATTGGGAATCTATCCCGACCACTTCAGTAGGGATCCATCAGTGAGCTCCTTTATGACTGCGTCCACATCTAAATCAATTTGGAGTTCTTTAGCTCTTGTAGACTCCACATTCGGTATCCCAAAAAAAAATTGTTGATGAAATCTGCATCAAAATGAACTAGCCTACTTCTAACATATGTCTTCCCAAATATCGGAGAACTAGAATCCTCAATTTCAGGGTTTAAATTGGCGTAAAACTCATAAATAAGCTCTTTGCACATAGGAACAACTGATGTTACTGTGTGTTAGTTTCCTGTCGACTAAAAATTTCCAGATAGAAAAATGCTTAAACTGATTTACGCTCAAACCTCTCTCCAAAAAAATCTCTCGTTCCTTGAGAGTCTTAAATTTGGTTGCATTGGTTTCCTTGTAAAATTTTTGTGAAAAAACTTTAGAAGGAGAGACGGGGGTACCTCGTCTAGGTGATGAAACTCGTTGTGTTGGTGATCTCGCAGAGGTTGCAAATCGGCTCTGACATTTTCATGTGTCGACGAACTTGAGGAACTGTTCTGAGACTCAGATTTGGACTGAGTTTGGACCTGAACCACATGAGGTGTGGCTGCACACTTATTTTGTTTCCTCTTTGGACTCATCGTCGCCATGACCTTATATCTTTTTCCATTGATTCTTGGAGGATCATCTATAAATGTTAGGTCATCGATGCGAACAGGAACTTTGTTGAACAATATTGTTGCAT
>CM071863.1:17763391-17785723 GCA_036759665.1 Gynandropsis gynandra
CGAGAATGCTTATTCTTCTGAGGTTCATCTTTTCTCGATTTTGTTTGTGAAATCTGCAGACAAATTGCACTTCTTCCTCTCTAAAGGTTTGGTTAGGGTTTCGAAAGTTCAAATGAAATATGAAAAGTAACAGTTCAAAGAAAAGATGTAGAGACGGTTTTAAAATTAAGCAGCAGTTCAAAAATGAGAATAACTGCACCAGTCACACCAGCCACCAAAGCATCAAATCATAAAAACCATTTTTTCAGAAAACCGCCTTGTTTAGAGAATCACTCGAGTATGTAGATTTTGCTTCTTTATTTAGAAAAAACTGATAAGAATGATGAATATTTAAAAATAATCAGACCGTTAAGAACAAGTCAAATAATGTGCAAGACTAACCATTTAAGTACACTTACGCAAGATTGTTTTTCAGTTAAGACAAGCTTCAGCCAAAATTGCTTCCCTTTTTTATTATTTCAAAAATCACCAACTTCTAGGACGTTTTTTGCATCCGTTGACATCAACGAGTTCAAACAAATTCAAGGATGTGAATCTGCAAAAGAAGCATGGGACACACTAGCGACCATTCATGAAGGTACCTCAAATGTTAAAAGAACTCGTCTTGATATCTTAGAACATCAGTTTGAAAAATTAGAGATGAATGAACAAGAAAGTGAGAAAGAATTCAGTGGGAAGATGAATGCACTTGCGAATGAGGCAAGTAGACTTGGTCAGGCATACGAAGATAAAAAGCTGGTAAAAAAGCTTTTGAGGTGTTTACCGAAAAGGTTCCATGCTTAGAAGGGCGCAATGAATATGTCTCCAAATACTGATACAACAAGTTTCAAAGAAATTTATGGAATTCTTGCTGCATATGAATTAAGAGATGGTAAGTATTCTAAAATGAAATTGAAAAAGCTTTGGATAAGAAAAAGTGATCTTCAATGCAAATTTTCTTACATTTCTACTCAAAATAATAAATCTCACACTTGGTGCGTTGATAAAGGATGTTCTAGACATATGACAAGAAATAAAGAGTTTCTATCAAATTTTAATAAATAAGTGAATGCTGGAAGTGTTACATTTGGTGATGGAAACAAATGGAAAATCAATGGACAAGGTATGCGATCATCAAATAATTGCTATGTGTGGAGAGCTAAACAAAGAAGTTTGAAGGTGGCGAAAGATTATCGAATGTTTGTAAAATTTGCACATTCAAATTTGGTTTGAGGTATTCCTAAACTAAGTCTTGATAGTCTTGATATGTGTCAATCAATCGTCAACTAAATGAAACCTTCACAAAAACCCTCGATTTGGATCATGTTAATTAGTCCTGACTCTTTAAACTGACTTGAGATAAAATTAGGACTATGTATGTAAGAAAGTGAGAATGATTTTTGGAGCTAATGATCTGTTTATTTGTACTTGTTTTATCAAGGTCACTTAAGCTTAACTGAAGTACACATATGCTAGCAAACTTATCCTTTCTTTGAGATTCAATGTTTGACGTAAAAAAGGCTTTGGTTCTCTTACTCTTCTAATGACTCAATGGTTCATAAAAAGATTATAGTTCTAAAAATAATTTGTTATGAGTATTTTGCTCGGGTCTAAGTTGGGAGATATTCAGTTTCAGTTATAACGTCCTATGATACAAAGCTAAGTTGAGCTTAAATACTCCTCTATGTTTACATAAGAGTATACCTAAAAAGGTAATCAATGAACTTGTTATATGAACAAAAGGATATCTAAACAACATCCTAGAAGCAGAGAACAGAGAAAAGAAAAAGAAAAACTAAAGAAAAGAAAAGGAAGAGAAAAGAAGAGAAAAAGAATGATAAAAAAAATTAGCTCATAAGTGTGCTAAAGATTGCTCAGTGTATCTGGTGATAGGCTAAGTACACTTAAACGGAAAAGGTAACTCTAAAACTTATTCTTGTTTCTCTTATGTATTTGCCCTTGATTTTATTAAATTTGGTTTGAAGAGAACGGATTGTTGAACATTTTTTCAAGGACAAGAGAAATAAAAATGAGGGAAAGATATGTAAGAACATCAAGTTGTATAACCTTGTGTAAGAAAAATAATTGATCGATATTTAAATTGGTTTGTTTTATATGTGTGAGTAATTTTTATTGATTTTGAATATCTAATCACACAAACATAGGGAGATAAAAAATGGAGGTTCTAGCTTTTGGATATATGGTGATCAAAGCATGATGAAATGAATGAATCAACAACCTGTGATGATTGTGCTTAACTATGATTATGTTTGACGAATGATTGAGTTTAAGTTTGAGTGATCAGAAATTTAAAGGGGGAGATTGTTAATGTTTGAAATATCACTTAATTAGAAAGGTTGTTGTGTTGTTGTTTCAGGTTGTTGAGAGGTTTGATGAATAGACTTAATCAAAGGTTGTTGAGAGTCTTGGCGATCAAATGTTGCTGAGAGTTTAATGGAAAAATTGTTGAGCATTTAATAGATTTGACTTGGTCACAAAACAACTTGGTAAGCTGAAATTTTGGACAAGGTGTATGAGGAATTTCGGCAAGTGCAATTAAAAACGGCCTCTATAAAAAGAGGATGGTGGAAGTTTCGAAGGGTAACCAAGCATTGAGAAAATTGTGAGATATACTCTTAGGGACATGACAGTTTAAGATCCTTGGAGAGTTGCTTGAGTGTGTGGCGGGGATTGCTAGCACTGGTAGAACGTGTGTTTTTGAACTTAGGTTTTTATATTCATGGTCTAACTCAGGGGGAGTTATCCGTGGAAATTTTGAGTACATTGTAATGAGAAAACAGGTGTACTTGGAGATTGATGCATGAATGAAAAGCAATAGTTCGCTGAAACACAATTTCTTATTTTTATTTCTGCTATATGTGTTGTCTTTAACATTTTCAATATCGACGGATGCTCGTTGATGTTATGATTGTATAATCAAAGGACATCCGATGATTTTATGACGAATTTTAAAAAAAATAATTTTTTTAATAAATATTAAATTTAATATATGAATTCAAAATATATCAAAATTTTAATTTAATAGTTAAAATAAACATTACAAATATAATACTATCATATAAATCATCTAAAACTTTGTATTCCTCTTCTTTTATCACGTATTACGAAAATAAATGATGATGGAGTGTCCTCAAATATAGGCAACTATCTTTTATAACAGTATGATAGCGAAGTTCCATTGAAACTAGGAAACTATCTTTTGTAACCGGTGAATCATTCAATCATTATAGTGTATTGTGTTTAATTTTTTTGGGAGAGGTTTTGAAAGAATTTGAGAGGTTTTGTTGAATATGTTAAAATGAGTTGTTTCAACATCTTAAATACCTGAAATTTCAATGGACATCCGTTAAAATTTCATCGGATGCCCGTTGAAATAGATGTCTAATCAAAGAATGTCAAATCATAACATTTCGATTTTTTCAAGGAGCATCCACTGAAATTTCTAACGGATGCCTTTAAAAACATGAAGACGGATCCATCCGTTGAAATTTTTGTAATTATGATATTTTCCAACGGGCATCTATTGGAAATTTCAACGGATGCCCGTTGAAAATGTGGTTAGGTGCAGAATTTTGTAATTATGTTTTTTTTCCAAGGGGCATCCTTTGGAATTTTCAAGGGATGCCCGTTGAAAAAAATAAGATGGTTAGGTGCAGAATTTTGTAATCAGGATTTTTTCCAAGGGGCATCCGTAGGAAATTTGGAAACATTGCAACGGGCATCCGTTGATAAATTTAAGGATTTTCAACGATTCGTTATGAAATTATTGGTAAATATTTTCAATGGATAGATCCGTTGGAATCCGTTGGTAAATAGTTCAACGGACGGATCCGTTGGAGTTACAAAATGTAGAACTTAGATTGAAATAATACAAAATATGTGATAACAAACCAGTACTACAAAGGTTTTTCCCACAATACAATGGAAACAACCATGTTCAATCTTCAATTCAAAACATCCAACCTTGAAACAAAAACAATAATTCTAGAATAATCAAGAACATATAAACAATTTTCAAGATCAAAGCAATTGCATGTGACTCAAAAGTTTCTAGAATAATCAGGAACATATTTGTCCCGATATGTGTTACTCTAACTTTCATCATGTTTTCTATAAATAGAAAGCTTTCATTTTCCGACATTCATTGGAGATTTAGATGATCTTGTATAACATTAGATACATGAATGGTCGCATCAATATCAAACCATCAAGTATTAGAAGGTACTTCAATCACATTTTATTTGAAGCATACTGAAACAAAATTTAAACCTCATTTTTCAAACCATGCCTTCATTTTTAGACAACCAACCATCTTGTCCCAAGTTTGTTGCAAAAGAAACATTTAAGAAACTTTCCAACATCTTCTTGCCCTTTAATGGGTTGCATCTGATATGGTTGTTTACCTTTATTCTAATGGGTTGCATCTTATATGGTTGTTTACCTTTATTCTTTTGTTTCTTATAGAGAGCTTTGCTGCCACTTAAACCAACATTTGGATGACCACGATAGGCAAAATTGGCTTGGAGAAACCTGATCTTAAGGTCTTCCTTTTGTCTTGCCTTCTCTTGTACGAGCATGGCCTTAGTATCCAAAAGAGACCATTTTTCCTTAAAATGATTGTAAGTTTTCTGAAATTGCTTGAAATCATCATATTTGCACGACTACGGTATGAACTCAACTAACACAAGCTCACTAAGAACAATATCCAAACTTTTGAGTCGGTTGTAGGTATTCACCATATGAGTGATATGATGATCCATAGACTAAGAAATAGTGTACTCTCTCGTCGATAAATCATTAAAAAGAGCAACACCAAATGACTTCTTCACAATATTTGTCATAGTATACATTTTAATCTCAGCAAGGAATTCCTTCACACATTTCAGTCTTGGGTTGCTAGGCTTAACACTAGGCGATATGCTAAGCTTGAAAAAGCTCAATATACGCCTATTCGATTTGTCCAATTCACCCACACTTTTTTGTATGCCTCAAAACTTGTATCAGACGATTTAGTGGGCTCGTCCATAATGAGAGATGGATCGAATCCTAAAAGGCCAACATTTAGGATCACATATTCGATATAATCATCATAATTATTCCAATTAAAATTGATAGCATTATCGAACATACTTAACCTAGTGAAGACTACTGCAAATAATTACATCTTACATGTAATTTTCTTTAAATTCATTTAACAAATTAGACTATATACAAAAATATTGTATTTAAATTCACATTTGGACTAAATTTAAACATAATCAACATGAATCATATATACGATTAACTACAATGTTACTTTAACATATAAACCATCTTTGAGTGTACATTATATGTTAATTAAACAAAGTTTATAATCTACGCAATTGCTATTAAACATGAGTAAGATCTGCCTTTGATAACCATATAACTACAAATGTTACTAACTATAAACATTTATCATCATTCTTAAATTTCCTTATGATATTAAACATCTATATACATAATTGAAATCAATAATGAATTCGAGTTAGCCACTTTGGTGACTAACACACGCACTAAAATATTATTGACATAAATTACGTAATCTAGTATATCGAAAATTACATGCATACAATTTAATTGGAATAATTATGATGATTATATATGGACTAACACCCGAAATCGTTTTGTCAATGTCCATTCTCGGACAAATGCAAATCCACTGCTGTATACAAATATGACCACCAAAAAAGGGTGATCGACGCTGACACCTTCACTTCTCCGAAATACCAAAATCTCGAGGAGAAACCCTTCGACGATATAGTAGCGTTGGTTTGCATAAAATGTTAACGACAAGGGCATCAGTGGACGACGAACGAAGCTGAATTTGAGGAACCAAAGTTTCATCGGTTTTGGTTGGGTTTACCCAATTTTAGTTTAGGTTGAAGTTTAAGGACACATCCAATTGAGTTATCCAATACCCAAAACTAATTTCATCTATGCATCTACAATTTCATTAACTTAAACAATGATGTAATATTCAATTAATAGGATTGATACAAATGTTAGGCTTCTTCTTTCAATTTTACGATCCAATTTAAATGTGGAAATGAATCATTTAATAGAATGATTAAACCAATATCAATAGAAATAATACTTACTTGAATCCATTTCTTCTTAGATAATTTTAGAACATTCTTAAATGTCAATTTTGAAATAATTCCTTTAATTTCTCTTCGATGATATAAGAGAGTTTTTTTTTTGTTTTATTTTGGATTATAACGTAAAATCACAACAAGATATCCATTTAAAAAATAAAAAAAAAGATGGCTTATATGTTAAAGTAACATTGTGGTTAATCTTATATACGTTGCTTGATTCCTATTGATTATGTTTAGATTTAGTCCAAATGTGAATTTAAATACATCATTTTCGTATATAGTCTAAATTGTTAAATGAATTTAACGCAAATGACATACAAAAAAATCTTTTTCTTTAATTTTTAATAATTACAAATGAAGATCTAACTTTTAAAAATCATCCTTTTGATTTTCAAATTATTCGGATTGACATAGAAGAATTTTCATTCAGTAATTGTCTCTTCAATATAATATTAATCATCACCATGTGTACCTCAATTACAATTATCAAATATTTATATTTATATGAATAATATTAGAATATATAATTTCTAAGAAGGAGAATAAAAACTTTGTTTTAAGTACGAAGGAGTAGGATAAAAATACGATTGATCCAAATTTAGGCTTGAAACCTAAACGCATTAAAAATATTATGTTTGCACAAAAAAAAAAGTGGTAGGAGATTTCCCCACTTCTTCCTCCTAACCCTTCGCCAAAGCGGCATGGTTAAAGCACGTGGGTTCAGGTTGGTTCGAAATTTTATACATTCAAAGTTGGCCTCAAACATTCTCATATCGCCATTTCAGCACCTAATTGATGGTCAACTCAACTTTAATTTTTTTAAAATTACATAAAAATGTAAGAAATTAATCCTTACAACCACTCTATTTCATTGAAGATAATGTTGTTATTATTCTGCATTCCAAAAATTTTGAAACATTTGCAACCTCATGTTAAATAAGATATTGTAAAAAATAAAAATAGGGGTTTACACGGGAAAGATTTTCCACCGCAAAATAAAGTATACCTCATGAATAGATCTACGTAGGAAAAAAGGATTTGCTTCTGAAATTGGTCAGCCTCGACGAAAGGTGCATGAACTATGACCGATGGGGAAGAAGACTCGACTTCGATAGCACCTTCTTCATGCATGTAAGTCACACAATAATCGGATGGGACCGATGAGAGACTGTGAAGAACCTGCCAGACGTGGAAACGACATGAAGACAAGAGAGAAATGTCTGGTGTCGAGAGAAGCTTCTGGAGTACATCACCCGAGAAGACTGAAGAAGGAGGATGTCTCGGATGGGCCAAATTTGTGTGCAGAGCCCATCAACCTTTCAACCCAGCAGCAATCCTCGAGCCCAACAGTCCATCGTTTCGGAGGCCCAAAAGACAATAGAGCCCATGTTTACATCAGGTAAAAATAGGGGTCAGACGTCAGAAAAACAGAGTAAGACTACTGAAAATTGAAGCTTTTGGGCAAACATTTGCAGCAGAGAAATTAAGTCTAATACTACAATATTTAGCTATTTTATGACATGTAGAACTGAGCATGTGGCAGAGGTTGTTACACATAGCAATCTCTCTTTTGTATTTTGTTAAGGATATATACTAAGAGGAAGGGTGTAAACCGTATTACACTCATTTTGGAAAACACCATTGCAGAACACAAAAACTTAAACACGACAGAGAGAGAGGTGAGAATCAGAGAATAGCCATACGAGAGCATCTAAATCACAATTCCATTTTTCATTTCTACGTTTGCACCAAATTAAGAGTAAGATGATGAAGTTCATGGAAATCATTCATTAGTTCATGAGTATTTTAACAATAATTGGTATCAGAGTCTTTCGGATCTAAAGGCCGAGAGGGAGCACAAGCACAAGCACAATATTCAGCACAAAAGACAGCACAAAACAACCAGCACAAACAACAAACAACAAGATGCAGAATACACCACCCATACCTATTTTCAATGGTAAAAGCTACAATCTTTGGTTGATAAAAATGAAGGCATTGCTTAGGGCTAAGCAACTGTGGAAGGTGGTCACAGAAGGACTACCTGAGAAGCCCATAGCAGGGGATGTACCAGTGGAGGAGGATTTACAGAAAGCCTTGCACTTATGGGAGGAAACTGAGGCTAAGGATCAGATTGCTCTACAACTCTTGTTTAGTGCAGTTTCTGATGATATTTTCGCAGCACACTTATCAGTGTGTGAAACATCTAAGGCTGCTTGGGATCTTCTCAAGGAGAGGTTTCAAGGGGACCCCAAGAAAACAATGATAAAACTACAAAGGTTGAGGGCAAGCTACTACACATTACGGCATGGTGAGAAGGAGAGCATTAAGAATTTTGCTAACAAAGTGAAAGCATTTGGAGATGAGATTAAAGAAGACACTCTAGTGTCGAAGATTTTATGTTCATTACATGAGAGATTCGACCCATATGTTGGGGTCATAAAGCAGACAAAGGACCTCACAACACTAACGGTGGGGGAACTTGTCATATCCTTGCAGTCTCAAGAGTCGAGACTGGATGATAGACATGGGGGAGGTCTGGAAAGAGCATTCCAGGAAACGTTCAAGGGGCTAAAGATCAACAACAAACGATCTGAGTCCAACAAGAAATCATACGGAAAAACAGACTACAAATCTAAAGGAAAGAAGGGTTGCAACATATGCCAGGAGGATAATCATCGACAAAGTCAATGTTTCTTCAAAAACAAACAATCACAAGGAGATCAAAACAAACAGAACAAAGGAAAGAAGGAGTGCTACACTTGTGGCAAGTTAGGTCATTTTTCACGAGAATGCAAGAACAAAAGACCTACACAGAATCGAGCACATGTAAACCAGCAAGAAGAAGAAGAAAAAGAAAACTCATTGTTTACGGCAGCACACTTAACACATGAAGTTTTTGAAGATGATGTGTTGTTGGTGGATAGTGGTGCTACAAATCACATGGTCAAACAAGAAGGGTATTTCACAATGCTAGATAGGTACTTCAGAGTACTTATAAAGGTTGGAAATGGAGAGGTTTTGACTACTGCCGGTAAGGGAAACATTCAACTTCACATAAAGAAGAGAGTGGCGACCATTAAATATGTTTTCTTAGTGCCTGGTTTGGACAAAAATTTGCTCAGTGTGCCGCAGATGGTGCAAAATGGATATGAAGTTGTCTTCACCGAAGACAAGTGTTTGATTCGAGATAAAGCTAGAACCAAGGTCGTGGATGTACCTATGGTTAAAAAGGCTTATCCTCTTAAATGGAGGATAATCAAGGAAGAGACAAGAGTAGCTTAAGAAAAACTGGGAGTGTCTGACCTATGGCACAAAAGGTTAGGTCACACAGGTTTACATAATCTGGAGAAGTTGCAGAAGGGTAACTTGGTGAAGGGGCTACCACAAATACCATTAGTGAAGGAGATCTATGAAGCTTGCGTAAAAGGAAAGCAACATTAGACAAGAATTTCCAAAGACATCAGATTATAAGGCAGAACATATCTTGGGGTTAATCCACACAGATTTGTATGGACCAATGGACACACCCTCGTTAGATGGGAGTATCTATCTGCTAACATTCACAGATGATCACTCTCACATGAGTTGGGTATATTTCTTAAGACTTAAGTCTGATGTGTTTGGAATTTTCAGGAAATTTGTGACTCAAGTGGAGAACCAGACGGAGAAGAAAGTTAAGAAGCTAAGGTCTGATAGGGGGACTGAATTTAACGCTAAGGAGTTTTCAGACTATTTGGCCAAGAAGGGGATTTAAAGAGAGCTGAGTGTGACTTATACATCTCAGCAGAATGGGGTTGCAGAAAGGAGGAATCGCACCCTAATTGAGATGACTAGGTCTATGCTTAAGGACAAGAACATACCTAACAAATTTTGGGTAGAGAGAGTATTTATTTCGACATACATTCAAAATAGATTGTCTACGAGGGCACTGCAAGATAAAACCCCACTAGAGGCTTGGAGTGGACATAAGCCTTCTATTAGACATCTTAGAGTGTTTGGTTGCCTATGCTACAAGATGGTACCAACACAGAAAAGAGGAAAATTGGATGACAAGTCACAGACTTGTGTTTTTTGTAGGCTACAGCAGCCAAAGTAAGGGGTACAGAGTCTACGTGGTTGAGACATGCAAGATTGAGGTGTCAAGGGATGTTATTTTTTACGAAGAGAAGAGATGGGATTAGGAGATAAAACAAGCGGTGATAAATGTTCTAGTGAGTTTCCAATTTTCCAGGGAGTTAACAACCCAGAGGGAGTACCTACGAAATTTGAGGTGGGAAGACAGTAGGACTACACCACCTCCAACTCCTTTGCAACTCTCACTATCCAATACACCATCATCACAAGGAGCCAGAACTGGTAACACCAATGAATCATCTCGTGAAATCCACAGGACACGGAGACTCAGTGATTTATACAAGATTGAGGAGGACACAGAAGGGGTACAGACGGAGGAGGGCGGTTACCTAGCTGTGGTTGAACCCACATCTTACGGAAAAGTTATAAAATATCCTAATTGGAAGGAGGTTATGGATGTGGAAATGCAAATCTTATAGAAGAACCAGACTTGGTATCTCACTGAGAGACCCTCAAATCAGAAGGTTATTGGGGTGAAGTGGATATACAAGGTAAAAACATATGAGGAAGGGAAAATTCAGAAATATAAAGCGAGTTTGGTAGCACGGGGGTTTACTCAAACCTACGGACTTGACTATGGGGAAACCTTTGCCCCGGTTTCAAGGCATGATACTATACGGACATTGATTGTCGTAGCAGCACAGAAGGACTGGCCACTACATCAAATGGATGTTAAGTCAGCATTTTTAAATGGAGAGATAAAGGAAGAAGTCTATGTTGAGCAGCCACCAGGATACGAGGTAATTGGTTCAGAATATAAAGTTTTAAGACTTAATAAAGCTTTATATGGATTGAAGTAGGCACCTAGCATCTGGTATAGTAAGATTAACACATTCTTCTTACAAGAAGATTGTGTTAGGAGCCACTGTGATGCAGCGATGTACATCAAAGTGGAAGGATGTAACATTCTGGTAATCTGCTTATACGTTGATGACATTATACTATCCGGAAATTGTTTTAAGATGATTGAAGATTTTAAAGTCAAGCTGAGCTCGACATTTGATATGAGTGATCTAGGATCATTGAATTTTTTTCTGGGATTTGAGGTTAAGAACCTCAGTGATGGAATATTTTTAATCCAGGAAAAATATGCTATCCAACTTCTTTCGAAGTTTAGTATGCTTGACTCAAAGGGAATAAGCACTCCCTTGACTCTGAACTGCAAAGTAAGAGATGACGGCGAAGAATTTACCAAGCAGACAGAGTACCGAAGCATGGCAGAAGGTATCCTCTACCTTGCTTCCACACGACCGGATCTAGTGTTCGCCGCATCGTACCTGTCAAGAAGCAACGCACACCTGACAGCACATTGTTTACAAAATGCTAAGCGAGTGCTGAGATATATAAAAGAAACTATGGACTACGGTTTAAAGTTTAGATGGATTGACTACTCAGAACTCGTGGGATATGTAGACACAGACTTAGTAGGAAGCCTAAGTGACATGCGAAGTACTATTGGTTTTTGTTTCACGAATGGAAGTGCGGTGTTTAGTTGGGAGACACAAAAACACGATAGTTGCACAATTGACTGCAGAGGCCGAGTATATGGTCTTAAGCGCAGCAACGAATCATGCAGCATGGTTATCCCGGTTATTTGAAAAGCTATGGTTTAACATGCAATCAAGGGTACCTATCTACAGTGATAGCACAACAGCAATAGCCATCGAGAAAATTCCGATAGACAACAAACGGACCAAGCATATAAAAATATGATTTCATGTCGTATGGGAAGCACAGGTAGAGGGAAGGATGGACTTACGCTTTGTTCGGAGAGATGAGCAGATTACAGACGTCCTCACGAAGCCTCTACCTACTGGACGATTCTGTGAGTTGAGGAAGATGGTTGGATTCGTTCCACGGCCGAACAAGAGGGAGATTGAAGAACCTGCCCGGCGTGGAAGCGACATGAAGACGAGAGAGAAATATCTGGTGTCGAGAGAAGCTTCTGGAGTACATCACCCGGGAAAACTGAAGAAGGAGGATGTTTCAGATGGGCCGAATTTTTGTGCAGAGCCCATCAACCTTTTGACCCAGCAGCAATCCTCAAGCCTAGCAGTCCAGCGTTTCAGAGGCTCAAAAGAAAACGGAGCCTATGTTTACATCAGGTACAAACAGGGGTCAGGCATAAAAAAAACAGAGTAAGGCAACGGAAAATTGAAGCTTTTGGGCAAGCATTTGCAGCAGAGAAATTAAGACTAATACTACAATATTTAGCTATTTTAAGACATGTAGAACTGAGCATGTGGTAGAGGTTGTTACACATAGCAATCTCTCTTTTGTATTTTATTAAGGAGATATGCTAAGAGGAAGGGTGTAAACTGTATTACACTCATTTTGGAAAACACCATTGCAGAACACAAAAACTTAAACACGAGAGAGAGAGAGAGAGAGAGAGAGAGAGAGAGAGGTGAGAATCCGAGAATAGCCATACGAGAGCATCTAAATCACAATTCCATTTTTCATTTCTACGTTTGCACCAAATTAAGAGGAAGATGATGAAGCTCATGGAAATCATTAATTAGTTCATTAGCATTTTAACAACAGGCTACTTGCACCGAGTTGGAGTCAAGACATGGATGTGATAACACCTATAGAAGATAAAGGCGAAGGAAAACAACGGTGTAGCAGCCAGAGAAAGTGGGCTTCATAATTCCACATGCATCAAGTTTTGCGATATGTACAAAACAAGGTTGAAGAAAGCAAGGTGATGACTAGGGAAAAATAAAATTTCTCTTAAATATTCTATGAAAACTTATTCGACTTCTCTGCTCTAATAAATCGGAATCAAAGAAAGAGGTAAAAAATCTACGTACAATATCCAAATCTATAAAAAATATTTCAAACTTAAAACCTCATAATCGAAAATGAAAATGCAAGATTTTTATATTGTGTCATCGGAAAATTTATGGATGATAAGTACACTGTTAGGATTATGCTAATACGTCTTCTTTAAACAAACATTATCTTTCACCACTTCTCTGAAATATTTTGTATATTCACCACTCTATTTTTATTCTTCAATCTGAAATCTTCAAAATCCAAAATGTTATTTTAAATTATATTAGTTTAGATTTTTTTTGTTACATACATCATTTTTTGTTATAATTTAAACTTTCATTCATATACAAAGTATTACGAAGGATCCAATACAAAAGATCATTAACGTTAAGGGTCAAAAACTCTAAACCAATAGCTAAGATAGAAGGCTGAGGCATATGATGATTTGTCTATCAGAGAAATTGAGAAAGATGTGCTCCATAGATTTCGCCTATGTATTACATGAGTGTGGCAGTAGTGAAATAGTCCACTGAGAGATTATATATCATGTTGAAAGCTCACCCTTGGCAATCAACCAAGACAAAAAGCATGCTTTTGAAGCGCATATGGTAATGCATGAGATATGCATTTTAATGAGATTTTCATTTTTTGAGATTTTTATTCCTTGAGATTTTCTTTTTATTGTGTGATAATGTATATTTTTCATTTATATTAAGATGCAATATTATCATATATCCATTACTACTGATATTTCTAATTGAGTTAAATATTTGTGAATTTGGAAACATTCACAAGATATTTGAAAATATTCTAAAAGGAGAAAGTTAAGCAACTTTACAATTTTGTGGAAAGGAAATTAAGCTGCTATTTGAAAATGAGCTTAATAATAAAAAGAAGAGACGGATGCACGTCCAACCCACTCTCTCAATCATATTGGTGCACCAAAAATTCAAAAGGAAGAGAGGAGAGTAATCAAAATGTTTTTTTAGAATGTTTGAGATCAATAGAGAGGAGTGTTTGTAACATAAGCCTTAAACAATAAAGTTTGGAGGCTTATGGGTGAGTGATTCAAAGAACAATCATTCGAGAATCTAGGATTTTTTTAGAGAATAGTTTTAGGCGGTTCACACAAGGAGTTGTGTAGCATGTTGCTTGGAGTTTGGATTCAAGATGGATGTTGTACACAAGGTGATTTTCTGAGTCATGTAATCCAAGTATACTCATAGAAAAACTAAGTTATACCTGGTAACTGCTTGAAGTATGAATGAAATAGTGTTTGAGCGAGGTGTTATGAGAATATCACATGTGTCTACTCTCTAAAACTTTCAATTGGTACAAGAGCTTGCAATGGATCAGAGGAGTTAACATCACACATATGTGAGAGATCGATGAGGAGAGATGGACACAACACAAAAAGCATCTAGTTATGGGTATTAGAAAGTTAAGATGAAGGCAAATATTAGTGGAATCAATGAAGACACATAGGGAGCTATCAAGCATGGGTGGAATATTGTAATGGTGATCGATGAACGTGGAAAGAAAAAGGAGAAATTACTTGAACAATGGATGTCAGTCGGAGAAAAAACTCTACACTTACAATGCAAAACCGTTGGTTGCCATATTTGCTTCATTTGATATGGAAGGATTCAAACAAATACAAGGATGTGAATCTTCTAAGGAGGTTTGAGAATCTTTTGAGATAATACATGAATGTACTCCAAGTGTAAAGAAAACAAGATTACACATTCTAGAGCACCAATTAAAAAGCTTGAAATGGGAGAAAATGAGAATGTAAAGGAGTTTAGCGAAAACTTAATGTGTTTGCAAATCAAAGATATGTGCTTGGCCAATCATATGAAGATAAGAAGATGGTGGATAATTTTTTTCGTTCTCTTCATCAAAGATTTATTGCTAAAAAGCTGCCATGAATATGACTATCAACGCCACTACAATAAGCTTCAAGGAGATTGTGAGAATTCTTTCGGCGTATGAGATAGAACTAATATTGGTACAAGGATCTATTTTCAGAGAATCCAATCAAGAAATAGCTCTGCAAGCTGTTCAAAAAAGGATCTAGGATTGAGGAAGTAACATAAGATGTGTGTTCATTGGCGAAAAAGTTTGACAAATTTTTTAAGAAGCCTGAGGGTGTACCTTAAGTCTTTAAGGTGTATCCAGAAAAAAAAAAGGAAAATCGGAATACGATACCATGAATACAAAGGATGTCCTTGTTGAACACTTTGAACGCAATAAAGGGTTTCAACTATATAGGATTTAGGCACATGAAATATACATATGGAAACAATCAAAGAAGATCTAATAAATCATTCATCACTAAGAAGAACAGAGTCAAATTTTGAAGAAGAAAATGATGAAGAGGAGATGACGAACTATATAATATTCATTGGAATCATTGATCTCGATGACGAATAAAGAAATGAAGTAGATAGTAAAGATGACATAATCATAGAAGATATATATGGAAAATATATAACGATGAACTCAACATCGAGATTCTTAAAGAAATTGAGGAGATACATTCACGATTACAATATACTTATGAGAAGTTCCAAAAGAAGGAAGAACAAGTGACGTTAGCTAAAATTCAACTTGAAAAAATACGAAAAAATTTTAAGAAGTTAACTAGTGGAAAATATTTACAATCTACTTGGACTATCTCCTCAAAATAGGACATAAAGAACCAAATAATTTTGATATTGGTTATGAAAGTGAGGAATCAAGTACACATGGCTAATTCATCTTAAGAGGATACCTCACTGACGAAGTCATATCTAATGTTCCATTGAGTACATATCAGACTAAGGTCGACTTGAAAAATAGTAATCCACAAAAGAATTAAGAATTTGATATTACTATGGAAAGAACGGACATATCAGTCGAAATGCTACTATTTCAAGACACGACGAGCACAAAAAAACTATTCTCATTTAATACCATGGAAAACTCATGGTCAATATAGCTATTGCTCACAAGAAGAAATTGGGAAAAAATCGCTATTGGACATCTCAACATTTTCGAGGTAAAAATTATTTTGGCAATCTTCTAACAGTAAAAAAATTTGGGTTAAGAAATTTTTTTTTAATTGCATGGTGCACTCACTTTAGCTTGAGGGATTTCGAGCAAACCTGAGCCAATTATGTGACCAAGGATTAAACATTCAATTCTCACATGAGAAATGTTTAGTTACTAATGCAAATTGAGGTCATATTCTTGCAGGGACTCGAGTTTCAAATAATTGTTACTAATGGACTCAAGAGTTAAAACGCTATAGAGTCACAAAAGATCAGCTTCATTTTGATATCAAAATTTGGTAAACGTACGTTATCATGCATTTTTAAAAATTTTTAACTCAGATCTAGCTTAAGGTATACCCAGGTTGTCCAGAATAGATATTGGAGTGTGTAAACCATATCAATTGAGAAAACAAATACGAATTCATCCTAAAAGAATGACATGAATCAAAATCAATTGTTTATTAGAATTACTTCATATGGATTTGATGGGACCAATGCAAACTGAGAGTATTGGAGACAACGATATGTATTTATTTGTATTGATGAATTCTCAAGATTTACATAAGTGAGATTTTTGAAATTAAAAAAGTGAGACATTTTATGAATCTCATTGCTTATGCTTGAAAAATTGATGAATATGAAATGAGAAATTGCAGGAGTGATCATGGACACTAATTTGAAAATAATTTGTATTTAAATTTGTGACATAAGCTTGGTATTTCACATAAGTTTGCTGCTACTAAAATTCCACAACAAAATGATGTTATAAAAAGAAACAACAGAACATTGCAAGGAAATGACTCGGGTAATACTACATGGTAAGGGAGTTGCACCTCGATTCTAGAAAAAACAATCAATATTGCATGTTGCATCATCAACATGATATACGTTAGAACTAGTACTTCCAAAACCACCTATAAAAAACAGAAAGTTAAGACACCAAATCTTATTTTCATGTATTTTATGCTAAAAGAGATGATTCCACTAATGAAGGTATGTTTCTTGGATATGGTACTAGTTTTGTAGCTTATAGAAACTATAATCTTCGTACTAATAGTGTCATTGAATCAGTTAATGTTGTATTTGTTGAAGATAGTATTGCTTCTAAAATTTTCCTTGATACTTTTATATATGAGAATTGCCAACAAAAACACATACTAATCAGTAAGGTGTGCCTAATGAGCGCGTTAAAAAAGCTAAAACGAAATCTTCACCAAAACACTCGGTTTATGAATGTGATACAAAAAATGAAAGTGACGTAGTCTGAGTACATATGAATCATTCCAGTGTCAAATTCATTGGGAATATTCACGACGAAAGAAAAACATGAAACAAATTGTGCATAAATTACAATGACTTGGTGAGTTGTTTTACATTTCAATTTGAACCTGAGAATGTGAATGAACCTTTGAATGATGAATTATGGTTGAAGGCTATGCATGAGGAATTCGAACACTTTGTGTGTAATAATGTACGGTATTTTTTCCACCTACCTACCAACACTAATGTACTTGGGATCAAATGGATATTCAAGAATAAAACCAATGAATATGGTCAAATTGCTCGAAATAAATCATGTCTTGTAGCTCCAGTGTACACACAAGTCGAGGGGATCGATTTTGATGAATATGTTACACATGTTGCTAGATTAGAATCTATTCGGTTCTTGCTTGGTATTACATGAAATCTTAGTTTCAGATTGTATTAAATGGATGTCAAGAGCACATTTCCAAATGGAATCATCCAAGAAGAAGTCTATGTAGAACAACCTCGTGTATTTGAAGATCCTAGATATCCTAATCATGTGTATCGTCTTAAAAAATGCATTTTATGGACTAAACAAGCTCCTCGTGCATGGTATGAAAGGCTAGAAACATTACTAATGAATAACATATACAAAAGATGGGGATTAGATCTAACCTTATTTATTCAAAAAACTTGTGAAAATCTTCTTTCGGTTCAAATCTAGTTATGATATTATATTTGGATCGACGAAAGAAAGTATATTGGTTTGTTAAAACAATGATAAGTGAATTTGAGATGAATATGTTCGGTGATTTAAAATTATTTCTTAGATTTCTTGTCAAAATGGATGATGGACTATTTATATCTTATAGCAAATATGATTGTGATCTTCTCAAGAAATTAAAGATGGATACTTGCAAATCAGCTCATGCTCTGTTGTCCACCACAAAAAAAAAACTAACGAAAGACTCGAATGAAGAAAATGTAGATAAGAAAGTGTACTATAGTATGATAGGAAGTCTACTTTATCTGATTCTAGATAGTTCTGATCTCAGTTAATGTTGGAATCTGTGCACGATATCAATCTAAACAGAAACGTTCCAACTTAAAATATATGAAAGGAATCATTAAATATGTTTAGGTGACTATGAATTTTGGTGTGTATTACACAAAATACATAAATTGTGAATTAGTTGGTTATTGTGATGCAGATTAGAGAGGCAACGCATATGATTGTAAGAGTATTTCAGGAGAATTATTTTTCCTAGGAAATAACCTGATCTCTTGGCATAGCAAGAAACAAAACTTTACGTCACTTTCTACAACTGAAGCAGAGTATAACTCATTGTGATAATGCAAGTGTCTTAAATATTTCTAAGAATCCGGTACAACATTCTAAGACTCAGTATATTGAAATCCTTCATCATTTACTTAGAGAACAAGTTGAGAAAAACAATTACATATTGAATATGTACCCAATGAAAGATAATTGGCTTATATTTTTACAAAATTTTTGGATTTGAATCGTTTTGTATGTTTGCGAAAATCTCTCAAGTTTTATGAACTCTAAACCCAATAGTTATTAAAGGGAGTATAAGGTAGGAGAACGTATGCATAATTACACGTGAAAATCTTAAAGTAGAAGTATACGAGAGAAAATAAAGCGTCTGATGTTTCTAGAAGTATACCTTAAAACTCGTATTTGTGACATAACTTCTTTTAAAGTGCGCATATATTTAAACAACATTTGTACACTCCGTTATCAATGGAACTAATGCACAAAATTATGAATACATGAGAGAAAATAAAGCGTCACACCTGATGTTTCTAGAAGTATACCTTAAAACTCATATTTGTTACAAAATTTCTTTTAAAGTGTGCAGCTATTTAAACAATATTTCTACACTTCGTTATCAATGGAACTAATGCACAAAAATTATGAATACATGAGAGGAAATAAAGCGTTACACCTGATGTTTCTAGAAGTATATCTTAAAACTCATATTTGTTACAAAATGTCTTTTAAAATGTGCAGATACTTAAACAACATTCCATTATCAATGGAACTAATGCACACAAATTATGAATACATGAGAGAAAATAAAGCGTTACACCTAATATTTCTAAAAGTATACCTTAAAACTCATATTTGTTACACAACTTCTTGTAAAATGAAAAAATATTTAAATAACATTTCTACACTCTGTTATGAATGGAACTAATGCACAAAAAATATAAATATCCGATAGTTGATATGAATGCAATGAATACATAAGCTCAAATCTAAGTGATGGGATGAATTTCTAATTTCGACGTCACGTAAACACGAGGTAAAAACATTGAACTTAAATATTTCATTAATATTAAAATCATAAAAATATACAAATATTATAATTTCAATCTACGTGGTGGAGAATACAACAACATCAACGTATTAAAAAGTAAGAGTGTTTGTTGAAAAATAAAAATGACTAAAATGTTAGAAAATAAGAGATAAAAACAATGAAAAATCGAAGAAAAATGATTGATTTCGAGGTTTGTCAATGTAAATGCGTCTATATCCTTCTTTGCTGTACAAATGTCCCAACATAGTTGATAAAATTTGATAGGTTTTTATTTAAAGGTTATAGGTAGGACTGGGCAAATAATGGATATTTGCGAATATCGAACTATTTGTATTTGTATTTGTATTCGACGAATATCTAAATTCAAATTCATCTCCACACTAGTCATTTAAATTTAGTTTCATAGAGGATTATACGAACATCGTCAATTCACCTAAAACAATGAAACAAATTGTTAGATTACATACTACAATAAAATTAACAAAAAGTTATATATTTAGTGAGTTCTGTATTTTTTTTCATATATTGTAATGTCTCTATGACATTATCCGATTCATTTGGATTAGAACCAATCTTGAGTATAAATTAAATATTTAACAATATTAGTTATTTTAAACGGATACTCAATTGAAAAGTGAGTAAACAGAATTCCATACTCTATTTCATAGATACCCGCATCACTAGAAAGATAAAGCGATCGAGGAGCCGTGTACCAATTGAAATATTTTGAAATGAATTGAAGAATTTGATATTTTAGTCCTCCCATCATAAATATATTACATATTTGGCTATATATATTTATATAATAAATGTTTAAATAAGATTAATAATGTTATTTATTTCCAATTTGATCACTAAAATCAATTTTGTTATATATGTATCTATATATTAACTAAATTTTCTATTTAATACTTACGGATACGAATAGTTCGGATTATTGAGTCTACTATTTGTATTTGTATTTGTCGAATATCTGATTTCTAGTATTTGTATTTGTATTTGTATCAGCGGATATTTGAATTTTCGGTTCGAATGTGAGTCGAATACGAATCGGATACGAATATTTCGAATATTTTTCCCAACCCTAACCCTAGTTATAGGATTCAAACTTTTCACTTTATATTTATTTTTGAATTTATTTACAGTGTACTATATATTTATAAGACATGCAGTTTATAGGGTATCGTCAAATCCGAAAACTTTATGCAAAGAAAATTAATATGAATTTTTGTGATTAAAAAATGAATTTCCTTATCATTAATGTAAGTTTCTCGCGCCTAAAATGTGCTCAACAACTTAATGTTATGGATTAATTAATAATAAAAATCTCAAAAAGTAACATTACTACTTCTTAATAATTTAGTTATTATATATAAAATAAAGTAATTATAATTTAAATACACGAATTTATAAAATTTATTAATATATGAAATAACAAATTTATATTATTAAAAAACGATTCATTATTTCATATTATTTAGAATGTCTCCCATTCTTTCACCCGAATCGAATTTTTTTCCCTAAGAATATTAAGAAATAATATCTTTCAAATAAAATTTGAAATACGTTCCCCAGGAAGGCACGTACTTTTATTCTTCCGAATTGTTAATAAAAGGATCATTTCTTTTCTTAATAAAAATTAATCGACGAAGATTTTGGTCAGCAAATATTTTTTTTACTATTTATATTGGAACCGTAAATTCAAATATCAACTGATATAAATATAATTTCAAATTTAAATATTAAAAACCAAATATTCATCAATAAATACAAATATTAGATTCAATTATCTGAATTTGTAAGTATTAAATAAAAAATGTAGTTAATATATAAATACATATATAACAAAATTCATTTTAATAATCAAATTGAAAAATAAAAAATATCATTCATCTTATTCAAACACTCATTATATAAATATATAGATAAAATGCAATATATTTATGATTGAAGGATTAAAATATCAAATGTTTTAAAATAAGTAATATTGTTGATATAGGGTTGATTTGATTATGCGGAAACGTGTTTTAATCAACCCGAATAACGATCTAGTCATGTTTACGATTAATTGTTCGGTTTCAACGTTAAACGACTCAAGAACAGTTTCTGAGATACCTGAAACGTTGAACTGAGGATCGGATGTGAGACTTGATAGCACAAGTCCTCTACGCGTATCCACGCCGAGATCGGGATTGCTTAGATGCGGGATTCGGAAGAACGAAAAACTGTTTTTTTCGTTCTTCGGGTTTTTTCTTTTCTGACGGCTAGGGTTTTCTGTTTTAGAATCGTGTGTTTACGAAACCTCGTAAAGCGCTTATTTATAATTATTAACTCTTTAATAATTACAACTTAAACCCATAACTATTCAAATATTACATAATTGGCATAGGACTTTCAATCTCCCACTTGCCTTTACGTAATATTTCAAATAGTCGAAATACATGTATCTCCATACACATATCTGCCTGTACATCTTATGTACTAACCCAAAAGAAAAAAATACAATTATATTTTTCGGTGCTAGCGGATGAATATAACTGCATTCCACACTGATTGTCTAACAATCATAAGCAGATACCGAGACACTCGTATGCGTGTGACCTCGTAGGTTCATCACTAAGCTGGTAGTCAATTAGTCTCACTAATTAACTAATCGAGGTTGACGTCTAGCAA
>CM071863.1:17795609-17810802 GCA_036759665.1 Gynandropsis gynandra
TTCCCTCTCTGGCTACCTTGTACATATGGATCGGTGTGAACTCCTTTTGCAGGTTTGAGGCCTAAGATGGATGAGAATGGCTAAAATTTTTCTTTTGATGACTCTGTCTTTGTGTGTGTGTGTTTGGAAACATGTACTTTGAATGTCCGCTTTTTGTTTGACATGAAATAAAAGAGGTTAACATATGACTCTCTAGTTGGTTGGTGTGGAACTTTTGTACGGTTTTTCAGTAGGGGTGCCTAGCAACTCAGTCGTGAGTTAGTCCAATTCAATCCATATATTATATGGGTTTAATTTTTTAAGTATATGCTGTTAAATTTTTTTATATAATTATATAATAAATAATTTATGTCAAATAATAATCTAAAAATTCAAATATAAATAATATTTAATTAAATATTTCGAAAATTGAAACTTCAAAATATAATTATAATTATATATTATTACTATTATGTATATAAATTATATATCTAAATACTTTGAAATTTTAAAATATTAAAATAATTCATAAAAACATAGATAAACCAAATAAAAACAACATTCTGATTATATATTTTAAAATTTAAATATTCAAAACATAATTTTTATATTTATATGGATGACTTATAATTATATATTGAATTCTATAAAAGATATTATAATTATATATTATTAATATTATATATATATAAATTATATATATATATATATATTAAATAATTTTAATTTAATCTGTGGGTTGACTCATATGTAACTAAAATTCTAATTAAGTTCATAATCCATTTTTTATATACGGTGAATAAAATTTAAAATTCAATCCAACTCGTTTTATATGGATTGGATTAGTGTCAATATGCAGATTGACGATCCACTTAACATCCCTAATTAAAAATTAGTCAAATTTTAGAGAATGTTCACCAATACTAAACCCACATTTAGTTTGATTTGGGGTTGGAACTATAGTCTCTTAGAATATAGTTTGGATATAGTATGGTACTGTTTGGTTTATGTTTTGGGTTAAAATTAGGTCGAAAAGATATTGAACTACATCTGGTCCAATTTGACCGGTTTGGTACCCCATTCAAATTGTCAATTTTTAGACATACATGAAAAATGATAGATAAACTATACATTATATATTAAAATGGTTAGAATGAATTGGAGAAAGACATAAAAGAGATGAAAATTATGCAGAGAGAATTAAGGAGTAAATGATACGTGTTTAGCGCAAATGAGCAATGAAGAGGTAAAATATAATGGATGCAACGTATTTAATGCCAGAGCTTGACGCTTCGAGATTTTCATACTCCTTTACCAAAATATTATTATTATAAAGAAAATTCTCATAAAATTAGACCAATTTGTTTTAAAAATATTAGAATTATAAATAAATTATTTTCTCCATTTTTATATATAAATTATAATGTTATTTTAAAATAACATATGATTTAGACAAAATCATTATAATTGGTATATTATTCTGAAAATGAAAAGAAAATTTATATATAATTTTTTTTAAAAAAAACTCATATACTTTAAATGGAGAAATATCAAGGATATTCTCGTAGGGTATTTTTTGTTTCACATGTACCCTCGAAAATCTAATGATTAAAAAAAGTCGAAAAGACAAATTTTTTGCACGTGAAAACACATTGTTGGAGGGGTTTTGAAAGAAATGGATGTGAGTCTAAATGATTGTTTGTTGATTAAATTAAGTCAAATTGTTTGTTGATTTCAAATGGATGTGAGTCTAAGTGAGTCACTTGAGTCGAAGAGTGTCATGAGTCTCAGTGAGTCGCTTGAGTCGAAGAGGGTCTGAGTCGCTTGAGTCGAAGAGGGTCATGAGTCCTAGTGAGTCGCTTGAGTCGAAAAGGGTCAGGAGTTTCAATGAGTTGCTTGAGTCGAAGAGGCTCAGGATTTCCGGTGAGTCGCTTGAATCGAAAAGGGTCAGGAGTCCCAGTGACTCGCTTGAATCGAAGAGGATCAGGAGTCGTTTGAATCACAATGGTCGCTTGGGTCACAAAGGTCATATGGGTCTTAGTGAGTCGATTGATTTACAAATGTCGCTTGCGTCGCAAAGGGTCATATGGGTTTTAGTGTGTCAGAAGAAGTCTAATGTGTTCTTAATATATCATTTTGCAGGTGCCGCCAAAACCGAAGTTTCTCTATGAATTCAAATACATGGACAAAATGCCAAAGATTTCCACCAAGTGTTATCCATTCGAAACAATAAAGAAGTTGAGAGGAATCTTAAGAGAAGATGAGTAAGATTACTTCAACATGGAGTCACAATATAGGCATATATTCCATTACCAATGTGACTCTATCATGATGAATGTTCAAATGTTCGTCCTATTAAATTACTTAGTGATTGTACATGACAAGAAGGAGATGTGGTTTGTCTTAAATGGTGTTCTCATCCGGTACTCTATAGTGGAGCATGCACTAAATACCAGATTGAACTCCAGACCTTATCCCGGAGGATATGAGTCGAAAAAGTGTGATAAATTTAGGATAATTAATTTCGACCGCGGAAAGGTGACTGTCGCACAAGTGAGAAAAGCTTGTGAAGGTGAAGAATTCCACCGATCAGAAGAGGTTGACAAGATTTATGGTGTTGTGGCAAGTTCTGGATCACAAGCTTTCCATCAAAAAATTTTATCATCTATGATCTAATTGGCATAATTGATTACTAGAAAAAAATTTGTGAAGGCTTTTCATGGGAGCTTTACACATTTTAAAAGCTTGTGGATACTTGTCAAAAGCACGTTAGCGGGGAAACACCGAAACCAAAATGGTATTGTGGTGGTTTTATGATCCCAATCATGGTAAGTTGTATATATTATTAGAATAACATGAATGTTTTCGTACTTTTTGTGTTTTTATCATTTTGTTTTAAAGTTTCAGTTATTTCCATTTGAAACCATCCATAGTTCGGGCGCAAACGGATGGTACATTGATGTTATGGATGTCGATCCATCATGTCTAAGGATATGTAAGAAGTGGGTTCAATCTAATTTAAACCCAAAGTATGTAGACGTGATCAAGCAGATCGAAGATTCTAAGGTAACAGTTATATAAGGGTCACAAGGATAACAATTGTCACAAGGGTTACAAGGGTCAAAGGGGTCACAAGGGTCATACTGGTTATTTGTTGTTTTTGCAGGATATTAAAAGTATTCTTCATACTGACAACGACGAGAAATCTTTACTTTATGATCTGTAGTATTATAAGGGATGCAACAACCCGAATGTTCAGAATGGATGGAACATCTACAAAGAAATCCAATGGGTATTTGTTGGGAGGACATCCATAAGCTAAAATTACTTATACGAAAAGTAGTCTTGATGAGAAACAAAAAAAGAAAGAAATGGGAGTAAGAGGAAGAAGAGTAAGGGAAGAAAACAATAACGATTGTAGATGTTTCTGAAGCTGATGAAGATGAAGGCTGACGAAGAGGTTGAAGCTAAAGAAGAGGCTGAAACTGAAGGAGAAGAAGCACCAACCCCTCTAACACAGAAGAAGAAACTAATAAGAGCTTTTCTCAATATGTTGCAAGTCGGAGGGTTTCATTTCTTGACTTCTGGAGAAGAGATATGAGATTACGAGTATTATAAAGGTCTCTCACAGAACGAAAACGCGAATGAATGTAGTGTTTTCTCCTTCAAATATATAAAGGTCATTCTATCGGGAAAGGAGGACAAGTTCTGTGAGATTTGTGATGCCAACATTTCTTCCATTCGTGAGAAGGTTGCTGCAGATATATTTGCGAATAGAGTAAGTATTGAAGTATTCGAAGACAAATGCATCCCATCATCTCATGTGTGAATTCGGTTTACAACAACAACAACAACAATAACAACAACAACAAATATTATTGTTTATATTGATTCCTAATTAAACATCTACAATTCAAAAATTTTGAAAATGACGAATTACGTTGGACGTCGCATAGGATGCAAGGTCACAAAGGTCAAGTAGTCCTTTTTTATGTTGGCGTTGTCTTGGTTGTCACATTCTAAATATTGTCAGTAATGCTGACATTTGAACCCATTCGTTTCGACGAAGATGGGGTTTTTGTTCGAGCCTCACCGGATCCAGAATAATAATATTCTTTAGGCCTTCCACTTTGTCTTTTTTCAGCCAAAATATGAGGTCAAACTGTCACTTCAGAATATTGAAGGGGAATGTTCCAATCACTGCATTCAAGACCTGATACATAGTTTCTTGATAAACAAAACGCCATGTCTTTCGCAGGTAGTATGTTGAACATAGTTCTGTATCTAGTAAACTTTATCAACCTTATGTGCAGTCACAATTACGTGATTGCATGGATATTTATCCACATCAAACAATTTGCAGTCACACGTTCTTTTGTTATGATTTACTACAAATCTTCTACATTTTTCTCATTTCTCACCTCATACTCATTACTCAACTTTTTGCAATTCAATAACATCATACTTGGATAATTGTCCAAACCGTTCAAGTAACATTTTCTCAACATATGGTACTAACTTTTTAGAATCGTCACCAGTAACTACTTCCAACCTATACCTATTGAATTATTCCATTATTTTTCCAAACAAATATCTAAAAGCGCTAGCACCGAAAACTTTTTTGACGTCTTTAACGTGAAATTTATTGACTTAGCCCCATTAATGGTTAATAAGTTATATCTTTCACCCTTAAATTTCCATCTTGCCCACTTAACGGGATCAAGTTCCTCTTTCTTCAAATACTTTGTAACATTAGGATACCTGAGCAAAGGTCACAATGGTCACAAAGGTTACAAAGTTCACAACAGTCGCAAAAGTCACAAAAGTTTTATTTGTACCTGGCCTTCAAATCATTAAATAGATCTTCAAATTCGTTCATCGTGTATGCTAATGCACATTTGAAGAACATTACCACCACAATATCAACCTTTGAATTCTTTCTACCTTAGCCTTTATTGACGTAGCTCTTTATGTTTTGTGATATATTTCGTGCACAAAAACCATGATCAGCTTCTTTGTACACTTGTTTGACTGTTTTTATCAAGGTTTTATGGCAATCAAATATCACAACGACAACATGTCCATGATTTTTCATTCTCTCTGTCGACTATTCCCCAAGCTAGAGGATATTGGTGATGTTCAACATTTTGTGTGGTTGTCACGATCAATGCTCCCTTGTACACTTCTATCAGAAATGTTGTATCCAGAGCAAACACTTTATGCATGTGTTTCCATCCTCTTATAGTCGCTTCCACAACCATAAAAAGGTATTTATTGAAGCTTTTTCCATCACCGTCTAGCTGAAGATTTGCGATATATCCGAGATTTCTTTATGTAAACATGTGCAACCAACCTGGAAGCCTCCTATAATGATCAAATTCATCACCACAAATCTCCTTTTGAGCAATGCATTTGCCTCTTAATATCATCAAATCTAAAAAATTTATTGTTTCCATCGGATTGCTCCTAGCTCTACTTTTTTTATTTGAACCTACAATAATGTAGTCTTTATAATCTACAATACCTCCATTCTCACCTCTAGAAATGTTGCCAACAGCTCAAATTAGAGGTTCAACTTCTCTTAGATTTCCATTTCACACTTCACACTTACCGATTCTATCTCCACATAAAACAGATGTTGAATTCCTCTTATTCAACCGAACATATAACAATGAGATGTTTATCATTAATTATATATGTCGGCTTCCTATTTTGACAAATATTAGGGAAATAACTTAATTTCAATTTCGTTGTATTTTTTCCACCATCGTCTCTGCGTATAACTCATCAATACGTTACGGGTATGTTAGATTAATCGGAGGACAGTAGAAAAATACTTTCTCGTTTTCCTGAACTCAATCAACCCATTCAGATTCTCCATTTATGTTTTTTCCATTTACCATCATACAAAAAAATCAGTGTGATTTTCTCATCCACTGAAACCATTACACCTGTAAGAAAAACATAAAAAGAAGGTAAAGTCTTATGTGATATTCTATGATCCAGTGTAACCATGCGTTTCACTATGACTCTGTGACCCAATGCGATGAGAATTTGTGACCAAATGCAACTCTGTGACCCACTGCGACAATGTGTTTCAATATGACTCTATGACCCAATGCGACCATGCGATTCGATTAGACTTTGCGACCCAATACGACTCTGTGATCCACTATGAGTTTGTGACCCAGTGCAAACGTACGACTCGATGAGACTTTTTGACCCAATGGGACCTTGTGACCTATTGTGACCATTTGACTAAGTGACTCGTTTTGACTACAATACCATAAGGCTCATTTGGACAAAGGGAAAATTGAATCTATACATATTACTTACTACTATTCAGGTTATTCAACTTTTCCTTTTAGATATCAAATTTACAAAAGGACACAAAAAAACACCATTATCTCCCTACAAACACCATTAATATGCTTAAATTAAAAATAAACTTAAGCTCAAAACTCACTATATATACTAGATTTTTCTGCAGAACGTATCTAATTCCAAGCTTTTTTATTGATAACAAACGATTTCAACCTATTTGCGACGAATCTGATGTCGATTTGAAGCTGCTCGCGACGAATTTGATGTAGGAGAAGCGAATTTTTCGCATCAGAGGAGGGAAGAAAATCGAGGAGCTTTGGAGGAGAGAAAAAATTACCAATTTAAAATATAGGATTATCAATATTATATGGTTAAAATTGAAATTAAATTTTTTATTTTTAGAAAAAAGTAAGATTGAAATATTAATAACAATTCAAATGTATTTTTGAAATTATCCAACATATTTTTATAAAATTCTCCCTTGTTATAAAACTATATTTTCTATTCTATTTAATACTGGTCATACTACTAGGTTTAATTAACAAAAAGTGTGGCCTAAAATGTTAATGATGTAAAATATCACAATCACTTTGATCATTTTCATCTCAACGGTTAAATCTCATTCAATAGCAAAATTAAGCAGGCTATTTTATTGTTTTACAAAATGCACTCCATTTGAGGCAGGCATTTCGAATACCCGAACCCAAATCGATCTGAAATGCCCATTTTCGTCTATAGTTTTATGGTTCCTAATTTATTAAGTTCTTAACTCATCATTGTCTGAGTTTTCACCTTCTTCATCATGATCCGAGTCTTCTACAGATTCTACATCGGCCTTCATTTTCTCGGGACTCGATGTGCCTCCATCTGTGGCATTACTAGCCGCCTCCGTGATGTCCACAGGCTGCTGTTTCTCCATCATCCCAGAGAGGGCTAGCTTCGGTGACCACTCCAGAACATCATCGATGATGTTTGACATCCTTTTATGGTACCTGAATTAAACAAGTTATATGATGATCAACCTCAATAATTTTAGGCTTCGTATAAATCCACCCAAAAATGGTTGAATTATTAGGAATACCACACTGAAAAACTAAAGAACCTAATCCAATCATTGCCAATTGATTTTGATTTAGAAATTCATGTAATGGATTATGATATCAAAATCCAGTTGACCCCTAATATTTACATTACCAATCAAAAAAGGATTTGTTTTGAGATGAACCAAAAAAGTCATCATCATGTCAAGCGGGCGTACTAGCAATCCCGCATTGATAAGAAAAAGAGACCCCACATAAAATATAGAGAGAATGAACCAATCTACTCATTACCAATTGGTTTTGAGATGGAAACCCATGTATCTCATTATGAATCACAAATGAAATGCCTAATGAGAAGGGCATATACCTCGCTCTTGCAGCCTCATCTGGGGCATGGTGCCTCAGCAGCACAATGACAACTACAGCAACTATTGTGTAGAAAAGCCTTGACGTCCACTTGGGTGGTTCTTCCTCATCTTTCTTTGGCCAGAAGCGGAAGAGCTCCTTCAATGTCGCTTCCTCAGCGAGAATGTTAGGGAAGAACCAGACACGCTTTCCAAGTAGAATCCATATCGCACCGAAAACAATTGCTCTCACTGGAAAAACCAAAGGTATTCATGTATTGTATTTGATAAATAGGAGAACACGTCAAAGTATAGAATGTACAAAGCGTACCTAGAAGCAAAGTGAGTATCAGCAAAAGGATGCCTGCACATGAGTACAGAACAAACAGTTTGCAACGATGTGGATACACAGGAAACAAACAAATTGCAAGCGTCAAGACGGGCCAGAAGAAAGACAATAGTGTTTGCCATAGGGGATGTCGTTTTTCAAACGTCCATGCAAAAAAGGCATCAGTTTCGGAGAATTCTTGTTCCTGCATTAATTTACAAGGGAAGTCAAAATGTTGAAGTACAGGCAGTGAATTCCCATCATTAATATTGGTTAACTACAGAAAATGATTTGAAGCTATTTGAATCAGAAAAATAGTACAGGAAACAAGGATAAGCAAGTTTAGGGGTCCATAGTAACTAAACTTCAGGCCAAATGAAGAAACAGACCATTCTTACAAGAAAAAGGATAAATCATGGCTAATAAAACTCAAAATAACAACAGCAACCGAAATATGCCATGCCTTAAGCTTCAATCAGGGATCTGAGAATCTCGCAAGTTTAGCAAAGGAGAGAAATTATATGACAGCTAATAAGGACCCTTTCAGTCAGGCTAACATCAAACTTAACATCATTATCAGATTATTTCAACTTTAACAGGAGTGTGGAAAAGAAAAGACCAATTTGCATGTGACCAACAGCAATGGACTCACAGGGAAAATCTCCAAATGGGCTGGCCAGGTAGACAATTTTTTCTTCCCAGGACGAACAGTTTTCACAACACGATCACAACGGACCAGTAGATTCTTACTTAACAACACATTGGCAATGTCTTCAATCTCCAGGCCTTTATCTTCTTCCAATGTCTCTTTAACCTCAGGGTGCTTTTTCAGGAAACTCACAAAATCCTTTCCTCTAAAGTATTCAACTCGTGTCTCCTGCAAAACAGCCCATCTTGATTCCAAGTCCTTGTGGTCTCTGACTTTTTCAGCAAACAACTGAAACGGATCCTTCTTGACAGCTTGCTTCTACAAAGTCAAGGTAAAAATGTTGTACGAGACATGAAGACAGATGAACTATAAATGACAAATCAGCAACTAAACCATGAAACAACTGCACGCTCCACATGCGAATGTCAAAGAATCGCACTTTGTCATACAAAAAGCTATTTATTCATCACCCCCGTAATTATCAATCACATTATATATTATCTACAGAAGATTTTCATTCAATGGGGAGATAGTAACATACCCTCTAAACCACTAAGACATAAGAAAACTGCAAAATTACAAAAACCCATGACACTAAACCACACATATCCGTTTGTATATATACATATATATGTGTGTGCATATATATACGTGTATCTATCAGCGCAGTCAAACACAATCAGGCCTAGCCTGTAACCACTAAGGCATAAGACAAAAGGGAAAATCACAGAAACCCGGAAGATTAAACCACACACATATGTGCATAAACACGTACATCTGCTAATCCACACAAACGAACTCAAAAAAGAAAAAGACCCAAGCATTGAATAGATTTCAGAATTTACACGATCGAACAGATCAAAAACAAGGGAAAAAGCAAAACTTGGAAAATCAATCGAATGAAGCAATAAGGAGATAGACCCTAGGGGGAGTGTCCGAAGCTGAATCTCTGACGGTTGAAGAACCAGATCCCGGCGATCGTTTCACTCGCTTCTTCTCGGCTCCGACCGGCTTCTTCATCTCTGTCTCTCTCTTCTAGAGACGGAGAGGTTTTCGATTCTTTTTACCTTACAAGATCCAATGCCTTTTATTTTTATTTTTTTGGGTGTTATGATAACCGGGGTATACCAAGAGTTCGTTTTCTGTAAAACCGGTCAACCGATAATACACGATTAGTGATTCTCTATTTATATATGTCCTATTTCTGTTTTTGGCTCTTGATTTATTATCTGCATATACCAAATTCAAGATGTTAAATGAGTTCTCAAAATAAATATGCATTTTTTGAAAAAAAATTTAAAATAATATGATCGTAATATATATATATATATATATAATATATATATATAATATATATTACATAATATATAATACTATATGTATAATATCATATATATATTACATAATATATAATACTATATGTATAATGATATATGATATATTTGTATATCATATATATATATATGGAAAAACAGTCTATTTCCCCCTTGATTTTCATGCTTTAGTCCTATTTCCCTTTGATTTTGACCCTCGTCTTATTTCCCCTCGATTTTCAGTTGCAGTCTATTTCCCCCTCGATTATCATGTTTTAGTCCTATTTTCTCCTCGATTTTGACCTCATCCTATTCCCCCTCAATTATCACAAATCTGCCTAAAACCCCCTTCGATTTTGACTCAATTTTGACCACATTTTGATTTCAATTTTGATTCAATTTTGACCCAATTTTGATTTTAATTTTAATTTTGATTTTAATTTTAATTTTAATAATAATAAATTATTATCTCAATTTTGACTTGATTTAATCCTAATTAATTCGAATTAAGTATAAATTGAAAATCCGTTTTAATCCGAATTAAGTTAAATTGAGTCCAAAATTGAGTCAAAACTATGTCAAAATTGATTTTAATTTTGACCAAATTTTAATTTTAGTTTTGATTCAAATATAACTCAATTTTGACCTAGTTTTGACTCAATTTTGACTCGATTTAATCCCAATTTAATCTTAATTTTGATAAAATTGGATTTGATTTTGGGTTTAGGGTTTAGAATTTTGCCAATTAGTTATTAGTCATGAGATATTAAGTTCATGCCACATGTTAGCATCTTAAATATTGGTTCCATCAGCTCAGAGTGTTGTATAAGATTTTATTAGATATTTTTACTTAATTTATAATAATAAAATAATTATAGATTTACCGTTGTTATACCGTTTATCATAATTTAAATGGTCGAATTCCAATTTAATTAATTAAATTTCGATATTAAAATCAATATAATTGGGTCAAAATTAAAATCAAAATTGGGTCAAAATTAAAATCAAAATTGGGTCAAAATTAAAATCAAAATTGGGTCAAAATTAAAATCAAAATTGGGTCAAAATTAAAATCAAAATTGGGTCAAAATTAAAATCAAAATTGGGTCAAAATTAAAATCAAAATTGGGTCAAAATTAAAATCAAAATTGGGTCAAAATTGAAATCAAAATTTGGTCAAAATTGGGTCAAAATCGGAGGGGGTTTTAGGCAGATTTTTGATAATTGAGGGGGGAATAGGATGAGGTCAAAATCGAGGGGGAATAGGACTAAAACATGATAATCGAGGGGGAAATAGGCTGAAACTGAAAATCGAGGGGGGAATAGGACGAGGGTCAAAATCGAGGGAGGAATAGGACTAAACCATGAAAATCAAGGGGGAAATAGGCTGTTTTTCCTATATATATTACATAATATATAATACTATATTTATAATGATATATGATATATTTGTACATTATATATTACATATATAATATATCATATTATAAATATGTTTATTGTGAATAAAGCAAAAGACAAAAAAAATTTACTTAAAACTTGAATATGAGAGAATGAGAAGAGTTTTAGAGTTTGTAAATTGTGTATTGAATTGAATGGTTACATTGCCTATTTATAGGAAAATAAATATGATTATTCAATTAAAAAATCATATTTCAAATATGATTCGTCAATTGTAAGATTAGACATTCACAATTTTATATTATATATATTATAATTATAATACTCCTCTTTGAGTGTCTATCGACTATCTCGTTAAAAATCTTATCGTGGAAAACCTATTGGGATAAAAACCATGATGAGAAAAAAAAGAGTGCAGCCATAAAAACTCATATTTGATTTGTCAACCCTTTGTTTCTTCATAAGCTTCGAGGCTGACGTATCCCGATGTTATGAATGTGTTTTCTCAATTTGAAGTAGGGAGCGCATTTGTGAAGATCATCTACATTTTCGTTTGATCTGATGTAACGAACATCAATTTCTTTCTTCTTCTCAAGTTCTTGGGTATATGAGAAAATTTTTGGAGAGATATATTTCGTTATATCGCTTTTCATGTATCCTTTCACTACAAGAAAATCAGGTTTTAGGGACTGAAAAATCGGTCCCTAAACAGGTTTAGGGACGGATTAGGGATGACCAGCGGTAGTCCCCAATCGTGCGGCTCCAAATGCTATCCGTCCCCAATCCGTTCCTAATTAGGGACGAAAATTTCAGTCCCCAATCCGTCCCCAATTAGGGACGGAATAAGTAGTCCCCAAACAGTCCCTGGATTGGGGACGATTTGGTTTCGGTCTCTAAAATTTGGAGACGGACCACTGAATCTGTCGCTAAATTTAGGGATGGGCAACTGCCGTCTCCAAATTTGGAGACGGATGACCTGCCCGTCTCCAAATTTGGAGATGGCAGTTGCCCGTCTCTAAATTTAGGGACGGCAAAGCCCGTCGTTAAATTTAGGGATGAGTATCTGTCGTCCCTAAATTTAGCGACGGGCAATATTTGCCGTCCCTAATTTTTTAAAATAAAAAAAATAAAAATTTAAAAAAGTTCGATTACATTAAAAGATAAATATTAGTACATAAAAATAATTATAAACCATACATATAACCAACATTTTTAATCCTAAGCCGTTCTGATTAGTCGTGGTCGGAATCACTGCTCTGAACTGCATCCCAATCGATGTTAGGCATTTGCGCTTTCATCATGCGCAGAAGCTTATCCATACGCCTATATGATCATTCAGCATGCTTTCTTGATAGTTCAGCCTCCTTTCTTGATAGTTCAGCCTCCTTTAGTGCTTGTTCAACCCGTTTGTCGGATTCTTGGAACCTTTCGGATATTTGATGTCGGAGCTCGTAATCCGATACTTTTTTTTACCTTTGGATGAAGTTGAATGTTTTGAGACCATTGCTCCAAGTCCGAAAATACGACCTTTGTATGGCATAACTTGTTGTAAAACAAATATCTAGAATTAATAACATTTATAAATTGTGAAATTAGATCATAGTAGAATGTCATTATTACCTCGATATACAACTCGTTGTACTCTTCCTGACTAAGAGTAGTTTGTGAGCCGTCTTCTCTCGGGGGAATTTATGATACTCGCTCCGCTGCCATGTTTTCAATTTCATCGTAAAGGCTTTTCACCTTAGGATCTACCCACGAACCATCTGACTTCTTAACGTGCGTACGTTCCAACAATTCTAGATACGATGGTTCAGATCCCTTCTCTTTCGCCTGAAAAAAATAAAAAAGACATAGTTTAATGAAATGTTAATTTTATATAAATCCATAAAAATTGAATAAAGCTTACCAGATCTTTGTATACTTCCGCAAAAGAACGAGATCCTGCCGTGTGTACGCTTATCCCGTATCCTGCTCTATCAGAACGCCGGGATTTACTTGCTCGCTCGCTCTTTGCCTTAAATTCTGGGGAATCCCAATATGTGCACATCTGATCCCAAATATCTTCCGCCATCCATTTGAGTTTTCCTTTTATATCTCGGTTTGCGTGACATTTACCTACGATAGACTTGAGACGCAAAGCCGATTTCTTTCAAATTCGGACTTTACTAGTCCGGTAAGGGCGGGATTCCAATAAAATTTTTGCTGCAATATTAATAAGCTTATTATATTTAAAATGAATTTAAATTACTTAATAAAATTAAAAATTGTTTAAAACATACCACAAATGATTTCCACCATCGTTGCTTAATATTTGGATCGGTATGTGTCCAATTGTAACACGGCCGATCATAATCAGCTGTTATCGTAGCTGTTATGAGACGATTAAGTTGATTAAAGCCAAACCTACAAATCACAATGAAAGATAAATTATCATTTAGCTAACTATTTATAATTGAGATTTGAAATTGAGTATACGTACCATAGTCCGCCGCTTTTTCGATCAGAGTCTATAAGAGGAAGCTTGCGTCGTTCGTCATCCATTGCTAAAATTTCTTCCACTGTTGGTTCCTCGTATATATCTGGATCGTGATGTAGTACTTGATCTGGTGGTGGTTGCATTTGCGGATAATACGACATATATTACCCCAATTATGTCGATCCAGTGTTTCGGAAGAAATTTGGATTCATGTAATCATCAAACCCTGAATTGGAATGTCGGGAATGAGATGAAAGGTTGCCACTTTCCTCGGACTGAGGGCGGTTTCTCGTTTTACCGCCTCTTCCAACGCGGCGCGACATACTAAAATGTGAAATTAAAATATTACGACATTCTAAATTTCAACGTACATTTCTAAATTTCGCAACTTCTAACATCAACACATAAATAAACAGCTAAATTCTATGCTCCTACCTTAAAATTCCAGCTAACTTAGAACCAATTCCAGCGAAATTCTATGCTCCTATCAAGATTTTTTTCAACTAATCCATGAAATTGACGAGTTCAACACGAGACTGGTATACCTGACCGGCGGCGGCGAACGGGGTGGCGATGGAGGAGGGGAGGGTGGCGGCAACGGGAGGGGAGACGCAAGAGGGAACGCGGTGGCGACGAGAGGGGGGATGCGTTCGAACGTAGGCGATGGGAGGGGAGATGCGTTCGAACGCGGCGGCGACGACGGATGGGCGCGACGAACGCGGCAGCGACGGCGAGAGAAGCGAACGCGGCGGCGACGGAGGAGGAAGGGGAAATGGATTCGAGCATGAAGAGTCTGAAAATGGATTCGAGAATTTATAATAATTTGGGGATGGGGGGACAAAATCCGTCTCCAATTGGAGACGGGGGGATAAAATCCATCTCCAATTGGAGACGGCTGAGGCCATCCCTAATTGGGAACAGCTCATCCGTCCCTAATTGGGGACGGTTCAACCTTCTGTCCCCAATTCCGGGATCGGTGATTGATCGGGAATCGGGATCGGGACGATTGACCAGGACCTAGATCGGGACGATTGACCGGGACCGGGATTGGGACGATTGACCGGGGACCAGGCCCGAGATGATAGATCGGGATCTGGACGATAGATCGGGACGATAATCATCAAAAAATGTATAATCATTGAGAAACAATTCGTAAACATATAATCATTAAGAAATAGAAACAATCATTAAAAAGTATATAAAAAACAATCCGTAAACGTTTTAATATGATTCATCATCAGAGTCACACAATTGTTCCGTCGAATCTTTCTATATCTGATTCAAATTCCACATCTTCTTTTTCTTCTATATCTTCATGAAGATCATCTTCATTTCT
>CM071863.1:17811746-17860447 GCA_036759665.1 Gynandropsis gynandra
ATTCTAACGTCTAATTTCTATAACCACATATACACATTCTAACGTCTAATTTCTATAACCACATATACACATTCTAACGTATAATTTCTATAACCACATATACACATATACACATACACATAACCACATATAACCACATATACACATAACCACATATACACATAGGCCAATACCTGTAACATTAAAGTATTATTAGTGTATTTAACAAATATTCACACTACATATTAATATAAAATCAACCACATACCTCCAATTGCTTCGTGTGCATATTTGTCCATCAATTCAGAAAAACATATCGGAAGTAGTCTTTGCATGAATACATGACAATCGTGACTTTTCATCCCTAATAACTTTCCTCCTTGAATGTCAACGCACCTTCCAATGTTAGACGCATAGCCATCGGGGAATTTCACATCTTCTTTCAACCACTTCAACAATTTATATTTCGTTTCATTTGACAATCTGAATATCGGGACTGGCGCTTTACCGTCGTCACTTATATGTAACTCCCTTCGTGAGCAATACTCTTCTAGATCCTTGCGTGATTTAATATTGTCTTTCCCTATGACTATGACATTCAGTACTGTATTGATGATGTTATCGAAAAAATTCTTCTCTATGTGCATCACATCAAGATTATGTCGAAGTTTTTTCCAATACCAATACGGCAAATCCCAAAATATGCTCTTCTTGTACCAGTTATGAGTAATTCCATAAGTGCAGATAGAGATAACTGTGATAAACCACTCCTACAACCATCATAAAGTGGATTCCTAGCACTTTCTAGCATTTCAAAAAAACTTTTTGCTTCTTCATTCAGATCTTCTTCAATATTTTCGTTTCTTTCACGGAATACATTTTGCACCATTTCCACATAAGGGTTCATTTCTACATCTTGAGAAGACTCAAATTCATCATGATGTATAGTGCCTCTACTAAAGTTTTCCACAACATTACTAAGTCGTGGTGCAAATTTTTCTCTATGACATAACCACATGAAATAATTCAGGGTAAATCCTCTTAAATAAAGATGTTTCCAAACTGTTCTCTCATTAACAAATTTTTCATTCTTGCATTTGACGCATGGACAAACCAACATACCCGTTGCTTAGTAAACTTGTTGATTCGTCGCCATTGTCATAAACTGTGTGACGCCTTCTATAAACTCTTTCGATACGCTTTGAGATTCTGGATCAATTCTTCTGTACATCCATTGTCTAGAATTGAAAATGTTCGATCTTGATGAAAAAGAGATTAATTTTCCGAAAAATCGTCCCGAAACCGTCCCTAAAACGGTTTTTAAAGTCCTAAATTTAGGGACGGTCCCAAATCCGTCTCCAAATTTGGAGACGGATGACCTGCCCGTCTCCAAATTTAGAGACGGATGACCTGCCCATCCCCAATTTAGGGACGAGAGAAACTTTCGTCTCCAATTTAGGGACGATTTACTCATTCGTCCCTAATTTGTCCGCATTTAGGGACGGATTAGGCACGACTCTTCTGTATCCAAATTTGGGGACGGATTCGGGACGGATTTCATTTTCCATCCCTAATCCGTGTATAATCCGTTCCTAAATTTAGGGACGGAAATGTGGGTCCCCAAATTCCGTCCCTAATCTTGAAATTTCTAGTAGTGTTTCTTTTGTTTGGGCGACACATGCTGCATTATCTTCATATAATATTGTTGGATCAATGTTAGCCGATAATCCACATGTTTCTTGTATATGTCGGGTTATAGCCCTGAGCCACATACATTTTCTAGTTGCTTCATGGAGTGCAATAATTTCGGCGAGATTTGAAGAATTTGCAACTTATGTTTGCTTCTAAGAGCGTCATGATATCGTCATAGCTCCAATTGTGAAAATATATATATCTAACTTTATGAGGATCTGATAAATAACATGCATATGCAAAACCGATCAACTCATGTTTGGAATCTCTAGGACAAAATAATCCTAAATCCAGATTCCCTTGTAAATATCGAAAGATATATTTAATCTATGTCCAACGATAACGTGTAGGGGATGAACTATATCATGACAAGATATTAGTAGCAAATGATATATCAGGATTAATGCAATTTGTTAGATACAAGAGAACCCCTATTGCACTCATATTTGGTACTTCTGGTCCAAGTATATCTTCATTTTATTCACAAAGACAAAATGGATCATTTTCAAAATTTAAAGTTCTACATACTATTGGAGTGCTTAATGATTTTTTTTATCCATGTTAAAGCGTTTTAATACTCTCTTTGTATAATTTGATTGATGTAGGAATATATCATTCTTTAGATGCTCTATTTGTAAATCAAGACATAAATTTTTTTTTCCAACGTTTTTCATTTCAAATTCATTTTTCAAATAATTTTAAGCATTCTTAATCTCCTTTGAGTACCAACTATATTCAGATCATCAACATAAATGTTTATAATCACAAATCCACTTACTGTTTTATAAATAAATACACAAGAACAAATATAATTATTTATAAATCCTTTTTTTAATAGATTTTCCTTTAGACGATTGTACCACATACGTTGAGATAATTTCAACCAATATAAGATCGTCGCATTTTGATTGCACACATTTCTTTAGGATTTAAGCTTAATGTTTCCGACATTCTTAATCCTTTATGGATTTTCATGTATATATCATTATCTAAAGATACATACAGATATGTCGTAACTACATATATAAGGTACATATCTAAGTTTTTGGATGCAGTTAAACTCATCAAGTATATGTGATTGCATCCATAACAGGTGAATATATTTCCACATAATCAATTCCAGGTCTTTGGGAAAACTCTAGTGCGACAAGACGTGCCTTATATCTTGTGACCTCATTATTTTCATTTCTCTTTCGCACAAAAATCTCATTTGCATCCAACTGGTTTAACACCATTAGGAGTTTGAACGAGCGGTCCAAATAATTTTCTTTTATTTAATGAGTATAATTCTATTTGTATAGCTTCTTTATGTTTTATCCAATCATGTCTCTTTTGACATTCTGACAATGACATTGGTTCTAGATCTTCATTATCATTTTTAACTTCTTTAGATATAGAGAATGAGAATATTTCATCATTGTCAGTTATTTCATCTCTTTTTATGATCTTTTCATCATAAATATAGTTAATGTAAATCTCATTATTCTCAGTATGCTTATGGTTATTTTCATCACTTTCATTTTGAAGATCATCTTCCTCATTTGTTTCTTTTAGGATATTCTCTATGATCCCAGAACCAATATATTTATCAAACTTATTCCTTTTTCGAGGATTTTTATCTTTAGAACCAAATGGTCTTCCACGACTTAAACGTAATTTGAAATTCTTTCACCCACATGAACTTTTGGTATTTATATATGATCACATTCATTTGCAGTCGGTATATAAGATTTTGTAACTCGTGGTGTATCATTAAACACATCTGGAAGTTGATTTGCAATATTCTGCAAATGTATGATCTTTTGCGCTTTGAGATTGCATTGTTTTGTTGGAGAATTAAGATATAAAAGTGATTGTGTTTTCCATGTTTAAACTTGTGAGGCTTGTTTTATTCATCCTCCTAGCGCTGAAAATTCATTCTCATTAAAATGACAATAAACAAAACGAATTGTGAAGATATCACTCGTTTGTTGTTCAAGATATCTAATGATGAATGGTGAATTATATCTAATATAAATTCCCAATCTTCATTGTGGGCCCATTTTTGCTCATTACGGAGAAGCAATCTCAACATATACTACACAACCAAATACTCGAAGAGGAGATATATTTGGTTCCTGACCATTTTCTGATTGCAATGGAAAATATTTATGATAAACACTTGGTTTTATTTGAATTAGTGCCACAACGACTCAGCCATACCATTTGTGTATGAACATGTTGTAAGGGATATTCAATCTCAATGCCAATCGATGTACAATAATCATTAAAAGTTTAGGAAGTGAATTCACTAGCGTTATCAAGCCTCGCTTTCTTAATAGGGTAATCGAGAGATTGATCTTGTAATTTTGTTATTTGAGTAATCAACCTTGTAAGTGCACCATTGTGGGTTGATAGTAGACAAACATATGATCATCTGCTTGAAGCATCGATCAATACCATAAAGAATCAAAATGGTCCACTTTGTGGATGAATCGGTCGACATATATTCATTCTAAAAACGATGGTGATTCATGCCCAAATTTGACTAATGATGGTCTTATTATCAATTTTCCTTGAGAACAAGCGATATATATGATCTCATGAGATTGAAATATCTTCTCATATTTTAATAGACGACCATTGGAATTTTCAATGATTCCCCACGTCATTATTGAACCAAGTGATATAATCGATCATACCAAATCTTAAATACATCTTTATACTTTGGGTTGAAGGTGATATATTATTCAACCACTCTTATCTTTGTGAAATATAATCTAGAGGATAAAGCTGATAAATTTTTCCATAATATAATTCTTTGTATAAACCATTATCGTGATATAAAGATATTCACGATTTTCATCATTCATGGTTTCAACATGGTAGCCATTTTGATGAATATCTCTGAAACTTAATAATATTTTTTGGATTGTGAAGAGAATAATGCATCTTGTAAAATAAGTTTTTCCCTTTCGGACAATATAAAATTTGTTTCTCGAACATCCCTAAATTATTTTGCATTTCCAAATATCGTATTGACACTAAATTCATGTATTCTCAACTTAGAGAAATACTTTTTGTCTTTCAGTATTGTGTGTTTTGTAGCACAATCCGCTAAACATATAGCTCCATCATTGATATTTGATTGTAACATATTTGATGTTACTTTGATTCGATAAAACATGAAAAATATGAAATTAAAATTACATATAACAGTTTAACAAAAAATACTACAAAAATAATCTAATAGAACTTCACGTCGATATCTTTTTCATAAATTATCATTTTTAAGTTGGTTAATAAAATATGCGATGTTCATTCATTTCACACAATGGTGCAGACCTAGTGGGACGAGCATGATGATTTTTTATTAGTAGCTTGTTTTATTATTCTGCAACAAGGAGAATTTATAATAACTCACGATAGGTTTTGAAAACCTTCGCTTAGTATTATGATATTATCAGCATGGAATGTCAATAATATCTTCTTCAATTTATCATAATCACTTGTAGCTCTATTTTGGATATTATTTCGAACATCGCAGAATGATATTCGTCCATAAACTTATAATCTCGGAATCTCATATTTAACCAATCAATATTTATCTCACGACACTACAAAAAAACAGCCCATTTCCAATGGACGGTGCAACAGCTCTGTTCGGTGATGTTAAATTGCAACGGATTGCAACGGATTTAGGAGAACTTCCAACGTGCACATTTCCGTTGCAATCCGTTACAAATTTCAACGGAATTGTAACTGATATCGTCCGTTGCCACTTCCGTAGCAACTTTTAACGGGATGTTAACGGATATCTTCCGTTGGCGTCCTCCGTTGGAGGCCCGTTAGAAAATCGGGGAAAAACTTCCAACGGACATCCGTTGAAAATTTTAACGGATGCACGTTGGTAATTGTAACGGATAGCCGTTGAAATTGTGAATTTTTAGATTTTTTGGTGGAAATAAATTCACGTGAGCTTGCAACGGTCATCCGTTGAGGTTTCCAATGGATGTCCGTTGCAATTTGAACTATTTAATGATAACAATCAAAGTTTTAGCATCAAACCATCAACAGGAAATATATTTTCAACAAAATGTCGTCTTCTTCAAATCGAGATATATTTAGATCGAGAGAGTGAATGTATAGAAGAAAAGATCATATAACCGAAACGATTACGCAAGAATTCTTACACGGATTAGAACAATTCATGAGTTTTGCATCGATGCAACCTTTGTGTCAAGAACGCGGGACAATGTTATGTCCATGCAAAAGATGCAAAAACATGAAGTATTGAAGTCAAGAAATTGTTTGCAAACATCTTTACCAGGTGGGTTTCGTTGAGAATTACGAAATTTGGTTTTTTCACGGCGAAAATTACGGTGTTAGAGATATTGTGCAAGAATTACAAGTAGAAAGAAATGAAGAAGTTATTTATGAAGTATCAACGACCAATCCATATGTGGAAATTGTGTCAGATGCTTTTCCTGGAGTTGTTAATGAACAAACACGTGAAGAGATGCCGAACATCGATGCACACTGATTCATCAACCTATTGGATTCGACGAAACAACCTATATATGAAGGTTGTCGTGAAGGTCAGTCTCGCTTATATTTATCTTCAAGATTGATGAGTATAAAAACAAACTATAATGTTGCTGAAAATTGCATGGATTCATTTTGCAAAACCATGCGTGAATATTTACTGGAAAATAATCAAGCTCCCGAGACATACTACGAAACAAAGAATGTGTTAAAAGATTTGAGAATGCCACATGAGAAAATTGATGTTTGTAGAAACAGTTGCATGTTGTTTGGGGAAATGATAAAGACTTGTTGGAATGCAAGTTTTGCGGTGCAAGCAGATTTCGGCCTAAAAAACAATCTTCACGTAAATATGTACCATACAAGAAAATGTTCTATATGCCTGTAGCAAATAGGTTGAGAAGGTTATTTGAATCGAAAAAACCACTGCGGCAATGAGATGGCACACATAACACTCGACGACCGAAGGTATAATGCAACATCCATCGGATGTTAAGGCTTGGAAAGATTTCAATGAAATATTTTCCGAGTTCACGTATGAAACGAGTAATGTTTATCTTTGCATGTGCACTGATGGTTTTAGTCCATATGGACAATCTGGAAGTCAATATTCTCTATGGCTGGTGATTTTGTCTCCGTGTAATTTGCCTCCCGAGATATGTTTGAAAAGAGAGGTAATGTTTCTGACGTTGCTAATTCCAAGACCAGAGCATCCGAAGAAAAGTTTAGATGTCTTTTTACAGCCTTTGATTCATGAATTAAGACATTTGTGGAATGAAGGAATTCTTGCTTATTACGTCAGTACGAAGCAAAATTTCACATTGAAAACGGTCTTGTTGTTGACAACTAGCGACTTTCCTGCCTATGGAATGTTATCTGGATGATGATCATCTCGTTTTAATGTAGCTGGGCGTACGCGTCTTTCCTTATGTTGTGGATGATTTCAAAGTGGAAAACCTGTAACAAAAGTCACACAATCCAAAGGAGACAGTACGATACATCGGGGTTGTTGGTAAGGAGCATGCTTGTGAAAAGAATAAGAGTCGAATTATAAAAAAAAACTAGAACAAAATAACTAAAGGATATGGGGCTCGGGTTGCCTCCCGAGAAGCGTTTGTTTAAGGTCACGAGCCTGACCACAATGTTATTCATCAGGTGGACGTCCTCGACATCGTCGTGTGCGTAGCGTCTCGCGTGTATAGTTTGCTCGATTGGGTATAGCACGCAGATCTGTTGAGTTCCTTGCACGATCAGTCATGTCTTCCCTAAAATTTTTCATGATGTTCTCTAAGTTGGGGGCTAGATCGTGCTGTCCAAAAATTCTGGTCGAGTTATCCATAAGTCTGGTTGTACACTCCATGAAACCGGTTAAGCGTTCATCGCTTGTTTCCTTCAGCGTCTCCAGAAATTTTTGGTACGTGAGCCTTTGTGGTGAAGGCTTCATCTTCACCTTGGGTGCCTTGTCAATGCTCCAATTGTGTGCTGGACGTTTGGTGTAGCTTCTCGGCATCTCGGGGTCGTTTATGTACTGATTTGCATCGCATTTAGCTCGGGTTGTGCGGAAGTCTCGATCAGGGGATTCCTTCTTCTTTTTGTTTTCAAGCAGCTCGTTTGGTGCCTTGTATAATCCTTCTCCAGCTGCTATGAAATTCATATTTAGGGAATCCGTATTCTGAAATTCCTGCCGTCGGGGAACACAAAATCGATAGCGCACGACTGCTTAAGTGTGTCGATTAAACTTTTCAATGTCCGTAGTCTTATCCGCTGTCGTGTTAGATTCTTTTCCTTTTTCAAATATCGAGGGATTTGGCTGATCTACCATCTTCATGCGTTGACGTTGTGGGAATGGCAATGGAGGTGGCCTCGGATCTGGTGTTACGTACTTTGGCTCCTCTTCCTCCTCAAGCTTCTCCTTAAGCTCGTTGACAGCCGTTTCCGCTACTGTTATAGATGCTTCACCCTTTTCAGATATTGGAGTAGGCTGATCCACCGTCTTACAATCCCTTAGGCAAATTTCGTCGACATGCTCACGAGGATTTGTTTCTGAACTTCCCGATAGAACCTCTTGTGGTCGTGATGCCTCTTGTGCAAGTTCTACAGCTTGTGTGTCCAGTTGTCTAAGGAAGTCATCCATCCACTCATTGGTGCTTTCTTGTTCTGCTTTCACTCCCATCAACAAGTTGTTTTGACTCTCATATACTAAAAGGAGGCAGGCGAACATGGCGGCGAAGTCGGGGGAGCTTCGGATTGGTTTGGCTGTGGCTGAGGCACATATGACTGATAGTTCTGAGTTTGGGGCTGCGTCCATGGCTGAAAGTTCCCAAATGATTGTTGTGCATTCAACATACTATTGGTGTTCCTACACGGGAAGTTTGAGTGATCGCTCCATCCGTTATTGTATGTATTCCCGAAAGGCTGATTGTAACTCTCGTAGATCTCTTCTTCATACCCCAAGTCGTCTTGTTCCCATGATTGCTCCGAGTAATGCGGATGGTATGAGTCAGAAAGCATACGAAGAATTTCGGAAAGTTGATATTCCATTTCAGCTATATCGGCACACAAAGAGTTGATATTGTTCATGTTACCTCGCACAATAAAGAACAAAAAATTTGATTAAGCTCCGAGAGGTAAAACATTTGACCCAATAAGAAAGAAAACAAAAGCAAAAATACGAAAAACAAATAAAACTCCGGAAAGGACTGTATCCTAATTCAAAAGTATCCTAACTCTAAAGCCGTAATCAATTCCCCGACAACGGCGCCAAAAACTTGGTGTGGTTAATCTCAAGTAATAGTTACCTAGACTAAAGCTTCCACAAGAATACAGATCGTATAGTACCAGGGTCGAACACGAGGAATCGATGCAACTCTAAAGCTAGTAACTAATGAATAGAACGTGTAAAATCAAAAGGTGATTGAAATGCGAATGAAGATAAACTATCTAACTAACTAATGGGATAAACTCAATGACTAAATACCACATGTGTCGAGAGATGCATGATGATGCAACGAAGTTTTAACAAGATCATGGTCTTAGATATTATCACGAGTTCAGGGAATTCAAGCTCTAATACAGGAACTGACTAGCGTAGACTTTTCCACTATCTAGCATGCGTATACCAATCTCCCAATTGTGTATCTCACCTACTAGATGCATTAAGACCGCTATCCTAATTCCTAGATTCAATCGATCCACCTGGCGTAGATTCTAAACCGATTTAATCCTAAATCATGGCTAAGTTCCAAAGTCTAATCCCCTGGCGTAGATTCATTAAACTTCTACGATCATTCATTCAAGTGGCGTACAAGAATGAAAGCATTAAGAACAACCAATCAATCTGAAAACGATCAAATACCAAAATCATTCATTCAAGTGGCGTTCAAGAACAAAAGCATTAAGAATCACCAAGCATTAAGAACAAGACTTCGTTACATATCGGCCAAGCTCTCTAACCTATGGTTATGGACCTATTCGGACATGAACTTAGAAAACGAAACACAAAAGATAACTATATTCAACATTGATAACGAATGAGATTCCTCCCTATTCAATTACCGACGTCTTCAACAGCTCCTCCGCCCTCCGGCTTCGTCGCTTTGTCCTTGCCCTTGTGTGTGCGTTCGGCTCTCCTTCTCCCTCTCTCTTTGTGTGCTGTTTTCTCTCTTCAATTCTGTACGAATTTGGGCTGCTGAAGCTCTCCCCTTTTTGCCTCTTTCTCCTCTTGCCTTTTCTCTAATCTTTCCTCTTTGGCCGTCCTCTTTTCTTCCTCTCTAGTGGCTGGAATTTCCTTTTTCTTACAACCACTGCAGTTTTCCTTTTCCGAGTTTTACCATCTCTTGTTTTTCCATTCTTGTATAATTGTCAACGTTTCCTCTTCATTTTCCAGCCATATAGATCCTCTTCCTATTCTCTAACCATATTTCCTTTTGGTTTAAGTAGCCAACACGTTCTTTTTCTTGTTTTGCTAAATTTCCTTTTTCGCTAGTTTCCATTTTCTCGGTTTCTATTTTCTTCAGCAGCTTGTATTTCCTTTTCCTCTCGTGCAGCAACGATTTTCTTTTCCTTTTTGCTTCTTTTCCTATTTTCTTTGCTGCCTTATTTCTTGTTCTTGGATTTCCATTCATTTTTCTATCAGCCATTTCCATTTTCTATCTTTGACGGTTGTTGTTTCCAATTCTAGTGTAGGCAGTAATCTTTCCATTTTTGAGTAGGCGGTTGGAAGTTTACATTTTTTTCTAGTAAATTGCTGCTATTTTATATAAACTATGTTTCCTTTTCATGTTCCAACCGTGCTCTTCTTACTTTTGTTCTAGCAACTGAAATTTTCCATTTTTGCTCCAACCACCGAAAGTTTCTATTTTTGTAAGCGGCCATTGTTTCCATTTTTTTGTAAGCAGCCATTGCTTCCATTTATCTTCTCTTGTTTATGATTCTTTGGATGCTGACCATGCATAGTTGATAGGAGAGTGGTTTTGTTTAGTTTTGCTTCATTTACTCGTGTTTGTATCCCGATATTTCATTTCCTGCAATAACACGATAGAACGTTAAAAGAGGACTAAATGATGCTTTAATGCTTGGTAAAGTTGAAATGAATAATGAAACTAACTATAAAAAGAGACTAAAATACTATAACAAAATAGACATTATTAGGCTTGGAAAGATTTCAATGAAATATTTTCCGAGTTCGCGTATGAAACGAGTAATGTTTATCTTTGCATGTGCACTGATGGTTTTAGTCCATATGGATAATCTAGAAGTCAATACTTTCTATGGCTGGTGATTTTGTCTCCGTGTAATTTGCCTCCCGAGATATGTTTGAAAAGAGAGGTAATGTTTCTGACGTTGCTAATTCCAAGACCAGAGCATCCGAAGAAAAGTTTCGATGTCTTTTTACAGCCTTTGATTCATGAATTAAGACATTTGTGGAACGAAGGAATTCTTGCTTATGACGTCAGTACGAAGCAAAATTTCACATTGAAAACGGTCTTGTTGTTGACAACTAGTGAATTTCCTACCTATGGAATGTTATCTGGATGGTGATAATCTCGTTTTCATACGTATGTCTTGCACAATTTTAGAGATGTTTGCGATCTAGATGCAATGTTTTACGTCTGATTTTGTATCCGTTTTACTCGTTTTCGTGTTTTCATGTTCTTACAGGATTTAATGCGTATTCGATTCATTTTGGAGCTAAGGGACGTGCACGAGACAAAGCGCCAACATCGAGGATCATCACGGAACAAACAGGACGAGAATCGGCGAAGAACAAGCCATGCCCGCGCGGGGTACACCCTTGTTCGCACGGGGCGTTTAGTCGGCAAGTTTGTCCAGCAATTTCAGCCCGACCAGGGCACATCCCAACCCGAGGGGGGCATGCATCAGCCCGACCGGGTCATTCCCTAGCCCGAGTGGGTCGCCCCCTTTCCATCTTGTTCTTGCGCGATCATGCGCGCCGCACCCGAGTGGGTGACACACCCAGCCCGCGCGGGTCGCGTCTGTCACCTGCAACTCCAAAATAAGTTAATTTGTCTTAAAACGAATAGGAGTTTGTAGGGGACTTATGCAATAAGGAAAACGACTTTAGAGAAGAGGAATAAGTGATATTTCGCTGGAGGAAGTAAGGGAAACGTTGCCCAAAACTCAATCAAGAATGGAAAACTCAAGAAAAGGAAAAATCGGTGGCTGCTGCACCTAAAGGAAAAGAACGAACGACCAGAAGGAAAGAGAGGGAGAAAAGGAAAGAAAAGAAGCAGGAAAAGGAAGACCAGGAGCTAGGGGTCGAGGAGCTTCAGTTAGAGAGTTAGTTTTCGAGTTCTTGATCGAGGAGAGGGAGTAGAGAGAAGGAGGAGAATTCTTGCAAGGGAGACGTGCAAGGAGCATTGGAGATCAACCCAAGACTTTGGTTTCATTTGGTTTTCATATTCTTTAGACCTTCTATTTCGTTTATGTTTGTTTACGGACACATGAGCGAGTAGTTTGTTTTGTTCTAAGAGAAGGGATTAGCCCTTGGCTATCCCAAAACCACTTTGATTTATCTTTGAATGCATATTCCCGTTTTCGTTTATCTATTCTTTATCTGAGAGCTTGAATGACTTGTATTTACGAAGGCCAAGTAGATTCATGTGTTAGGGATTAGGAGAAGGACCGAAAGGACAATTCTAGTCCTAGAAGATCAAGTTTAGAACAACCGAAGTTAGGCCACGAAAGTAGGGTAGCAGCGGTTGAGGTAAAATGGATGAATCGCAGATCTTATGGGTTTAGTTCAAGGTGTCAACCACGAAAGTAAGGGATAACTTGACTAGATCACGTGTCTATGCCTTGAGAGAGGACATATATCATATTAGGATTGTCTGCCTTAGATAACTTGACTGGAATTTCATGATAGATAGGTTGATTGTTTTTTTCGGTATTCTTGTGGTGAAACTGGATTCCTAGAACATTTGTCTCATTGTTAAGAACTAGTTTGTTTATTTGTTTTTAGTATTTCATTCTCAATGCCCATATTTCGTTCGTTTGCAAGTTTGATTCGTAGCTTCAGTTTAGGTTGTGTTGCGTAGTCCCTGTGGGATCGACACCTGAAGTACTACACAAGTGCCGTGCACTTGCGGGTAGTTTAGGTTATTTTTTTAACCTTGATAATGCATCAGATGGAGCACACACAGAAGATTGGCATGTCCATATTGTATGGATGATACATATTCATTTCGACTAGTACATCGTAAGAAACCATGTTGGTTTGATTGTCATAGAAGATTTCTTCCTCGTGGACATACTTTTCGGAAAGATAAAAAAATATTTTCAAAAGAACGTGGTACAAAAAGAAGAGGCACCGTGCATGCAAACCAGAACACAAATCCTTTATGAAAGATTGAACACATGGGCGATTTACAAGAATCGGTAGAATGCGGTAGAGATCGTGGGCATCGTAAACCAAAAGGCCAAGGTGAATGGCATAACTGATATAAACGTAGTATCTTTTGGAAACTACCATACTGGAAATCATTGATATTATGTCATAAATTAGATATTATGCATACGAAAAGAACTTTTTGGATAACATCATCAATATTGTTTTGAATGTGGCGGGTAAAACTAAGGATAATATACAATCAAGAAAAGATTTGAAAATAATTTGCCGACAACCTGAGTTGGAATTAAGAGATGGAAGGCCACCTGTCCCAGTATTCAGATTGTCTGGTCCGGTGAAAACGACATTATTAAAGTGGTTAAAAGAAGACGTTAAGTTTCAAGATGGATATGCATTGAACATTGCTCGTTGTGTATTGTTGGTTCGAGGCTGATCGGGTTGAAAAGTCACGATTTTCATGATTTCATGCAGCGACTCATTCCAATTGCATTTGTTGAGCTCTTACCACGGAATGTTCACGATGTGCTATGCGGAATCAACATATTTTCAGAGATATATGTTTCGAGGAATTTCAAAAGGGATGACTTGGAATTAATAAAAAACAATATCTCTGAAGTATTATGTACTTTGGAAAAAGTTTTCCCGCCTTTATTCTTCGATGTCATGGAGCATTTGCCAATACATTTACCAGATGAGGCAATACTCGGTGGGCCACTTCAATTCAGATGGATGTATCGTTTCGAAAGATTTTTCTTTCATTTAAAGAAAAAATAAAAAAACAAAGCAGCGGTCGAAGGATCTATTGTCAAATAATACTTGCTTGAAGAAATCACATATTTCAGTACATTTTATTTCGAGTCGCATATTCAGACGAAAGAACGACGTGCAGCGGATGATCACACAAACTATCTGTATCAATATAATCCGCAGTTTGGCACAATTCCTAAGATGTTTACACCGATTGGACGTACATGAAGTAAATCCGAGGAATATTGATTAACACCAGAGGAGTATAATCACGTCCACATATATATTACTAAATTGTTAAGAGTTATTACCGTTCGAAAGGTACAAAATAATATTATTCAATCTTTTAAATATATGTATATATATACAATATTAACGTATTTTCATTATACAAGATATTTGATGAAGAAATACTTGGTACATATCCTCATCTAAACGCAAATGAACTCACAGACATGAAAGTTCAACATTATGGCTCGTGGTTGAGAGATTACGTAAGTACTCGTGTACACATCTATTAAAATAATTGCATTTATTATAAAGTATTCATGTGTTTTTATGTTAAACGTACAAGTGAAATGTTCTGATGAAAGACATTCAACATGGTTAAAAGATTTGGCTAATGGTCCTGCACGAAATGTTATGTGTTGGCCAATCTTGTTTACTCGCGGCTACACGTTCCACACGTACGAACACGGAAAACATAGAAGGACATACAATTATGGTGTTTGCGTTAATAGTGAAATAGAGGGTGATAACTTTTACGAAATTTTGCACCAAATCCTAGAAGTGGAATATCTTGATCTCGTTGGGTTGAAGGTGATGCTTTTTAAATGTCAGTGGTTCGACCCAACCGTAGGACGTGGAATACGAAAAAACCGATGGGGAGGAATTGACATCAATCCGGCACGACAATATGGTAAGTATGATCCATTCATCACAATAGATCAAGCAGATCAAGTATGTTATGTGCAATATCCAACAACATTGAAACGTCGAAGAGAGAAGTGGTGGGCCGTAGTAAAGATCAAGCCACGAGGGATCATAAGCTCAGATGATAAAGAAGATCCATTGCAACCCTATCATCCACAATCGATTCGTTTAATTCATACAGAAAATCGAGAGGAGATTCTCGCAAGGACTGATATAGACGGAGAGTTCATACGCGATTATGAAGACGTTGAACCCGAAGATGCTAAAGATGAAAATGATGAATTCAATGAACAATCAAAGGAAGACTCGCCAATCGATGAATCTACTGAAGAAGCAATGTAAATACAATAATGTGTAATGTAAATGATGTTCAATGTTTTTAGATGAGTAATGTAATGTAGATGATGTGTAATCGAAAAATCAAAATGTAAATACAATCGAAGCATATATAAAGGATGTTCAATACTTAACTGTTGCAATGGACATATAAATGATGTTCTATCGAAAATTCTACATATGATCTAATACCAACGGGCATCCATTGCAATTCTTAACGGATGCCCGTTGGAACATGAAATCACGTCCGACACTTAGAAAAGGTTTCTAAGTTTTCCACAATTGTAACGGGCATCCGTTGGAAATTTGCAACTTATGTCCGTTACAATTGTGCTAACGGGCATCCATTAAGAACGGGGTAACAGATGACCTTAAAATTTTAATGGAAATCCGATACAACTTCTAACGGGCATCCGTTACAATTTGCAATGGATGCCCATTGCAAATGTAATGATGCGTACTCTAGGCTACAGAAATTTCCAATGGGCATCCGTTGGAAATTATAACGGATGCCAGTTGCAACGGGAGACGAACCGCTGTTTCACCGTCCGTTGTAATGGGAACACGCATTTCCAACGGATGCCCGTAAGAGAAAAAGAATGTCGCGTCAATTTATTGCGTCATTTGAGTTGACGTAATTTCCAACGAATGCCCGTTGGAAGTTTCTGCATATAAACCGTTGAACAGTTTCAATTTCAACACAATTCATAACTTCAAAATCCTCTAAAAAACTTCTTCACACACACAAAATCACACCTTCAAACACTACATATGAAAATGAGGCCTAGACGTTTTCTAGGTGCAGGAGGTATGTTGGCTGGTTCCGCGGGAGCCCCTCCCTCGCCTCCACCGCCACCATATCGTCTGCCTTCGCCGATATCGACACCGTCGATATTTTATGAAGAGGAAGATATGGTGGATACCGATTCCTTAATCGATAATTTCGACGGGCGTCTCACCCTTCAAATTATCGATCCCGGACGTCTTCTCGGGACGCTATGGTAACTTTAATCTTTTATACTTTATGTTGTTTTACTTTATAAATGGTATCTAATTGTTTAATTTTCATGTGTAGGTTTGACGTGGATGATGTTCTAAAGCATACAAACAACAACATCATCCAAAGGTCCTTACAGGACCAACTTTATTATTCATGGCAAGTTACGCCAGAAGTCATTCGCCGCCGATGGTGGTGCATCTTTATCCTAAGTGTATTTTAAATTACAATTTTATTAAAAATGATTTTTTATATATGTTATAAAATAAATTATTATAAATTATTTTGCAGCACGCATACAGATGGCGGAAGAAGGATACGACACACATCTTTACGGCATGGATGCGCGACATGCAGGCTAGGATGCGCTTGATGATGAACAACGCCAAGCGCAACTACTACACCAAAAATCACAAACGACTTGGGCAATGGACGTGGTCTTCAATCAACTTATTCAACATTGGGAGTTTGAAGACTTCAAGGCCAAGATCGAGATGGCCAAACAATGTCGGTACGACGAGAAGGTTCCTGGAGACTGTCCGTATCACCATACTTCGGGATCAAAATCATTTCTGTTGCATGGGTTGCGTATGTTGGGTCGCATTTTCCGAAAGTGTGGCATGGGTCGCAGGGATCGCAGGGATCGCAGGGGTCAAACGGGTCGCAGGGGTCACAAGGGTCGCATAGGTCGAAAGGGTGGCAAGGGTCACATGGGTGCCGTATGTTGGCATATTTTGGGTCGCATATGTTGAAAGGGTTGCAAGGGTCGCATGGGTCATGTATGTTGGCCTATGTTCGATTGCATATGTTGAAAGGGTGGCAAGGGTCGTAGGGTCGCATGGGTCGCGTATGTTGGCGTAGGTTGGGTCACATGAGTCGCAATGGTCGCGTATGTTGGGTCGTTGGTCGTAATGGTCGCGTATGTTTGCGTATATGTTGAAAGGGTTGCATGGGTCGCAAGGGTCATATATGTTGAAAGGATGAAAAGGGTCACAACAGAATGAAATATCGATAATAACAATAATAATAAATCCACAATAATAGTAAATCCACGATCAAAAAATAAAAATCAAGTTCAAGTTCAAGGAAATCAACCCCGATCAATAATTACTAAAATCAAATAATGTTGTTTTAGACCCTATTGGGGGACATACCGAAGCACATGTGTTGTTCCATTGGAGACTAGTTCGAATGTGAGGGAACATCCCTCTTTTTGTCCATTTTCATAACAAATCTTTCTCCAACCCCTCTAATACTAGCCCCACCACGACTCAAGGGCCTCAAATCTAACGACCATGCCCTTTCTTGATTATTCATTAGTATTATCTTACATCGTCTACCGATAAGCCCATTCGACCTTGCAAACCTTATCAGAAAGGTTTGCACCATCACTCAAGTTACATCAGTTGAAATGATTAAAAATTGAATAAATAACCAAAATGATATCGGTTTGAGGTCACTTACCAATGCATCTACGGCCAGATTTGAATGCATTGCCGTAAAGTAAATATGAATAGAAGATATGACCCTGCTTCTGCATTTGATGATGATGATGATCCATAATGCAGATTACACATATCGTCTCCGAAACTGGTGACGTGAAAAACCATGTCACCATGATGAAAGACTACGAAATCTTCAATATGAAAATCATGGTCCTTGGAGAGATCTTTACATCCATTTGTGAATCTTGAGCCATCCAACTTGACTTCCCATGTTTTGTAAGACACATCCGATCTAAGTGTTGTCGTGTTGTTGTTCCTTGTTTTCCCTTCAATATGCTCATCGAAGAACTTCCTCGGAATGTCCTGTAACAAAAAAAAAACAAAAAAATATATCTCTACATTCTCTTCATGTAACATACAGTCAGAGACACAAATGAAGGAGATTACAAGGTAGTGCTCTAGATAGCTTGGAAGATGGACGAAATGAGGGAAATTTGGCATTTTTTATAGATAATGTTTCAAAGATATTTTTTAGGCGGAGATGAAGATGGGAGATTATGAGAGTTATAGTGAAAGATTGGTGGACGATGATGAGAGTAAGAGAGTGAATGTGTCGTTATTCAAAAAAAGGGAAAGGTTTGAATTCGAAAAGACAAGAGTCTGATAACTAATCGACGGAAGAGAAAGGCTATGACCAACATTGACCATAGTGTTTTGTTTTTCTAAATATTGGTGAAAAACGTTCGGTGAGAACTCGACGAATTTATGGATTTATAAGGATGAAAGGACATAAACCAATCAAAATAAACATTTACAACGTCAAACTAATTTATGTCAACTGAGGGTCGCATGGGTCGCTTGGGTTGTTTGATCGCATATATGGAACAATAGATGCGAAATCGATGAATTTATGGATTTGTAAGGATAAAAGGATAAAAACCAATCAAAATAATACATTTACAACGTCAAACTAATTTATGCCAATTGAGGGTCGCATGGGTCGCATAGGTCGCTTGATCACATATATGGATCAATAGATGCGAACTTGATGAATTTATGGATTTATAAGGATGAAAGGACAAAAACTAATCAAAATATATATTTACAATGTCAAACAATGGTTAAAACGAATTTTGGCTCATGTGTCCCAATAAGTGTAGAACGAATGCATGCGTTTCAAAAGTGATAGTAGTGTTTTAAGAACCCGTCAAAAGAGTTTTAGAAAACTTCAAAACAACACATTTAACATTTGTTCAAATGTCGATATTATTGATATTATTATCTATATTGATTCTTAATTAGACATTTACAACTCAAATATTTTGATAACGACATTTTAAAAACGAAACGCATCAGCCCCTTGGTCGCATATGTGGATCAATAGATGCAAAGTCAACGAATTTATGGATTTATAAGGATGAAAGGACAGAAACCAATCAAAATAATACATTTACAATGTCAAACTAATTTATGTCAATTGAGGGTCGCATGGGTCGCTTGGTCACATATATGGACCAATAGATACGAACTCGACGAATTTATGGATTTAGAAGGATGAAAAGACAGAAACCAATCAAAATAATACATTTTTACACAATAGTCTTTTTTCACATAGTTGGAAAATAGATGCGAATACATGTGTATAACCAATACATGTGTTTAAATATAGATTTATTTTTTTATAATGATTGACAAAGGTGACAAAGTCACAGAGACTACAAAAAACGAAAAACATGTCACAATGGTGAAAAATGTCACATTCAAGAGTGGACTAAGAATTTGGGGTTAGAGATGTAGTCTAAGAGAGGAGAGCGATGGGATTCTCCCGATTCAATCTCAAATTTTTGGGATGATAAGACTTATAGAACTTGATGAACCTTTTAATAGTAGAGAGATAGATGGATAGATGAGAGTGTATCGTAGACACATGTATTAAAAAATATAGCTGGTCACATGGGTCGAAAAACAAGAGTCTGACATCAAAACGACGAGTCACAAGAGTAACATGGGTCGGAAGGGTCACATGGGTCGGAAGACAGAAGTCTGACATCAAAACGACGAGTCACAAGAGTCACATAGGTCGAAAGGGTCACATGGATCCCATGGGCCACATTGGTCACATGGGTCGCATGAGTCGGATGGCATAAGTTGTTCTAATTTATTCCTATTAAGAGTTGCACAAGGATTGCATTAGTTATATGGGATCCCGTTTAATTAAATATGCATCGTTCAAATTTATTCCAATTGAGGGTCGCAAAAGGGTCGTATTGGGTAGTATGAGTCAAATGGATTCTCGTTTATGTATCGTTCTAATTTATTCCAATTGCGGGTTGCACAAGGGTTATATTGGGTTGCATGAGTCGGATGGGCTCCCGTTTAAACTTGATTCATTCTTCTTGATGCCAATTGAGGGTCAACGAATTTTTGGATTTATACGGATGAAAGGGCGGAAACGAATTTATGGATTTCACATAATTATGAACAATAGATGCAAAATTTATTTGTAATAATTGACAAAGGTCACAAAGGTTACAAAAAGAGAAAGAAAAAGAAGTTTACAAAAGGTCCTAAAGGTCACATTTCAGAGTTCAGAGACACATCGGAGAGACGCATCGCATACATCTAAGGTTACTCTGCCCCATGTCCAAGGTTACTCATGTGTGACTCAACGTCATCTCCAAGTTCACATGCAACCATGATCTTAAGTAGCGCAGATATAGCACGATGTGTGAGTTCGTTGATTACCAAGACCTTAAGTAATATAGATACAACACAATGTCCTCCATCCACGTTGTAAAGACTTGTGTGTGACTGCATAGAGACCGAGTACACTGATTACCAAGACGTTGAGTAACACAGAGACAGTACGATGCCCCGCGTCCACCATGTGAACTTCATGACGAAGGTCACAAAGATCACAAAGATTTTTCAGAGAATTCAGGGTTAGAGACATAGACGAAGAAAGAAGAGAGATGGAATTCTCCTGATTCAATCTTATCTCAAAAGGTGAGATGGTGAGACTTAGAGAACTTGATGAATCCTTTAATATAGGGGTAACAGAGATAGATGGACAAGTGTGTCCTAGCCACACGTATTAAAAAAAGGCACAGTTGTTGATAACACGTAATTCGTTATAGTTTTTATATCATTCCTAGGTCTAGTTTAGAGTAGATTATTCATATTTCATTCATCTATTGAGTATATTCGAAGACTTTATCCACATTTCGTGTTATGCATAGGAAACGAAGACATGAGAAGAAACACGAGTGATTTTGGCAATCTAACCCCGAAAACCTAATTCATGCCAAACAATCCCGCAGGTTTGCACGACTCGGGTGCTCAAGGGACATGCTCGGGTATAGGTGCCCGCTCGGGTGGCTTTACAATGCCCGCTCGGGCCATCTCGGGCTCTTTTGTGTGTGCACGGTCGGGCATAGTGGTTACACGATCGGGTGCAAGGCATGCCCGCTCGGGTCACTCACTCCAACAAACTTTCCTAAGATCTAGATCGGCCAAATTAAAAGAAGAATGAGATCTAAAAAGGGAGGAACGAACCAGAACACATTAGAGGAGAAGGAGAGACACTAGGGCAAGAGGAAGGAGGAAGAAAAGGACGGATCTACGGATCGGGAGCGAGGAGAATCTACCGAAGACATCGGTTTATGAATAGGGAGTTATCTCTTTCTATATCTATGTCAAATCTAGACTTCTCTTGTGTTTCCTTTTCTGTATCTATGTCTGAGTAGATTCCTTTGCCATGGGTTAGAGAGGTTTGATATGATGTAACGAAGTCGTATGCTTAATGAATGGTGATACTTAATGCTTTCATTTCCTGTACGCCACTTGAATGAATGAATTTGGTATCTATCATGTTTTCAGATTTCATGGTTGTTCTTAATGCTTTCTTTACCTGTACGCCACTTGATTGAATGATCTTAGAAGCCTAAACCAACGCCAGGGCATTAGGTTTCGGAACTTAGCCATGATTTAGGGTTTGCCGGTTTAGAATCTACGCCAGGTCAATCGGTTAAATCTAGGGATTAGGATAGCGGTCATAATGCGTCTATGCATGTAAGATACGCAATGGATACCTTGGTATATGCATGCTAGATAGTGGACAAGACTACGCCAGTCAGTTACTATAGGAGAGCTTGAATTCCCTTAATTCATGATAGTACCTAGACCAATTATCCTTTTAGAACTTCGTTATTTCATTAGGCAAACTCTCGATACCCATGGTTCTCAGCCATAAAGTTTTATCTCATCAATCTAATTTAATTCAGCTCAACCACGACTCCAATTTTAGTCTTCTCACGCGTCTATTCAATTAGTTTGTTAGCTCATTAGTCGCATTAACTCCTTGTGTTCGACCCTAGTTACTACACGGTCCGTATTCTTGCGGAGGCGTTAGTCTAGGTTTTTATAACTTGATATAACGCACATCAGTTGTCATTCAAGAAGAGGCATAGCTGGCATTCGAAAAGACAAGAGTTTGACATTGAAACGACGAGTTGCAAGGGTCATATGGGTCACATAGGTCCCATGATTCGGAAGGGTCACATGGGTCCCATGGGTCGAAATGGTCGTATATGTTGCAAGGGTCGCAAGGGCGGCCATTGTTGCATGGGTCGCTTGAGTCACAAAGATCACAATAGTCCTTAAACGTCAGTGAGGAAAAATAGAAGCGAACTTGAAGATGAGATTTTTCTCTGAGCCTCACCGGGTCCAGGATACCGATGCTCTTTAGGCCTCCCACTTTGCCTTTTCTCAACCAACATATGAGGTAGAACCATAACTTCAAAATATTGAGGAGAAATGTTCCAATCACTGCAATCAAGAACCGAATACACGGTTTCTAGGTAAGCTAAACGCCATGTCTCCTGGAGGTAGTATGTTGAACATAGTTCTGGAATCTTGTGACCTTTACCAACCTTTTGTGTAGTCACAATTTGTGTGACTGCATGGATACTTATCCACATTTAAACATTTTGCAGTCACACATTCTTTTTTGAAGACTCACTACAAATCTTCTACCTATCTCATTTCTCACCTCATACACATCACTCATCATGTTCAATTCAATAACCTCATACTTGGATGTCTGTCCAAACCGTTCATGTAACATTTTCTCAACCTAAGGTGTTAATGATCATCTCGTTTTCATACGTATTTCCTGCACGATTTTAGAGACGTTTATGATATAGATGCGATGTTTACGTATGATTTTGTATCCGTTTTACTCGTTTTCGTATTCTTATAGGTTTTTATGCATATTCGGTTCATTTTGGAGCTAAAGGACGTACACGAGACAAATTGAAGACATCGAGGATCATCACGAAACAAACAGGACGAGAATCGACGAAGAACACCCTTGCCCGCGTGGGGCGTTCAGTCAGTAAGTCTGTCCAGCAACTTGATCCCGACCAGGGCACACCTCAGCCCGACTGGGGCACTCCCTAGCCCGACCGGGGCACCTCCTTTTCATCGCGTTCTTGCGCGATCTTCCACGCTGTACCCGAGCGGGTCATTTTCTCTGCCCCCGCGGGTCGCGACCATCACCTACAACTTAAAATAAGTTAATTTGACTTAAAACAAATGGAAGTTTATGGGGGACTTATAAAATAAGGAAAACGAATTTAAAGGAGGAAAAAGGGGTCAGAGATCGACATTCATTCATTCATTATTCAGTTCTTGATCGAGGGAGAGAGAAAGAAGGTTCTTACGAAGGAGACTTACTAGGAGCATTGGAGATCAGCTTGACACTTCGGTTTCTTTTGGTTTTCATGTTCCTTAGACCTTATATTTCGTTTATGATTGTTTACGGACGCATGAGCAAGTAGTTTGTTTGTTCTAGGAGAAGGGATTAGCCCATGGCTATCCCGGAACCACTTTTGATTTATCTTTGAACGCATCTTCTCATTTTCGCTTATCTATTCTTTATATGAGTGCTTAAATGACTTGTGTTTGCGACGGCTGCGTAGATGCATGTGTTAGGGGTTAGGAGAAGGACCGAAATGAGAATTCTAGTTCTAGAAGATCTGGTTTAGAACAAACGAGGTTAGGCCACGAAAGTCGGGTAGCAACGGTTGAGGGTAAAACGGATGAATCACAGGTCTTACGGGTTTAGTTCAAGGTGTCAGCCACGAAAGTAGGGGGCAACTTGACTAGATCACGTGTCTATGCCTCGAGAGAGGGTAGATATCATATTAGGATCGTCTGCCTTAGATAACTTGACTGGGATTGCATGATAGATAGGTTGATTGTCGGTTTCGATAGTCTTGTGGTGAAACTGGTTTCCTGGAACGTTTGTCTCATTCTTAAGAACTAGCTTGTTTATCTGCTTTTAGTATTTCATTCTTCAAACCATATTTCGTTCGTTAGCAAGTTTGATTCACAGTTAGAGTTTAGGTTGTGTTGCGTAGTCTCTGTGGGATCGACACCTGAAGTACTACACACGCATCGTGCAGTTGCGGGTAGTTTAGGTTATTTAATTAACTTTGAGAACGCATCAAGTTTTTTGCGCCGTTGCCGGGGACTATTGTCAACATGTCTTAGATTCAAGCCTAGAGTCTTTCTTGTTTGTTTTTGTTTTTGTTTTCTTTTCTTTCGTTCTTTCTACGTAAATCGTTCTTTATTTGTCCTTTGTAGAGTCTTCAGATCAACGAGAGATGGATAATCCGAACAGCAATGGACAGATGCAGCAACAACAACTCGTGCCTCAACCGCGAGAACCACAGGCTCCTCCACCACGTCGTCTCAGAGATTACGTGGTGCCGAACATGAACAACGTGCAAACAGCCATAAGGATGCCTGCTGTTGCGAACAGTTTGATTGAGATTAAGCCACCTCGTCTAAGGGATTACGTGGTGCCGAACATGAACAACGTGCAAACAGCCATAAGGATGCCTGCTGTTGCGAGAGAACAGTTTGAAATTAAGCCGACGATGATCAACATGCTATATCAAAAGCAATTCATGGGTGGAAATCACGAGGATCCCCATCAGCACCTCAGAGACTTCCTTGAGCTTTCTGGTACATTCAAAATAAACGGAGTCTCAGAGGACGCAATCTTATTAAGTCTCTTCCCTTCTCTATTGGGAAACGAGCGAAACTTTGCCTGCAATCGCTCCCCGCTGGATCTATCACCACTTGGGATCAGCTCTGCACATTGTTCTTGTCATGCTTCTTTCCTCCGAGCAAGACGATTCATATAAGGGGGGAAATCACAACGTTCAGATGCAGAGATGGAGAGACTTTGTTTGAGGCGTGGGGTAGATTCAAGGATCTTCTACAATTGTGTCCACACCATGGTCTTGAGCAGTGGTACGCTATCCAAACCTTTTACAACGGAATTTCAGATGAGCACCGAACAACGTTGGATAACGCTGCTAGAGGATCATTTATGGATCTGAGCGTCGAGGAGGCATACGAGCTGATCGATAACCTTGCCATGAACCACACCATGTGGTCAACACTGAGAGGTATGCCTAACAGCACTCGTCGCCTATATGAGCAGAATCAGAGCCGAGCAACGGGCAATGCAGCGAACGCCATGTACTGCGTGAAATTGTGGAGATACAGAGCATGTGGCTTATCAATGCACACTGCAAGAGAATGTGGAATACATGAATTATGCCCAGCAGCAAGGAAACACGCAATTCGGGAATACCTACAACCTGAATTGGAGGAGTCATCCGAACTTGTCATATCGAACGAGTCAACCGATAAAGTATTCGGGATTTCAGCAATCACAACAGCCATACCAGCAAAATAACCAACAAATTCAGCATGCTCAGCAAGTTTGGCAAGCTCCTCAAGCCCCTTCTTCAAACCTTGAGGCGGTATTGCTCGAATTTATCAAGGAGCAAAGGCAGCAAACATCGACTCAAACCAAATTCAATGCGGATGTGGGGACAGCGATCAACGAGCTCAAAACTCAGATGGAATCCTTGAGCAATCATGTGAAGAGTTTAGAGAACTCCATAGCACAGCAAGCTGCCTCATCCTCTCGGAATCCCGGACAGCTTCCAGGTAAACCTGAATTGAACCCGAGAGAATACGTGAATGCTATTACTGTGTGCAGCAGTGATGTGATCGAGCATTCGCCCTCCAATGAGCAAAACCATGCTGCTGGTACGTCCATGAAAAGAGGCAAAGGTATGATTCCGATTATGGAAGGAGTCGAACTAGATTTAGACAAACCATACGTTGCTCCTCCGGTGTACAACCCTCCGATACCGTTTCCTCAACGATTAGTGAGCAGTAAGAATGAAGAACGAGGCAGATTCGTGGAGGACCATGAAGGAGCTTGACATCAACATCCCATACGTGGAAGCCCTCCAAAAGACGCCTAATCATGCCAAACTCATCAAAGAGGTACTGTCCAAAGAGAAGCACATCGAAGAGAACGAGACTGTAGCACTCACCGAGGAATGCAGCGCTATCCTCTTATGCGATCAAATAGATAACAAATAAGATGCTTGTCATTCATTATATATATCGACTTCCTATTTTCACAAATATTGTGCAAATAGCTTAACTTCAACTTTGTTGTATTTTTTCCACCATCATTTCTAAGCATAACTCATCAATAAGTTGTTGGTATGTCAGACTAATCGTGGATAATAGAAAAACACTCTCTTGTTTTCCTGAACTCTACCAACCCTTTCAAAATCTCCATTTACGTTTTTTCCATTTACCATCATACAAAAAATAAATCATTGTGATTTTCTCATCCACATAATCCATTAAACTTGTAACAGAAACATAAAAATAGAGTAAATTCTGTGACCCACTGCGACCATGTGTTTCAATTTCAATATGACTTTGTGACCCAGTGTGACCGTGTGACTCGATGAGACTTTGTGACCTAATGCGACTCTGTGACCCATTCTGACCGTGCGACTCGATGAGAGTTTGCGACCCACTGTGATTGTGACCCAGAACGACCATCTATTCCAATATGAATATGTGATCCAGTGCTACTCAATGAGTCTCGGTGACCTAGTGCGACCGTGCGACTCAATGAGAGTCTATGATCCACTGCGACCATGTGTTTCAATATGACACTGTGACCCAGTGCGACAATGCGACTCGATGAGACTCTGTGACTCAATGCGATCGTGCAACTCGATGAGATTCTGTGACCCAGTGCGACCGTGCGACTCGATGAGACTCCGTGATCCACTGCGACCATGTGTTTCAATATGACTCTATGATCCAGTGCGACCGTGCGACTCGAAGAGACTGTCACTCATTGCGATCATTTGACATTTCAATAAATATGACTCTTTTTTACTACATCAATATAAAACTCGTTTTGAAAAATGGAGTATCGAATCTATAAATATTACTCAGTACTCACTCGCAAAACAAACACGAAAAACTCACTATATATAGCTGGTAGAACATGCTTAATTGCAAACTTCTTTGTTGACAACAAACGATTTTAACCTATTCGCGGCGAATCTGGTGCTAATTTCAAGCTATTTGCGGTGATTTTGATGTCGATTTCAAGTTATTCGCACCGAATCTGATGTGGTGTGGGAGAACAATAATTTTAGCACCACAGAAGAAAGGGAAATCAAAGTGCTTTGGGGGAGAGAGAAAAGTTGTCGATTAAAGGACAATGACAATATTTGGTTATCAATATTTTAAGGGTAAATTTGAAGTTGAGAATTTTTTGTACTTTGAAAAAAAAATTTGTTGAAAAACTTTGCACTTGTTTCACATTAATAAAACTACTATTATACCCGCCGTTTCAAGCGGATTTTTTATAAATTGTATTTTAAATATTTAGCTGACATAAAATTATAATGAAATGCACTTTTTATTTTAAAAATATCTGAATACATATTCTGTAGATATTGATATGTGTATATATATATATATATATGACATTTACTAATATGTTACAATGTTGTCAACGCAAATTTATAGACATGGGTGAGGTGTTATGACATGGGTGAGGTGTTGCGACCGGAGAGAAAAGCGAGAGGATATGGGCCAACGACCTTCCCTGGCGAAGAGATGAGAGGACAAAGCGAACAAGTGATTTGGCGAAGCAGAACAAGTAAGTAGTCGAGATTCTTGGCTCGACATGGAGGTTTGTGATAGGGAATGGAAAAAGGCGATCATAATAGATTTAGGGTTAAAAAATATTTATTTTCAATTTGGTCTTTTGAAATTAAAGTTATATATATATATATATATATATATATTAAGTGTTAGAATTAGGATTAATAATTTTCTTATTTGCAATTTGGTCCCCTAAAATTAATTAATTAATTTATTTATCTATGAATTTAATAAATTATTTAATGTCAATGTATCTAAAAATGCTAAAATAATTAAGGGAAGGGGAAAAATTCATAACATATGTAAGGGCATAATTAATAATATAATATGTATTATTCTCTCCATAATTTCTAAAAACTTATTGAGTTTAAAATATATTCACCGAAATGGTTATCATGTTTTAAACAATAAATGATGAAAATCATAAATATATTTATATAACGACAATGATCTTAGGAAAGAAATATATTGTACAAAATTTATTTTAGCAATGTATTTAAGATTTGGAATGATCAATTAGATCACTTTGTTTCAATGATGGTCTGAAGAATTTTTCAAAAACTATAATGGTAAGCCACTAAAAATAATGAAAAAATATTGAATCTCATCATATCACATGTACTGTTTGTTCACAAATAAAATTGATAATAAGATCATTATTTATCAAAGTTGAGAATGAATCACCATCTTTTATAGAATAAATACATCCACAAAATGTACCATTCCTATACATTAAGATATTAATCGATATTTGAAGAAAATTGTCACACGTTTGTCTATAATCAACCCTCAATATTAATTTTATGAGGTTGCTTATTCAATAACAAAACTATGACACTACAAAAAAATATGAAAATATCAACAGACGGATCAATGGATCTATCTGTTGATAAATATTCCAACGATTTCAATGGATAACGTGGAATTATCCATGAGCAACAATTCGTCAACACCCATTGGAATTTCCAATGGATTATCAATGAATTTGATCCATTGATGTTTATTGGTGAATCTGTTGAAAGCCCATTGGAAATCTGCAGAATCATTTCAACTAATGATTGTTGTTAATTCCAACGGATGTACGTCGCAAATTCCAATGAATGTCCGATGGTAAATTTAAAATTTTGATGTGACCGTTGGAAAAAAATACTCGTTAGATTTAACGGGTATCCGTTGGCATTTCTAACGAATATCCATTGGAATTTTCAGTATTTATACACCAAAATCGAATTTCTTAGTATCAAGCCATTAAAAAAATACTTCCAAACAATGTCGTCTTCTTCAAATAGAGAGATATATAGCTCAATAGAATGGATGTATAAAATAAAAATCTTGTAACCGATGAACCTACACAATAATTATTACACGAATTGAAGCAATTCATGGTTTTTTGAGTCCATACAACCTTTTTTTCAAGAATGTCGAACAATGTTATGTCCCTGCAAAAGATGTGAAAACATGAAGTATAAAAGTCAATAAATTGTTTGCAAACACATTTAAAAAGTAGATTTCGTAGAGAATTCTAAAATTGGTTCTTTCACGGTGAAGGTTGTGGCATTAGAATAGTGTGCAAGAAGCACAAGCAATGAAAAGAAATGAAGAGGTTCATTTTGAAACAATGACGACCAATCCATATTCGGAAATTGTTGTAGATGTTTTTTTGAAGTTGGTGAGCAAATGCATGAAGAGATGCTTAACAATGAGACACATCGATTTTTCAACATATTGGATACGATGAAACAACTTATATATGATGGTTGCTATGAAGATTAGTCTCGTTTATCATTACCATTAAGAACGATAAGTATAAAAATAGACTACAATGTAGCTAAAAAATTGGATTGATTCATTTTATAAAACCGTGCGTAAAAATTTACCCGTAAATAATCAAGCTCCTGAGATATATTATGAATCCAAGAATATTTTAAACGATTTGAAAATACCATATCAGAAGATTGATTTTTGTAGAAATAGTTGCATGTTGTTTTAGGGGGGAGATAAAGATCTTTTGGAATGTAAATTTTGCAGTGCAAGTAGATTTCGTCTAAAAAACCTTCATTATGGAAATATATATCATACAAAAAGAAGGTTATATGAATAAAAAGCCGATGCGGTAATAAGATGGCACGCTGAACACTTGATGAGTGAAAGGATAATGCAACATCCATCGGATGACAAGGCTTGGAAGGATTTCAATGAAATATTTCTAGAGGTTGTGTATGAAATAAGAAATGTTAATATTTTTCCGTGCATCTATTGTTTATATCCAAATGGAAAATCCGAAAGTCAATATTTTCTACGGTCCGTGATTTTGTATCCATATAATTTACGTCTCAAAATATCTTTGAAAAAAGAAGTTATTTTTTTATGTTGCTGATTCCAGAACCAAAACATCCGAAGAAAATTTTTAATGTGTTCTTACAGCCCTTAATTCATGAATTAAGAGATTTTTGGAACAATGGAATTATTGCATATGACGTAAGTACGAAACAAAACTTCACTTTGAAAGTGGTGTTGTAGACAATTAGCGATGGCAAATTTACAAGAATCGATGGAATGTGGAGGAGATCGTGGGCATCGAAAATCACAAGGCCAAGGTGAATGGTTTAACTAGTACAAATGTAGTATGTCTTGGGAAATGCCATATTGGAAATCATACATATTGCATCATAATTTGGATGTTATGCATATTGAAAAAACCTTTTTCGATAACATCATCAACATTTTTTTAATATGACTAGGAAAACAAAGGATAACATATAATCAAGGAAAGATTTGAAGAGAATATATTGAAGCCTGAGTTGGAGGTACGCGATGGAAAGGGACATATCCCAATATTAAGATTGTACGGGCCTGCGAAAAAGCTCATCGAGTTCACGATTTTCACATTTTCATGGAGCAACTCATTCCAATTACGTTTACAGAGCTATTACCACGTAACATGCGCAACGTGTTATGCATAATTAGCATATTCTTCAGAGATATATATTCAAAAAGTTTAAAAAGAAATGACTTGGAGTTATTGAGAAATAATATCTTGGAGGTATTATGCTCTTTGGAAAGCTTTCTGCCTTCGTGGTTCGATGTCATGTAACATTTACCAATACATTTACCAGGCGAGGCAATACTCGGCGACCTGGTTCAATTCAGTTGGATGTATCCATTTGAAATGTTTTTCATTCATCTAAACTATAAGGTAAAAAATAAAGCACGGTTGAAGGATCTTTTGTTAATAATACTTGTTGGAATAAATTACATATTTCAACATATTTTATTTTGAGTCGCATATTCTGACGAAACAGAGAAGATTAGAAGAAGATCACAAAAACTATATATATCAATATAATCCTCAACTTGGTGCAATCCCTTAGATCTTTACACTAATTTGGTTTGTTATGTATTTTATTTAGACTTAAATTTTTATAAAAAATTCTATATATTATAAAAAATTATTTTATTTATTTATTCATTTATTTAATCGCTAATTTATCAACAAATCTTCTTTGATAACATAACAACATTATCAACGGGCATCCGTTGAAACTGTTTAAATTTTCCCTCTAAAAACCACTTTGCATCTGTTGGTAAATACCGTGAAGATTTTCAATTGATGCCCATTGGTTCTCAAATCATTTTCCAACGGATACCCATTGGTACTTCGAACCAGCATTCGTTGCAATTTCTAATTTTCATCCATTGTAATTTCCAACAGCTGTATCCATTGCAATATCTTAATAATTTTCAACAGAATATAACTGTTAAAATCTCGTTGTAAATTGCGACAGATATAGTTTTTTAACAGTTGATTTCTAATATGTACAAATTTATTGCAATCCTTCCAACCGAAACTATGCCATTGTCAATGTATTTGGTTATTGGAAATGGTTTGTTGTTTTTTGTAGTACAAGTTAAATTTCTTGAAATACCTATTAATAATTGAGGTTTGTTAACAATAGTATTTTTTATCAAGCTTTCAATGACTTATGTATATCGTTCAGAATTAAGATTGAACATCTTGTATCACATGTTCATATAAAATGGTATAATAGAGTCATTAGTTAAACGACTCCAACTTATTGTTCGAATATTGCTAATGAGAACAAAACTCTGAGTTTCTACATGGGGACAAGCTTTTTTACAAGTGCAACATTGACAAAATTAAGATTAAATGCTCACAATAAATATTCGCCAATGCAATTAGTAACTAGCCAAAAACTGAATATATATCATCTCCGATTATTTGCTTTTGAATTATATATTGATTGCTCTAACGCAAAGGAAAAAATGATCCCACAAAGAAGATTTGGAATAAATGTTGGATTGAGTTCACCATTTATCATTAGATATCTTGAACCATATATATGTGTTGTGTTCATAGCTCATTTTGTTGAATGTCATTTTATTGAGAATAATTTCCAATATTATGAGGAATAAAACAATCCTCACAAGATTTTGTATAGAAAAAACACAATCATTGTTATATCTTGATCCTCTTACAAAACAATGGAATCTAGAAGTGCCAAAATCATAAACTTACAAAATGTCGTAAATTAACTAGCAAATGGGTTCAATGATACTATATGGTAACAAAGTCATATATACCGCCTGCAAATACACTCACTCATATAGAAATACCAAAACGATAACAGGAGAAAAGGATTTCAAATGAATCTACTACACTTTAGAAACGTGGACGACCACTTGATTCTAATGATAAAAACCTAAAAAATGATAAAGGTATTTCAAATAACTAAGAATAAAAAAATAAACAAGTAAAGAAAGATATTTTAACCAAACTAGGAAAATAACATTGAATATACAGAGAACAATGAGATTTCTATTAACTATATCCATGATGAAAACATTTAAAGAAGAGACAAATTAAAAGATAATGAAGAAATATTACATTTGTCTGTATCCAAAGAACTTTAAAATAAGATTGATGATCTGAAACCAATGTCACTATCAGAATGTCAAAATATTGGATCAAATGAAAAAAGTTGTGCAAATAAAATTAGACTCATTATATAGAAGAAAGCATTTGGACTCATTGTTCCAACTCCTGATGGTGTTAAACCGATTGGATAAAAGTGATTTTTTGTAGGAAAATAAATGAAAATAATGAAATCACAAGATATAAGGCATGTATTATCGTACAAGGTTTTTCTCAGATATCCAGAATCGATTATGAAGAAACAAATTCCCCGATTATGGATGCAATCACTTTCAAATACATGATGAGTTTAACATCTTCCAAGAATTTAGAAATGAATCTTGTAGATGTTGTTACAACATATCTATATGAATCTTTGGATAATTATATATACAAGAATATTACCGAAAAATTAAAAATATTTGAAATTAAGCTTAAAGCATATAGAAATGTGTACGATCAAATTGCAACTATCTCCGTATGGATTGAAATATTATGGAAATATGTGGTACAACCGGTTAAGAGAATATCTGTAAAAAAGGGATTTTATGTTACAACTCTATTTGTTCTTGTGTATATATTTAAAAACATAAAACAATTTTATTGTTATAGATATTTTTAAGATGATTTGAATATAAGTAAAACCTTTGAATAGATTGAAAATGCTCCAAATTACTAAAAGATGAAATGAAATGAAAGATTTTGAACAAACTAAATTTTTCCTTGGTTTATAGCCAAAAACATTTCGAAAGAATGAATCAATAAAATTTTAAAAGAAAGTCTTAAAACATTTTAAAATGGATGAAGTGAACGCATTAAGCATTCCAATAGTATGTAAATATTTTAATGTTGAAAACGATCAAATTAGTCCTTGTGAATACAATGAAGAGATACCGAGACGCGAAGTACCATATATGAGTGCGATAGGGACCCTCTTGTATCTGAAAAATTAGATCATTTTGATATAGTATTTACTCTTAGTCTCTTGACACGACATAATTCATCCCGTACACGTCATCATTGGAAAAATATTAAACATATCTTTTGTTTATTACAAGGAAAGAATAATTTACAGTTATTTTATCTTAGAAGTTCCAAACAAAAAGTAAATGGTTTTTTATATGCATATTATTTATCATATTCCATAAAGTTCGATCACAAATATGATATGTTTTTACATTTGGAGACAAAAAATCATGACGTTATGAGAAATAAACATTAGTTACAACATCTTCAAAATCATGTTGAAGTCATTTCACTTCATGAATCAAACAAAAAGTATGTGTAGGTTAGAGATATAACTCGACACATTCAAGAAACATATGGAATGTCCGTGAATAAAGATCCAATTATATTATATGAAGATAATATGATATGTGGTGCTCAAACGAAGGAATGATACATCTAAAGCGTCTGAATAAAAGCATATCCCTCCAAAATTTTTGTCATATACCAAGAGCTCGAGAATAAGAAAGAACTTGATATTTATTAATTCAACATTCAAGAAACACATTCGAAACATCACAAAGAATCTCTACTTCAACATTCAAGAAACACATTCAAAATATCGGAATGCGTCACCTGCGAAACGTGTGAAGAAACAATTTGTTGGTAATATATACCATCATATAATACATATATGCATATACTCATAAATATATAGGGAAATACATTATAATCACCATAATTATTTCTGACAGAACTATGCACTTCTTTTTTTCTGTCATTATAATTGTTACACATAATTAACGTCCTATAAAATACACAAACTTAGCTGTTGGCTTCCAAATTGATACTCGATGCTTAATGCTATAACATGTCATATATTCTGCGTTAACGATTGCTGAGTGGTCACCACATGGATGACCACTAACGTTGTTGACATGTGAGCCAAAATTTAAATATAATTCACGTTAACGATTATTTTTTATATTAAAAATTATTTTTTAAATATTCCCTTTAACCCATTCGAAATTTGGAGAGTTAAATCGATTTGATGTAATGGTTTGGTGTTATGGGTTTAATTTGGGATGCATTGATTCGACTTATTCTTCAAAATGCGATTTAGGGCTCAAAATTTTGATTTTCGGGTTAGAACTTGGTATTCAACTGTACATGTTTCGATTTAGCATTTCTATCCTTATTAATCAGTGAAATTCTTTTTTGAAGATGAGTACTTTAACAAATGGTGTTAGTACATTTTCGAAAGGAAAATCACAGCAAAAGGAGTTTAAACAGTGGATAGGTATACCACAACAATGTGAATGTGGAGGTATTATATCGACATGGACTTCAAGAACACAAAACAATCCATGAAAGGTATTTTTAGATGTGCAACACAAAAAAAAAAATTATTCTCATGTTTTCAATTGGGTTGATGAAACTATAATCAAAGAGATAAAAGGCATGAAACATGAGTTAAAGAAACTGAAATAAGAGATGGAAAAATCAAAACCTTAGGTTGAAACTTAATAATAGTCGCAACAATGTTGTATCTCTATTGTTGTGCTACAAAGTATTAGTGCATATACAAAATTATTTGTCAGAGCTATTGTTATAACCGATTATTATGCAAAGACATAATAATGTTATATAAATGTATTGTTATGAAAACATAAACATATTTTTACAAAATATCCCATAAATCCAAAAATATAGTGATCATATGTTATTGAAGCAAAGAAAAAGAGAATAGTTCAACAAATAGAATATCTAAACATCAGAATTTTGACGAAAAATCTGGAATTGTCTACCAGTATAAGGCATTACAAATGATTGTGAACCATGTCTCGTAGTGCAATACATCGAGAAACTCTCATTTAGGGTTTCTTGCATGGGCGAGGGTTGGTATGGTCTGAAAGTTGTATGGCCGAGGGTTGGTATGGCCGGAAAGGAAGGTTGTGATCGAGCTTCATGACTTGAAGTAATACTAGTCTCTCCAACTTGACTTGATGAAACTTGTTTTACTTATGATTGGATTTAAAGTCCCTACATAAAAATATATCACAATCACATCATCATGTCGAGTTATATTGATTTTTTACATATAGAGACAATTACTAACCTTGATTGACCGAGCTCGACTCGCTTTTCTCTTTGGAACTACTTCATTTTTTCAACCTATTGAATTATGTTCAACTTGTCGACATCGTTGACGAGTTATATGCCTAAGTGAAATGAGTCTTCTTTTGAAGAGAATCGTGGCATCCTTCCATCGATGATGTTTTCTTGGTCGTTTAGGGACGGTTCGATTTTCTGGAACACCGATCAGATTCTTTTGTAACTTTTTCCATAATGGTTCTCCATTAACGGGAAATATGTTGTCTCTATATAACTCTTTTCATCTCAACCAAGAAAAATAATTTGATAAATACCTAAAACAAATAATGATCACACAAAATCTAAGATTGCTCGTTTATAACACTTAATGCATGACCACATGACAACCTCGTTAGATCCCATGTTGTCACTACACAACTTCTAGCATTTAAACTAATGGCATAACTAACACAAGCATATTGTACCTAACAAATCAAATCAGAAACATTATGAATACATAGAAAAACAGAATTAACATAAAAAAACATAAGACAACATAGTTACCTCAAAAATCCTATGACCACTAGGTATTACAACACATTGTCTAGCTCTTTCTCTGGAAAATTCCAACTCCATGATTGCTTTCAGACTAAATTCAATTGTATACTTTGCAGATTCTTTCGCCCTTTTTATGATACATAATATACATTGTCGTCTTTTTTCTTCAAGCAATAACTACCTAAGTATTGCCTCATTTATTATCCGGTTAAAACATTTGAACAAGTTGTTGTGGACATATCTGTATTGTGATTCATCTTTAAAGAAAGCTCTACACTATGTTTTCGGATTGGTCAATATGAGGGCCTCATATGTTTCATGGTTTCATTTTTTTACTGCATCCATATGTTGGATATAGTCACCTTTATGGTAACTGCAAGCCACCATCTAGAAAAGCACTTTAAACTTCATATCCTTGAATGTGTTCTTTCAATTAGCATATATGTGTCTCGCAAACATACGATGTTCCGCATATGGCAGCTCTCTTTCAAATTCATTTATCAAACCTTAAAATAAAGACATGAGAATTAGAATTCAATATGTTATGATTGAAACAAAAAAACTTTTCCATAATTCACAAGTTACCTTTTGTTTTTCGAAAAGCATAGTTAAATTGTATCCATCTCCAAGCGTTCAGTCCATCTTCAACTTTTGTGCAAACCAATCCCAAGTGTCATTGTTTCCGACGTGGACTACAACCCAAGCGATAGCATATATAGGGTTATCGGCATCTCTACCAATAGCCGCCAACAACTATCCTTTTAAGTCCCATTTCAAAAAAATATCCAAACAATCCAATATCGAGAAGACAATATTGCTTCCAAATCTGACATAATACTTGAGCCACTACATCATCTACATTCTCATCAGCCACTTCATCTTCTTCAGCCTTGATATTTTCATCAGCCATTTCATTATATTTAGCTTCAAAATTCTCATCAGCAAATTCTCCTTCACAACTTGGAAGTAACAAATATCATAATCTGTCATTTTCCTCACACACTAAAATCAGATTTGATACTTGATGTTGAATATATATATATATATATATATCCAATTCACCACCTATTTTCGCAGCTTTACACATATTGCATATATCCCACTCCGGATCTTATCCAATAGGCTTCTTCTCATCCAATGATTGATATTGTAGTTTATACCACATCTCGCCTACTGGCGATATGATCTTGCAAGAACGTACGAAATATTCAAAGAGGAACCACGATAAATCATCTCTATCAAACTTCACCCCTTTCACCGAAAACCCACCTTTGTATCTAGCATGTCCGTCTTTATACAACATGGTATCACCCATATAGAAGCTTAAACTAATCTTATCTCCTTGGCTGCAAAGGAAAAACAAACATTAATTGTTCATCAAAACAAATCCTAACTATTCAGCGAAATGTGAAAAACCGAAACAAAAATCATCACTTTGTGTCATGCTTCCAACGAAACCAAAAATATAATCCATGAACATTAAAAAACCCCAAATTTACGTCATTTCACGTCACGATTCCAAAAAAGCACTATGTCGTTGTCCGTCTTGATCGTCTGTCAAAGTTTATGAATCAAATTAAAAAAATTATCAAGTTATTTACAAATAATATGAATCAAGTTCAAGGATGAGATGATGGGATGCCATTAGTCTTGGGGTACATTGATAATTCTTTCATTCGCAAATACATCACCAACAATCTTCGCACGCATGGAAGCAACCTTCTCGTCGCAAATTTTCAGGAACTTCTCCTCATATCTCGCTAGAAAGGCTTCTAAGTATTTGAAAGCTACAATACCACAGTCATTCGAGGTTTTGTTCTGTGATAGACCTTCAAAATACTTGTACTGCCATTTATCTTCTCCGGAAGTCAAAGAATTAAACCCTCCGGCTCGGAACATCTTAGGCAAAGCTATTTTTATAATCTCAATCATCGGATCGATATGCTACTTCTTCAACCTTCTCTGAAGTCATATACCGTGATGCATCGGGTTTTCAAATCTACTTTCATGGCTACCCAATGACAAGGCATATATCAATTTTCGGGTGATTGAATTTTTACAATCGAGAGCAAGCCATCGCACCCCTCCATTGTTTTCGACTTATCTCTAAATGGATAGATGCCTACTAAATAATCAATAAAAGCCTCCGGAAATTCTACCATGTCCTCGTACATCCACATCGTGAGCGTCTATATTAAAGCAATGTCACAAACGTAATAATTTTCTTACCCCTATCGATCTTGGAATCTCTGGAGTACGATTATGCAGTTCGAACAATGCCTTATCCAATTGCTGCAAAAAAATTGGCACACATGAAGACATATGACCCAAAATGACCTCTGTAACCTTTGTGTCTTTCTTGACTAAGGGTTAAAAAACTTACATCATCTTCAAGCCGTACGTCATCCTTTAATAAGATCTCCCTAAACTCTTGCCCCCAGGGACAATCTATTAATTTCCATCAATGCTCTTGGTAGGTTTCTTCTTAAATTTATATAGATTAATCAACCGTGGACCACTAGCATCAATGAATGAAGGCTCTCGGGTTATCTTGCACTCTTCATGTCCCTTAGGCTTCCACACAAAATGTCGATTGCCAACAGGTTCTTGAACCACCTTTTCAGCAGGTTCTTAAACCACCTCTTCTGCAAGTTCTTGAACCAACTCTTTTGCATGTTCTTCCGCAGCAATAGCTTTCCCTCTCCCTCGCCCTCTCCCCTTTCCTCTCACTGCCCTTGTTGTTTGTTCTCCAACTGTTTTTGCTCTTTTCGCCAGTGGCTCCTGTCTTGCCTTTGATGGTTTTAACTTTCGTTTAATTATCGATAGACTATCACACTCATCCGATGAAGCTCCAGCATCTGGATAAAAATTACTTCATTCATTAGACTCATCCTTCGTGACCCATGAGACATATGTGACCCGTGTGACCCTTGGAAATATGCGACCCATGGGACATATGCGATCCGTGCGACCCATGCGACCCTTGCGACCTTTGTGACCCATGCAACCTTTTGACTCAAATGACCTTTGCGACTTAATATTACTTACTTGGTGGAACTTCGACTTCTTTGACTGAAACATCTGGAGTTCCCTCAATACCAACAACAGCGGCAACCTCTTCGATAGGACCTACTGGAGTATCCTCGGTAGGAACCTCGACAGGAAAACCAACTACAACATCTGCAAAAAATTACTTCATTCTTTAGACTCATCTTTCGTGACATTGATGCGACATCTGCTACATATGTGACCCATGGGACATATGCGACCCCTGTGACATATGTGACCCAAGTGATCCATGCGACCTTTGTAACCCATGTGACTTATACGACCCATGCAACCTTTGTAACCCATGCGACTCATGCGACCTTTTGTGACCCATGCGACCTTTTGACTCAAATGAAATTTGTGACTCAATATTACTTACTTGGTGGAACTTCGACCTCTTTGACTGAAACTTCTAGAGTTCCCTCAGCACCAACATCAGTGACAACCTCTTTGATAAGGCCCACTGGAGTATCCTCGATAGGAACATCGTCATGAACACCAACGACATCAAATGCATAAAGTTTACTTCATGCATTAGACTCATCCTTCGTGATATTGATGTGACCCATGCGACATCTACTACATATGCGACCCCTGGGACATATGCGATCCTTGCGACATATGCGACCCTTGCAATGCATGCGACCCTTGCGACCCATGAAACCCAAGCGACCTATACAACTTTTGTGACCCATGCGACTCATGCGACCTTTTATGACCCATGCGACCCATACGACTTCGACAGGAGCAACCACTAGAGGAACCTCTTCAGAAATGTATTCAATTAGAGGAATATTGGTGGAAAATGTAACATTTTCAATTAATCTTGAAATGTTTACCACATCCTCTTCTAAGCCATCTCAAGAGTCATTTTCAGCCTCTGACTCCAACGGCTCTTCGTTTGGCTCTTCTCTTAACACTAGATATGGACGTCGAAGGAATTCAAAATCATCATCTCTCAGAGTGCTAGAATATTGGTTTCTTGTGCTCGTATCTTTCTCGGAAGATTTTAGTTTTGCCTTGTCAGCACCTTTGGGATTTGCCGCTTTTTGGATTAGGCAAATGAAACCCGACGTCCCTTAGACGGTCTGTTATGGCGTTGATGATTCTTTTCTCCCATTTTTTTATTTTCTTTATTAATTTTTGCTCCAGCGTCAGAGGGACTACAGCTTCTTCTCCTTCAGGTTCAGCTTCATTATCACTTTCTCCTTTAGCTTCAACTTCAGCATCACCTTCTTTTCTTCATCAACTTAAGCATCACCTACACATCCTTCCTCTTCATCAGCTTCAGATGGGTGTAACATCTACAACCTCTATTGTTTTTTCACCAATGCTCTTCTTCCTCTTAGTCCTCTTTTCTTTCCCCTTATGTTTATCACCAAGAGCTGCTTTTTGCTTTAGCAGTTCTTGCTTACGAATGTCCTCCCAACAAATACCCTATGGATTTCTATGTAGATTTCCCATCTGTATCTGAACATCGGGGCCATTGCATCTCTTGTAATCCTCCAGATCAAAAAGTAAAACTTCCTCGTCGTGTTTAGCACGAAAAATACTTCGAATATCTTGCAAAAACACCAAATAACCATTATAACCCTTGTGATCATTGTGACCCTTGTGTAATTGTTACCTTAGAATCTTCGATCTGCCTTATCATGTCTACATACTTTGAATTAAAATTGGATTTAACCCTCTTCTTGTACATCCTTGGACATGATGGATCAGTATCCATAACATCAACATACCATCCGTTTTCGCCCAAACTAAGGATGGTTTCAAATGGAAGTAACTGAAACATTAAACAAAATGATAAGGATACAAAAAGTACGAAAACATTCATGTTATTCGAATAATATATACAACTTATCATTGGTGGAATCATAAAACCGCCACAATGTCATTTTGGTTTCGGTAATTCCCCGCTAACGTGCTTGTGGTAAGTATCCACAAGCTTCTCGAATATGTAAAGCCCCCATGCAAAGCCTTCACAAAATTTCAAGTCATCAACCATGTCAATGAGATCATGGCTGATATAATTCTCTGATGAAGGCTTGTGATCCAAAACTTGCTACAACAACATCAAAGTTTCCAACCGTCCGGTCGGTGGAATTCTTTGCCTTCACAAGCTTTTCACTCACTTGTGCGACCGTCACCTTTCCACTGCCGAAATTCTTCAGCTTGAATGTATCGCTCTTTTTGGACTCCTATCCTCTGGATAGGGTCCGCAGTTCCATCCGATAATTAGTGCATACTCCACTATAAAGTATCAGATGGGAACACCGTTTACGACGAACCATTATTCCTTCTTGCCCCGTACAATCACAGAATGATTTAATAGGACAGATATTTGAACCTTCGTCAAGATGGAGTCACATTGGAAATGGAAATATGCCTAAATTGTGACTTCTTGTTGATATAATGCAACTCATATTCATCTAAGATTCCTCTTAATTATTGTCTCGTGAGGATAACACTTAGTGGTGATCTTTGGCATTCTGTTCATGTGCTTGAATTTATAAAGAAACTTTGACTTTGGCGGCACCTGTAAAATGACCAAATTAAAAATACATTAGACTTATACTGACTCAAGCGACTATAGCGACTCAAACAACCCTTGCGACTCAAGCGACCTTTGCGACTTAATGGACTTATGTGACTCAAGCGACCCATGCGACTCAAGCAACCCTCTTTGACTCAAGCGGCCCATGCAATTCAAGCGACTCGACCCTAGCAACTCTAACAACTCAAGCGACCCACTGAGACTCTTGATCGTCTTTGACTCAAGTGACTCAATGAGATTCAAGCAACCCTTCCGACTCAAGCGATTCTTGAGACCCAATGAGTCGCTTGAGTCGAGTAGGATCATGAGTCTCAAGCGACTCACTGAGACTCCTGACCATCTTCGACTCAAGCGAATCAATGATATTCAAGCGATTCACTAAGACTCAAGCGAATCACTAAGACTCAAACGACTCATTGAGACTCATACTCATTTGAAATCAATAAACAATTTCGCTTTCAACAACTTGATCTCTAATTTATTTCAACTGCAACGTAAAACCCTAGAAATCGATTCACTTACAAACGTCATTGAAAATTTACTCGTGCTCTCTTCTTCACTACTGATCTTTACCATTTCTTTCTCACCTCAAAATTTTATTCGTCTTAACTTCGAAATTTCCTTCTTGCTTACCTTGAACTCTATCTTTGCTCTCAACTTCGAAATATCCCTTATTTTCTGTTCTCAATTTTAAAAGAGATTTTCATTTCGAAAAACTATCAAACCCTATGTATTTTCACGTACGAAAATTAATGGTAAATTTATCTTTTTCTCTATTTTTTTTCTATTTAATGCTTAGGTTTATAATTATGTATCCTGATATTCGACCGTATTAAAACCTGCTTTTACAAAAGAGAACAAAACAATTCTGCTTCTAATGCATAACGCTAAAAAAACACAGAAAAAGGAGAGAGTAGAGAAGTTGCCATGGAAGCTCTTATGTACTCTGCTCCTATTCCCTTTATCCACATCTCCTACTTTTCCTCAGATGTCGCCGATCGTCCACTCTTCCGTGCATCTTGTCGGAATATTAACTTCAGAAGTTCTCGGAAAAGTTATAACATCTTCTCCACGCTCTGTATATCTTCTTCTCGCTGCACTTCTTCTGCAACTTCATCACCGTCTTCTTCCTCTTCGTCGTCTTCTTCTTCGTTCGATTCCAGTAACCGAAATTGGAGGGTACTTATAGATAAGCCTCCAAAAGGGTTTAATTCCAAAGCCGATTTTGTGGATTATTGTGTGGATATTCTCGCGAAAGTTCTGGACAAGTGAGTTTTTTCCAAAGTTATGATTTCCCCCTTTGGACATGTGCCTTATTTTCAAATTTTCTTGTTCGATGTTGGTATTTATACAGCAAAAGGGATGCACAGATGAGTATATATGATGCTTCATGCGATGCCCATTTCGGGTTTTCCTGTGATATTGACGAAGATGCTTCACGCAAGCTCGCTTGTGAGTGCGGTTTTGTATAATTGGTGAATTGTATACAATTAACTCGATGCCATTGCAAATACATTGTTCTTGAGCTACCCATTTGGACATAATTGTATGTTATATCTGTTTAGTCACAAAGTTTTTGGTTGCATATGAACATTAGGTTTACCTGGAGTAGTAGCTGTTAGACCCGAATCAGATTATAATTCGGTGAAAAGGTATTATAGCCTCACGGAAGGGTTGAGTTTTCCCCTGTTCCCAGAGGGGAGTGTGAAGCATTGGATGGTTCGAGTTGAAAAACCTGGAGTTGGGATTGTTACTAAGGCGCAGATGGTTGATTATTGTGTTCAATTGCTATCCAAGGCGTTAGGAAAGTGAGTGTCAGCTGTTATGCTTAGAAGTTAAGATTTTGTTCGCCCTTTGAGGATGGTTTTTTCTCTTATTGGCAGTGAAAAGGATGCGCAAATGTGTCTTTATCATATTTCTTGGCGGTCCAGTTTTGGATTTTGTTGTGAACTTGACGACGAGTGTGCAAAGGAGTTAGCTGGTTTGTAAAATGAAGTTTTGTTTACTCGTGTGTTTTCTGAATCAGGCTAATTCACCTGTTTCAAATGATTCAGGTGTGCCCGGTGTTCATGCTGTTGTACCTGATAACAATTTTGAGTCTCCAAACAAAGATTATGAAGGTCAGTCTCAGGTGTAGTGCATACTGACTGTTGACAATCTTGGATACAGATCTTACGCTCGTATTATGATAAGGTTGATGCACACACTGTGAGCTTTAAGAAGTATGGTTGCTAAGCAAGACATAAAACAATCAACCAGTATCATACAAAGTTCTAGATTACGTGATCATCTATCTTTCGGTCTTTTCTGTCAGACCAAATCAGTTGTCTCCTGGTTTTGCGACGTGTGATCAGAGTTCAAATTTCCCAAATGGTTGCTAACAAAGTAAAAAGGAAGCAAATTTTTTTTTAAAAAAAAAGTAGTCCTCATAGTTCAGAAATCCCCCTTGTTTCATCTTCTGTTTCAGGAAAACTTTAGCTTTACAGTTGATTATGATATAAATCGTGAAGGGCTTGCTTTCTGTATGCTGTAAACAACTCACCATTAATGTGGTTTTGATACTGTAGGAACAAATTTTTATTTTCAAGGCAATACTACAAACACTTCCAGAGATCCAGATCATTCAGACTCTCCTCCCGTAAAAACGAAGAAACTTTTTGTAACTGGTAGGCTGTCTATTTTCAGACTGAATGTATGCTTTATCCTTGTCCATGGATTTTGTAGGTTTTGTTCATGACATGTCTTTGGTTTTCTTAATCTCAGGACTTTCTTTCTATACATCTGAGAAGACATTACGTGCGGCGTTTGAGGGCTTTGGTGAACTAGTGGAAGGTAGTCGGTAGCTTTCCCCTCACCAGACGTTAGAAAACAGAGAGATAACCACCTTCTTTTTTTGCTTTGCAGTCAAAATAATCATGGACAAGATATCAAAGAGATCAAAAGGCTATGCATTTGTAGAATACACAACGGAGGAGGCTGCAAGTGCTGCGTTGAAAGAGATGAATGGAAAGGTAAGATAAACCCATCAAGAGCCACGCTTTTTTAACTACTTAAATACTTAAGAGCAGAAACGGGAATGCATAAGTCATACATATGATGATTCTCTACCTTGTGTTCACAGATTATCAATGGGTGGATGATAGTTGTAGATGTAGCAAAAACGAGACCGTCCGTGCAAAACAGAAGCCAACGCCAATAGAGTCCTCACTTAACCAATAGTGAGATTATGATTCAAATAGTAAACCATGAGATTATGATTCAAAAGGAAATTGGGTTTGACCTAAATTATATCCTAATAAAATCTTTGTACTTAATTATTCAAACACACGCTCATTTGTTTAAGAAACAAACCATGATAATGAAAATTCTAAAGCAGACTAGATATAACATTTCGTGTGTTAAAAAACATATTTCTACTGTCCAACTAGCAATCCTATACAGAAGTAAACCAGTGTACTTGCTGTAACTTGTTACGATTATGATTACTGTCGAAACAATGACCAAATTTTCCGAAATCAAATTTATCCATTTTCTTTCAATATGAGGTGAAAGCTATGAAATTGCGTAGTTTAGAAGATTTTCTATGTTTTGGCTTATGGGTTTGCTGTTTTGGTAACAATGGTGTCTCAGGGCCAAACTGAGGTTGTTTTCTGTGTTTGCATGGGCTAATAGGAGTGTTCTTCAGCTCATAGAGACAAGTAGATCACACATTTGATTACTATTTCAAGCTTAAAAACGATTTCTGATGGACATTGATGGTTTATGTTAATTGTTTGTATGAGTAAGAATATGGGTTTAGTGCTAGGTAATGCAAATATTGTAGTGACATCTACGGTTTCTGCAGATTTGGACCACCATGGCCTCAGCTGCGCAAGTTTATTATCTTTATTGATGAACTTAGCGATAAACTAATAGATTAGATCACAATATATAAGTGTTATAAAGAACTTTACATTAAATGTGTTTTTGCATTAACTGGATGAGTGTCAGTTTCATTTTTGTGTCAAACATATGCAAGGATTAAATGTCTTTCACGTTCATTTTCTTTGTGGTATGGGTTTCAATGCTGCACTAACAAGTTTTTTTTTAAATCTGTGTTTTAAATTTGTAAGAGTGTATGAACTAATATGAATGGTTAAATACGAATATCCGAATGTAATATTATACTTAGAAACCGCACGATGCGCGTTTTTTTTATAAATTGCACATTTTTATTTATATTTTAACAAGTTTATTTATATAATTAAAAATTAAGAATATAATTGAGATATAAATAATATTGAATCAATACAAATAATAAAATGAAACATATAATCAGACATATTTTGACTAAATAACACATTTATAAAGAACGATAAAATATATTGAATGTTTAATAAAATATAAAAAATTGTCAAACTATTATATAATTCTTTGAATATCATTTCAATTTCAAAAACACACATTAAAAAGTTAGGATATAGAAAGGAAAAAAAATCAACGGTTATTAACCAAGCAAATGAAGCAATGAGAGGTTTTGGTTCCAATTGGTGCAATTAATACAATCTTTATCTGTATATGTATTATGAAAAAATTGTTAGAAGATTTATGAGAATTAATTAAATATATTGTTAGGTGTAGATTTACTTCTTGTGGAACTTTCTTATGATGCTTAGTTTTTTTATTAGTGAAAATACTTGTCGTCGAATATGTATAAAATTTTAAAGAACCTAAAAATAAATTGGAAGAAATATTATTTAGTGGTACTATAATGTTTACATGCAATTCTTGACGACTATACAATTTATTTTATAAAATTTGAAGTGTTCTATTACTTACTGACAACCAATTTAGGAATGCAGATGTGATCACAAAAATAGTTTTGTTAACGGTAAGTTCATCCATTTGAAACCAGATATTGACTGCAAGCTCATTCTATATAGAGATATTGACAATATTGTTCCTATATTAATATTTTAATGATAGTACAATCAAGTAAGTAATTGATTAACATAATATTTAACTAGACAAAATTATAAGTAATTGACTAACATAACATCTAATTAGACAAAATTATATATATCTTACTTGTTGATGAATAAGCTTTAGTCTATTTTTTGTGTTGAAGACGAGATGCATAATTTAGTTCTATGTGATCCCATTAGTAATCCAATGACATCTGAAAATTGGTGAAGTCAATTATAAACAATTAAATTTAGGTACTACATGCATATGAATAAATAAGGAAATGTAATAAACCTGGTAAATCGTCTTTCTTAATTGTCAATGCATGCAAGTCTTTATATGATCTTATTATGAATTGGCGGAATATCAGAAATACCCTCAAAGGGCTAAATCACTTCAAAAATACCCTTCCCCAAAATAATTATTAAATCCGAAAAATAAAAACTGAGGAAAAGACAAATTTGCCCTTAACGTTCGAACGTGGAAAAATGGAAGTTCGGCAGTTTTTCGACGTGAAAAACTGTCGAAAACGAGAAAGCCGAACAGTTTTTCGCCGTGAAACCTGTTTAAAAGTTGATAGCAAGAAAGAAATAAGTGATTTCGAACTTGAGAGGGAACGATTTGAAGTTGGCGAACAATTTGAAGTTGGCGAGAAGGAAACTACCGAAGAGAGCACGAAGAGAGCACGAGTCAATCTTCAATGGCGTCAATAAGTGTAAGTAGTTCGATTTCTAGGGTTTTGCAAGCTTTCGAGTCACAAAATGGTTTATTGATTTGAAATGGGTGTCAGTGTCAGTGAGTCGGTTAGGTCGCAAGGGTCGCAAGGGTCGCAGGAGTTGCATGAACATCTTCGACTCCGTGAGTCGGTTGAGTAGCAAGGGTCGCAGTAGTTTCATGACCATCTTAGACTCAGTTTATTGATTTGAAACGGGTGAGTGTCAGTGTCAGTGAGTCGGTTAGGTCGCAAGGGTCGCAGGAGTTGCATGAACATCTTCGACTCCGTGAGTCGGTTGAGTAGCAAGGGTCGCAGTAGTTTCATGACCATCTTAGACTCAGTTTATTGATTTGAAACGGGTGAGTGTCAGTGTCAGTGAGTCGGTTAGGTCGCAATGGTCGTTTGAGTGTCGCGGAGTGTCTGAGGGTCGTTTGAGTCGCATGGGTCGCACACGTCGGTTGAGGATCGCACGGGTCGGTTGCGTCGCATGGGTCGGTTGAGTCGCATGGGTAGCTTAGGTCGGTAGAAGTATAATGTATTCGTAATTGGTCATTTTGCAGGAAAAAGGGACTAAGAGGAAGGAGTGCGTGAGTGATGCTGATGCTGATGCTGATGCTGCAGTCCCTCTGACACTGGAGAAGAAATTAATAGGGGAAATAAGGAAGTCGGAGAAGAGAATCATCAACGCCGTAAGAGACCTTCTAAGGGATGTCGGGATTCATGTGCCTAATCCAAAATCAAAGGCTGCCGAGAAAGTTGCGATCACCGAAACCCAATCTTCCGACACTGTTGGTGATTTTGCTTTTGAATTCCTTCGACGTCCAAATCCAGTGTCAAGAAACCTTGCTCCTGATGGAGTTCCACCAAGTAAGTAATATTTAGTGAAAAGGTCATTTGAGTGTCAATTTCCATCGAGACATATAAGTCGTAGGGTCGCATAAGCCGTAGGGTCGTTAGAGTCGTAGGGTCGCATAAGCCGCAGGGTCGTTAGAGTCGCATGGGTTTCATATGTCGCATGTGTCACTGGGTCGCTAAAGTCAAATGGTCGCATGGGTCGCATAGGTCGCATTGGTCCCATTGGTCGCATAGGTCGCATTGGTCCCATTGGTCGCATAGGTCGCATTGGTCCCATTGGTCGCATAGGTCGCATTGGTCCCATTGGTCGCATAGGTCGCATTGGTCCCATTGGTCGCATAGGTCACATTGGTCCCATTGGTCGCATAGGTCGCATAGGTCGCATTGGTCCCATTGGTCGCATAGGTCGAATTGGTCCCATTGGTCGCCATATGTTTAATGAGATAAATTTTAT
>CM071863.1:17865295-17882278 GCA_036759665.1 Gynandropsis gynandra
GGACAAGGGTCGCAGAGGGACAAGGGTCGCAGGGGTCCAAGGGTCGCAGAGGAACAAGGGTCGCAGAGGGACAAGGGTCGCAGGGGTCCAAGGGTCGCAGCGGAACAAGGGTCGAAGAGGGAAAAGGGTCGCAGAGGTCCAAGGGTCGCAGAGGAAAAAGGGTCGCAGAGGGACAAGGGTCGCAGGGTCAAACTGGGTCGCTGGGTCGAACTGGGTCGTAAAGTCGCAGGGGTATTTTGGGAATATCAACATTTATACGGGTACTTTTGAAGTTAGAAATATTTTCTTTTTCGGGAAGGGTATTTTTGAAGTGTTTTAGCCTTACGAGGGTATTTTTGAAGTTACCCCTTATGAATTGCTCTTTTGGAATATTGATGCTTGTATTACTAATACTTTCAAGAGTGTTATTTACATTAAAATAAATATTCATGTTGTTATCAGTCAATCTGGAATTTTCTAGATTAGGTAATATAGATAAATATTTCATAATGAAGATATTGTCTTATTTGATTATTTGCTCAAACTTCTTGATATCTGGTAAGGAGATTTATCCTACGATCGTTGTTCTCTGTAATATAACAAATATACATACGGAAAAATAATGTTAAACATATAATTACTAACATAAATAAGATTTAAACCTTGTCACTGACCATTAAAAATCCAGTGCCAATCAACCGATTATCCTTAAGTGGATCACGTTCTTCCCATATCCTGAGAAATCGACATACAATCCGTTTTTCAGTAGCATGTGCAATAATACTGTCGACATTTCTGAATGAGTTGGTGTTTGGTCGAGCCCTCCTATTTAACAAAATATATGTAGGATAAGCAACATGACTTTATTTAAAGAATTATATATATCACCAAGATGATCGGAAAAGAGGCAGTTCGTATCGGGTATTGAAGAAAACACAATAGAAAAATATGTATGGGAAAATAATTGTAATTATATTTTTCATTATCAAAACCTTATATATTGTGATTATCTTTCGAGACAATGAGTAAAAAGTTCACGAATATACCATTGAATATTTCTTAAAATTTAATATATTATTCCACAAAATATTTCTTGATATACAATATTTGTAATGGTTTGCTTGACGATTGAACTTTGATTTAAATCTAGTATTTTTAGTCCATGCTCCAAGGTAACTCGTGATAAGGCAATATACAATTATCCATGACTGAATACTGGTCTTGGCAAGTACAATCCAATTCGTTTTATACTTTTTCCTTGAGTTTTATTTATCGTCATTGTATAGCATAATCTAACTGGAAATTGCCTATTGCGCAATGTGAATGGTAGCTTCGAATCGGTTGGTGATAAAATGATTCTGAGAATAACAACTTTTGTATGGATATGTGTTCCCATTATAACTTCAGCCTCCAATAGCCTTTTTTCCAATTGAGTTACCACAAATCGTGTTCCAATACATAGCCTTTTTTTAATTTATATTGCGCAATGTCATTATTGGTGCACCTACTTTTAAATTGAGGCGATGTTTTGGTAAACTTGGGAATTCAAGTGATTGGAGCATTTTCAAATCCAATTGTGTCTGAATTTAAGTACTTTACCATCGTTCTCGGAAGTTTAAGCAAGAGAAATGCATTTGCTTCATCCATATATTCATTTCTTGGAATTAAAATCACTCTTTCTTTGAGGTACTCATGATTCGTGAACATTTCAAGGAACATTGGATACGTTGATTCTGTAATCCTTTGCAATGGATCTCCTATGACTTCAAGCATTAGAGTTTTTTTTTAATCGAGATCTTATCCCCCTAAGTGTAGTCATTACATAACTTATTCAGCGAATGTGTTATGCCATCTCCAACGTTCAATAACCACTTATCAAACTCTTGCTTGTTTTATCTCAAACGCATGTTACGTGTTAAATTATGAACATATATTTAATAGCACTTGATTTGCTGCACCATTTCTCGTTAATATGGGCCCGATACTTCTTCAAAATTTGTAGATTATAGGGTACGACAAACCGATTATCCAATTTGTGTAATGAAGGAAGAAAAAAAGAAGGAAGAAGAACAAGGACAAAGAGAAAGAAAGAATGACTTAGGAGGTCTAGTTTTGTATCTAAACTACGCGCGATAGTAATTATTTTAGATAATAAACGAATTAAAAATTAAATAAAAATCACACATAGATATTTAATATCATATCAAAATATAGTACATAACAATTAGTTTTTACATAGAAAACTCGTTAATGAGTTTTTTAACAAATAAAAAAATCACAAATTGTGAAATATTTCTTTAAATAAATCTTTTATTGTTTTTGTACATGTAGTGTGGTTGTCATCTAAAATTAGTATTTTTAATCCATCACGTATTTTGACTCTAGAAACAATGACATATAATTATCCATGAGTAAATAAGGGTAATATGTACCAACTTTATTTTAAGCTTTATCTTTGGCTCTTATTGATTGTCATTGAGAAACATTGTATGATTGGAAATTGTTTGCGTTTAAACCGAAAAGTTAATATAGTATTTGTAGGGATTAAAGATAGACTGGGAATAAATACTTTATCTCCTTTGTGAGTAACCAGTAATAATTTTGCCTTCAAATATTTTTTTTTTCAAATGTATAATTTATAAACGTATACCATTACACAATACAAGCGTTTGATCAATATTTCGTAGAAGCATCACAAGGAGTCCAATTTTTAATTGAAGATACCGATTCAAAATTCCAAGGCATTTAATTGGATTTAAAAATTTTGCATTATATAATTCATTATCGTCATTGTTGTCGTCGTAAGGACATAACATGTCTGAACTAAAATATTCTTTTCAATCACTTGGTGTCATATTTAATAGTACATTATTTATTTCGTCTACTATTTCATTTGTTAGATACAATGTTGCATAAAAACCTATAAGAACATGAAAATACCAAAAAAAAGTAAAACGGATACAAAATCACACGTAAACATCGCAACTATTGTCATAATCATATCTAAAATCATGCGAGAATCGTGTACGGAAATGAGATGATTAAAATCCCCCAGACTTGAATGTTTGCTTGTCCTTAAGCAAACGTAAACGTGGAATACGTGGGAGATATATAAGTCGAGAAATCCCTTTTCCCCTAGAAATACCGCTAAAGCAAACCTAATCGATCATCGAACAAGTTAGAGCAAATTTTGGCCTAATAACTTTCAGTCTTCATATTAGGTTCACCATACCTATAAAAAATAAATCAAAGACGAGCTAAGTGAGAAACTGCAACCCTCTCTACCAAATGAGACTTCAAACAAATGCTAATCACATAATCAAATAGGATACTTGTTTTATTTTTGAGCTACATTATTCTTTCATTCTATTTTTTTTTCTTTCTTTTTTTAGTCTTCTTTTATTGATTTTGTGAACACACTAGGCTTCTAGAAAGTCGGATTTGAAGGGATTCAACTTCTACTTAGACCCAAGCTATCGATGACGGTATTCTTTTGCACCTCATTCAAGAGTGCAGCGGAGCAGATGGCGTTTTTACGCGCCTTGCTCTTAGGACGTAGAAAGATGATTGTCAACCCACCACTTAGACCCGAACCATAAAAAATGTATCAAGGTTGATGCACTCATAACGATTTTGGATCATGCTTTTAGGCATTATTTCTATCAATAGCGGAGTGTTAGTGTGCGCTCTTATTTTCTGCAAAACAAGCTCAACTCATGCGGTCAAATCATCCCCGTGAAAAACAAATAAAGCATCATTAATGTGAAGTATAATCATTTGGATAGAGAGAATGAACAAGAAACTAACCTAGCAAACACGTCTAAGCTTCCCATAAATAACACTAGGATTCCCAAAGACTTACGATGCACTCGTTCCTCAACCATCTAATAAGCTTTAACATGCAAGATATCACAGAAAAGGCCAACTTCTTAAGTATCCTAGGTTTAAGGTTCATATCAAAATGTGGCACCAAACAGGTATCTGGAACGACTCTAACTAAAAAAACTAAAACTAACCTAAGAACTACAAAAACAAAGGAAAATGAAATGAGATCACCTGCGTGAGCTACTCCCCCCAGACTTGAATTGAATGACGTCCTCGACGTGAAGCTCCGATGGAGGATAAGGAAGGTGAGGTCACGGTTGTAGGTCTTTGTCTTCTTTTTTTATGATTTTTTTTATTTTTTTATGATTTTCAAATTTACCAAGTCCGAAATACGAAACAAAAGAAAAACAAAATGTCGGGTTGCCTCCCAGAAAGTGCTTGTTTAACGTCGTTAAGCTTGACGTCTCCATGCTTTATGTGCGTGCGATGGATGGACCGAGTAGGGAGATGGAGTTTCCGCTTTCGATCGCTGAAGCGGCTTGATGTAGCATTAGGCGCTGCCATTTTCTATGAACGTTCCACTCGAATCGCTCCATAATTCTACCTCTCCATGTGTGAAGACTTATCGTACCTGAAATGGACCAGAAAAACATGAACGCAATTTTCCCGGAGAAGAGTTAACACAAGAGTAAAAAAATTATAATAAAATAACTTGGTCCAAAGTCACGAGATAGGGTCTTTGTATCGTTCCATCCTTCAGCTCGATTGTCTTTCTCATAGTGCAGCCTCCTGTGATCATCGATGGAGGGTTCACAGCTGTGCTCATTAGGCATCCAGCGCATACATGTTGAAGGACTCACTCTCCTACGCTTCTAGAGATGAATTGGTGGCTTTCGTATCTCATGCCGAATAGAGGAAGGAAGAGGTTCAAGCTGAAGCGTATACGCCTTCTTTGTTGCAAAATCAATGAGCGTTTCATGCGGCGTCTTCTCATGTGGAGCGTCTTGCAGTGCCTCAATAGCACTCACGAATTTAGTATAGACCTTGGCTTGTTCATCGGTAAGTCTTGCATCATTGCAAACCTTCGTTAGACCTCTCTCAAAAGGATCGGAAATACTTACTCGATCAAACATGTCATTCGTCGATTTTTCCAGCATATCAACTCTATAGCATGACTCCTTAGGGCTGGACAAATGGAATTCAATCTTCTCGTCACCGACACGTAGAGAGAGCTTCCTTTGTTATACATCTATCTTGGCACCTGCAATAGCTAAAAATCTTCTACCAAGAATAATAGGTAAGTATGCATCTTCCTTGTTATCGAGTACAACAAAATCAGTGGAAATGCAAATACTGCCTACCTTGGTGTGAATGTTTTCAACAATTCCCACCGGATACCTTACCGAACGATCAGCTAGCCATAGACACATCTTCGTAGGCTTGAGATCTCTGAATTTTACCCGCTTATAGATCGAATTTGGCATGATGCTCACGCTTGCTCCCAAATCGCACAAAGCTTTGTCGATGTCAATGTCTCCTATGGTGCATGGTATGGAGAAGCTTCCGGGGTCCTTCAACTTCGGTGGCAGCTTTTTTTGGAGAATGGCGTTGCACTCTTTGGTGAGTGCTACTCTCTTACTCTCCTTGATGCACTTCTCCTTAGAAAGATACTCCTTAAGATAATTTGCTCGCTTAGGCATCTTTTGGAGGGCTTCCACGAACGACATGTTGATGTCGAGCTGCTTGAGGAAATAGAAGAATTTGGTTACACTCTCTTGATTCTTGCTGCTCACCAAGCGTCCAGGAAATGATATAGTAGGTTCATATGCCGGTGGAGCAACATATGGCTTCTTCAAATCAGGCTCATATCCTTCCATGATCGTAGCTCTGTCCTCTTGTTTGTCCACTAAATTTCCAGCAACATTCTCTTGCGCTTTGGGGGCTGACTCTCAATCGTACCTTAGTTGCACAAAGTGATGGTGTTTACGTACTCTCTCGGGTTGAGATCAGGCATTCCAGGTAGCATCCTAGGATTCCCAAAGGATAAGGTAGCCTGCTTTGCAATGGAGTTTTCTAGCATCTTCACATGCATGCTCAAGGAGTCCATTTAAGTATTCAGCTTATTGATCGCAGTCCCCACTTAAGTTTTGAGTTCATTCATCGTTGCTCCTATTTCCTCGTTGAATTTTGCTTGAAGTGATTGACGCTTCTTTTGTTCTTTGATGAATTCAAGCATTACCGCCTCAAGACTTGACGAAGGAGCTTGAGGAGCTTGATGGAGTGGCTGCGCTTGCTTATATGGTTGCTGCCTTTGCTGAAAACCTAAAAAATTTCACCGGTTGTGTTGTGCGATACAAGAGATTCGGGTGGTTCCCCCAATTCGGGTTGTAAGTGTTCACTTCTTGGTGTAGACCACATGGTGTGGTTCATGGCAAGAGTTTCAATAAGCTCGTATGCCTCTTAAACGCTTAAGTCCATGAATGATCCTCGAGCAGCGTTGTCTAACGTCGCTATGCTCATACGTGATCCCATTGTGGAATGTTTGGATCAGGTACCACTGCTCTAGACCATGATGAGGACACATTTGTAAAAGGTCCTAGAATCTTTCCCATGCCTCAAATAACGTCTCTGCCTCTCGGCTTCTAAACATAGTGATTTCTCCTCGCATTTGGATCGTTTTGCTTGGAAGGAAGAACCGTGATAGGAATGTCGTGCAAAGCTGGTCCCATGTAGTGATCAAACCAGCGGGAAGAGATTGTAGCCACCTTTTCGCTTGTCCCCCAATTGAGAAGGGAAGAGATCCAGCAAAATCGCATCTTACGAGACTCCATGAATTTTGAACGTGCTTGAAAGCTCTAGGAAGTCTCGTAGATGTTGATGAGGGTCTTCATGATTTCCGCCCATGAATTGTTTTTGGTATAACATGTTGATCATCGCAAGCTTGATCTCCAATTGTTCTCTCACAACAGCGGACATTCTTATTGCAGTTTGGACGTTACTCATATTCGGCACCACGTAATCACGGAGACGACGTGGTGGAGGAGCCTGCGGTTGCTGTAGTTGCGGAACATTACCGACCGGTAATTACGGCTGTCTGTGACCATCCAATACATCATTAAAATTGTCCATTGCTCGTGGATTGATCGTGTCTACTCTTTCTTCTCCCTTGCCCTTCTTTTGCTTATTAATCGTTCTCTCAATCTCGGGGTCGATTTGATGAAAATTCGAATTACCTTGAGATCGGGTCATGCACCTACGAAAGACAAGTAAAAAGAATTAGTAGAAATAAACGAAGAAGAAAAGGAAAACAAAAACAAGTATGATTCTAAATCTGAATCCTAAACGTGTTGACAATTAGTCCCCAGCAACGGCGCCAAAAACTTGATGCGTTTCAAGTTAAACAAGTTAACCTAAACTACCCGTAAGTGCACAGCACGTGTATAGTAATTAAGGTGTCGATCCCACTACGACTAATGTAACATGATCTAAGAAGCAAAACTAGAATCAATGCTTGCTGCGAAGGAATAAGGCTGATAAGATAAGATGCAAATATGATGATGATGCAGTGGATATATGAGTTCTAAACAAAGAGACAAACGTCTAGAATCCGGTTTCACCGCATAGCCTCCAAAACCTATCTCCGATCTATCTAATCGTGCATTCCCTATCAAGATATCTAAGGTGGACGATCCTAATGTAGAACCTACCCTATCTCACTAAATTGATTCATGCCCTACTTTCGTGGTTGACACCCCAACTAAACCCCATTATGATTCATGATTCGCCCGATTCAACCCTCAAACGTTGCTATCCTAATTTCGTGACCTAGTCTCGGTTATTCTAAGCCTGATATTCTAGAACTAGAATTCACCTTTCAGTCTGTCTCCTAATCTCTAACACATGTATATACGTGGCCATTCGTAAACACAAGTCATTAAGCGCTCAGATAAAGAATATATAAACGAAACGGGGAAACGCATTCATAAACAAATCAAAGATGGTTCCGGGATATCCATGAGCTAAGCCCTTCGCCTAGAACAAATCTACTACTCAACTAAACAACTTTACTGAAACAGTAAAGTAAGGAGCATAGAAATATCAAACGAGTGCGATCCCGAATCAATTCCCGATTCCTTGTTGTGTCGCCCGTCAAAGAGGGCTCTTGAATGGATAGATGGATGTTGTGTACCCTCCTAGGGTTCTCCTCTGTGTTTTCTTGCTTTAGAACTCAATTTGGGTTCCCTTTTGATACAAATTCCCCGTTAGAGAACTTCTAGGAAAGTTGTTACAGTCATCCCCCATGCGGGCTAGGGAGGCAATCCGTGCGGGCTCCCTTGACAATCCATGTCCCGTGCGTGCTAAGGATTAGCACGACTCGGGCACAACCTGCTGGAACACCACCCCGCGCGGGCTAAAGAGAGCACCCCGTGTGGGCTCCTCATGCAGCTCAATCCATGTATGCTGAAAGTAAGCACGACTCGGGCTAGTGCTGCTGGATGTTCAGCCCAAGCGGGCTAAGAAAACCACCCTGTGGGGGCCTTGTCTCCTCATGTCGTGTTGCATTCCTTGCCCGTTTCTTGTCATGTTTGTTCCACTATAATCTCTTATGCTTTTACTTTGTCTCGTGTATGTTCTTTAGCTCCGAAACGAACCAAATACGCATAAAAACCTATAAGAACATGAAAACACGAAAACAAGTAAAACGGATACAAAATCACACGTAAAAATCGCAACTATCGTCATAAACATATCTAAAATTATGCAAGAATTGTGTACGGAAACGAGATGATCAAGAGGGGCCGAAAAAAAATGCCTACAATAGAAACAAAAAACTTGTAAGTAGAACAATTTACTCAAAACTCGGAAAGAAAGATTGTATAAAGATGATTCGAAACCGTTGTAATAGCAGTGATGATATCTTGATTCGTTGTTACTTTCCTCACGCGAAATCTTTATGGTATGCACGGATTATGAAAGCCAAACCTTAAAGGACTGTGATGGTGCAGAAAGTCGGAATAGACAATTTTGATTATGAAATGTCACGAGATAATTACTGCCAAATGTACCCTAAAGATTACTCATTTAGTTAGGATCTCCATAAACATACAATCTATTAGTATATATTAGATATATAACAAAGCACATTGAATAAAAATGTATGTAATACGATAATTTGTGAACCATAGTAACAAACATCACTCAGATATTTATTTACGAGTTGGATAACTTCTTTATAAAAAAGAAGCAACATTGCATTATCTATATAGTCGATAACTTTAACATAAACTCTAAATCATCAACCAACAATATTAAACATATAAGATAATGTATTAAATCAGAGAAACCCTTACTGGAAAACAAACATACTTTGGAATTGGATCAATCATTGTTGATTTTGTAAAGCAAATATGAATCAGCGGAAGCAATATTAGAAAGATTAAGAGCGAGCGAAAGATCGTGAGAATTAGAGAGAATAAGAATATTTATTCTCTTATCTATTCTTTAGAAACAAAGGTACATATTTATACAAGTAGAAAGAGAGAAAAACAAGGAAAATACAATACAAATGCAAGGCACAAGTACAAAAGTAACATGCATGAGCTGGAGCGGTCAACAAGGCATAGGAGACCATGGAGGTAATAAATTTCCTTGACCAGGTCGTAGGTCGCAGGACGTAGGATGCAGGATGCGGGACACAGGACAGAGCGGGACGTGACTTGAGCGAAGAGAGCGGGATTCGACCTGAGTAGTACGCAGCCTGAGTGATGAGAGCGGGATGTGGCCTTTCTTCTTAACATTCCCCCTCAAGCTTAGGCGATCAAAAAGCAACATAAGTGGAGCCTCATTAAAACCTTTTCACGAAAAAACCCAATTGGGACAAATGCACCCAGAAGGAAAAAGAGTACAACCACTTATGAGTTCAAGAGACGATCAACTAAGCTTGAATTCAATGCCTATGACTGAAGATATCTACGAGGCCAATTTGATTATGGAGATCTTTGCATACTTTTTCACTTGTGGCTTCGGTGAAGACATCGGCCAACTGATCTGAGCTTCTTGTGTATATGAAATCAATGACGCCATCTTCGAGCTTCTCTCGAACAAAATGACAGTCAAATTTAATATGTTTTGTTCTTTTATGGAACACTGAGTTGGAGGCAATGTGAATTGTTGTCTGATTGTCGCAATGAAGCACCATGGCCTACGAAGGTTTGAAGCCAAGATCTCTAAGGAGAGCCAGGATCCAAATGAGATCACATGCTGCATTTGCCATAGCTCGGTACTCGGCCTCAGCGCTGGAACAAGAGACTTGCTTTTTGCTTCTCCAAGTGACGAGATTCCCCCTTGACAAAGGTACAGAACCCCGTCGTTGATTTTTTTTCTTTACGGTCACCTATCCAATCTGCATCACAGTACCCCATTAGATTAGTATCGTTGTTTACTCATTAGTATACCTTTTCATGGAGCGTTCTTGATGTATCGGAGGATTCATTCCACCATTTTCCAATGTTGTTACTTCGGGGCATGCACACAAGTCAGGTCTTGTTCTCGTGAGGTATATTAGCTTACCAACAAGGCGTCTGTATTGTTCTATATCATGAAATGGTTCCCCCTCACACGAGTCTTTGAATTTTTCTTCAATGGGGCTCTTGGCCGGCTTAGATCCATCCGAGTTTACCAGGTTCATTCAAAAGATCTAAAGCATTTTTTTCGTTGAGAAAGAAATACATTATCACTAGATCTAGTTATTTCAATTCCAAAAAAGTACTTAAGTTCACCTAGATCCTTGATATCAAAAGTTTCTTTTAGAAAACGTTTAACACTTTCTATTATTTTATTATCATCACCTGTTATGATGATATCATCAACATAAACTAAGAGAACGATGATACCAGAATTGTTTCGAATGATGAACATGGAATGATCAGCCTCACTCCTCTTAAAACAACTTTCGAACCGCATCATAGAGCCTAGTGTACCAAGCACGTGGGGACTATTTAAGTCCATAGAGAGCTCTTTTCAGTTTGCATACGATTCCTTTTTCTATTTGGAAACCCGAGGGAGGTTTTATGTAGATATCTTCCTTTATTTCCCTTTGAAGGAAAGCGTTTTTAACGTGCATCTACCATAAACTCAAATTAAGGTTAATAGCAACAGAAAAGATGAGGCCAACAAAATGAAGTTTAGCAACAGGGGCAAAAGTCTCAATATAATCTTCCCTATACTTCTAATTATACCCTTGCACTACAAGGCGAGCCTTGTAGCGTTCTATGTCACCATTACTCTTATATTTGATTTGTATACCCATTTGCTTCCTATGGGTTTCTTTTCTTTAGGAAGAGGAACAAGGTCCCATTTTTTATTCTTTTTTTCTAGGGCTGCTAGCTCCTCGTCCATGGCTTCCTCCCATTTTGGCTTCCCTTCGGCTTCTCTATAGGTTTGTGGCTCGATATTCCTATCAATCTTACTAATAAAAGCTTTGTGATCAGTAGAGAGAAATGCTAAAGAGCAAAATGTTTTAAATATGGTATTTAGTTGCCACACCATTGAAATAGGGTGTTTGGTTGCCACGCCATTGAATAGGATTGTGAATCCGATCCGAGATTGGTCATCTTATTCTAGTGCTTCTTCGAGGCACAATCTCATTTACAATCCTTCCTTCGACTTCATCGACGTCATGATCCACATTTTTGTTGTGATCATGGCTTTGTTCTTCGTTCTCATGATTTGAGGCCCTAGTTTCCTCCTCATTATTTTGCTCAGAAGGAATGATCTCATCATGACTTTCTTGTTCTTCATTTTCTGAGATTTCTTGTTCATTTTGGTCTTCATGATGTACATGTACACTTGGCAGGGGCCCTGTTTCATTGTTAGTTGTCGAAATAGTATTTACTAGGTTTTTAAAGGATAAACCTATATCATTTGGTTTGAAAATTCCCTTAATCTCTTCCCAGGAGATTTTATCATGAAAGCTCTTGTCTTTAAGGAACTAACATCTCGAGACACCATTACATGCTATATTTTTGGATCCAAACACTTGTAGCCTTTTTGATTTATTGAGTATCCGATGAACATGGCCTTAGTGCTTCTTGGTTCCAACTTGTTTCGCTGTGAGTCAAGAACAAGAACAAAACACACACAACCAAAAGTTCTAATGTACTCAAGTTTAGGTTTTGTAGAGTTTAATACCTCATAAGGTGATTTGTCCATTAGAACCTTTGTTGGAATTCTATTAATGATGTGACATGCGATCATAACTGCATCGGACCAAAACCATTTAGGAACATCTCGATCTAACATGATAGTTCTAGATATTTTTATTTGGTGTATGTTCTTCCTCTCGGCCACTCCGTTTTGTTGCAGAGTATAGGGACACGAGGTTTGGTGTGTAATGCCTTGTTCTTCAAGGTTCTTGTGAAACTGAAGAATAGTATACTCTCCACCAGTGTCAGTCCTTAGACATTTTATTTTAGCATCATATTGAGTTACAATATGCTTATGAAACTTCACAAACAAATCATAAACACAACTCTTAGACGAGAGAGTATAAAGCCATGCAAACTTCGATTTTTCATCGATGAAGGTTACAAAATATTTCTTTTAATCACGAGAAACACATGGAGCTATCCAAAAATCTGAATGGATTAGTTCAAAACAGTTTTTATAAACCAAAACAGAGTTTGGAAAAACTTGTTTTACGTGCTTTCCTAAGATGCAAGCTTCACATGCTTCATGTTTATCTTTAAGATCAAGAAAAATGATACATAGAACTTTGCTATGAGGGTGTCCAAGTCTAGCATGCCATATAGAAACTTTATCAGTATAATAGAAACACAAATTTAAGATCACAATATATAGACTCGAGAACATAAAGACCATTGAGGAGCTTTCCTTTGCCGATTACTTGTTTGTTTTCAATATATTGAATCCAAAATGAGTGAGAATCGAAAAAACATAGCAATTAAGGTCTTTTGCAAGCTTTTGGACAAAGATAAGATTATTATAAAATTTTGGAACAAAAAGAGCCTTCGTATCATGTCTGAGAAGCTTAAGCTTCCCTATTCCTTTAATTGGAACACTCTCCCCATTTGCAATAGACATAGAGCCACTATGAGGTTTTATATCTTTAAGCAAGTCATGATTTTTTATCATACGATTTGTGGCTCTAGAATCTATTATATGGTTTTAAAAAACAGAGAAAGCATAGATAACATTACATCCTTCTTCATCAGCTTTGTTTGTTTGATTTACTGCCTTGATCATTTGGAAAAACTTCGAGGTCTGCCTTGTGACAAACTCAGCCTCAGAGGCCATATTAGCCTTACCTTGGTCGTCACGGCTTTTGTTCTTCAAATGGGGGTGAAAGATCCAACAACAATCCTTTGTATAACCTTTCTTTTTGCAATGCTCATAAGAAAACTGCTTTTTGAAAGGCTTGATAGAAGCAGCTTGCTCGGATGTGCTTTTGGAGACATTAGTATCCTCGTTCATTCCTTTAAAGAGACGGTTTCCCCCTTCATCCCTTTTAATCATCATACAAACTTCGTTAAGCGAAGAAAACTTGTTTTGGCAAAGTATGTGATGAATAAGGTCGTTGTATTTGCCGTCGAGGGAAAATAAAAGACAAAAGACCTGATCTTGGTTTGCTCTCTGAGCTATTTACACAAGATCCGCAGTATAGTATCGAGTTCTGACCATAATTCCTTAAAGTCACCCAAAGCTTGGTTAAAAGGCTTTCCCTCTTGCCTTAGATTATTAAGGCCTTTCTTTACTTCATAAACACGGTTAAGATTGGATTCATCGCCAAAATCTTGTTTCAGCTCGTTCCAAAGCTCCTTAGAAGACTATATGTGCCCATACGTACGAAGTATATGAGATTCGAGAGAATTTTGTAAAACAAGTAAGGCAGTGAGCTTATTTTGTTCCATTTTTCCTGATCCGACACTTGAATCTACTGATTTCACATCTGATCCCGTCATGAAACCCTAAAGGCCTCGCATGCCAAGATTGACCTTATCAATCTTCGTCCAAATGGAATAATTGTTTCCATTGAACGAGATTGAGATGCTTTTGGTCGAGTCCATGAAAAGAGATCCGATAAAACAAAGGGAAACAAAAAAAAGAAAGATAAAAAAAATTTTGACCGGAAGCAAATTTGAAAGAGAATAGATTTTAAAAGAAACAAAATCAATCTAAAAAATTTCCGAGATTCGATCACCGCTCTGATACCATGTTAATTTTGTAAAACAAAGATGAATCAGCGGAAGCAAGATTAGAAAGATTAAGAGAGAGCAAAAGATCGAGAAAATTAGAGAGAATAAGAATAACTATTCTCTTATGCATTCTTTAGAAACAAAGGTACATATTCATACAAGTAAAAAGGGAGAAAAAACAAGGAAAATACAAGTACAAATGTAAGGCACAAGTTTAAAAGTAATATGCATGAGCTGGAGCGGTCAACAAGGCATAAGAGACCGCAGAGATCATAAATTGCTTGATCAGGTCGTAGGTCGTGGGACGCAGGACGCAGGATGCAGGACGCGGGGTGCAGGACAGAGCAGGACGCGACCTGAGAAAGAGAGCGGGAGGCGACCTGAGGAAGAGAGCGGGAGGCGATCAGAGCGAAGAGAGCGGGATGCGGCCCGAGCGGGACACGACCTGAGCGGGATGTGGCCCGAGCGGGACACGACCTGAGCGGGATGTGGCTGAAGAGAGTAGGACGCAGCCTTTCCTCTTAACAATCATCACACAGTTGTAACATCACAAAAAAAACTATCATTGCTGGTAGATTCGACTCCTCGTCGATAACTAGATTGAACTTTTTACTACATTGTCGATAGCCAAGGTAATATCCATCGTCCTTGGCAATTGTGTCGATGATGATCGCAATAATTACGAAGGTTTCTCATTCCAAGAGTAAACTAAAAAAATGTTAATTATATAATTTAAAATATTACAATCGTAAAAAATCCTATTATTGCAACGGTCATAGTATTTAAAAGTGAAATAACTTTACCTTCGAAATTTGATACACATCGCTAAGACTCCTCAAAGGGAAAGCAATGCAATAATCCAATGTGTCTTTTGCAGGAGACCAAGGAACGAGGTAACTAATCACCGTCGGAATATCGAGGACGTGCATATGATATAACATTTCAATAAGAGACATGTTACAAATCTTAACAGTTGTGAGTATAAACCAAATTAATACAATAAACCGTTAATTTAAGATCATAATGTAAACTATCGTTGTTTAAACCATTGTTTACTCGAGTATTAGGCATTTCTTAAAGTCTGAGACTCTACAAGACAATCATTAAAAACAAACAGTATGAAAAAAACATTAGTAACATAATAACAATAAGTAAACGTCTAAAGACCGTAACATACAAATATCAATATAACTTACCATGCCAAGTAAGAATTTTAAATAGTTGGCATATAATGACCAATAGACCTCTCTGATGATTATATATACAATCATAGAGTTCTTAAGTGATGTTGTCCCACTGTCACCCAAAACATCAAATGATACAATAAAACATAGTTATAACAATGATTAAATATTTGTAAAACATGTTCGGATAATGAGATATTTGATTTACCTATCATCGTGCAACACTATCGACAAAAGGTTTTGAGATTCGACTAGCTAAGGTTGCATCGTCCAAGCTCCCGATATATTTGATTTCTCCAATACAATCTACAAAAGAATAACCAAAGTCAGTAAAAAATAATAACAAACGATTTTTAAGTGTAGAATAATTACAAAACTAACCGATCAACACTTTTTCATCCAAAAGTCTCGTAGAGTTATACTAGAAAGTTAGCAAATTATCATGATTAGGTAATCCTTCTGAAGATTGTACGATGGTTATCGAAATGAACATAATTTTTTTGTCAGCTGCAACAATCTTATAATCACCATAGCTATGACAATTTCCAAAGTTGACGATTACACAACAACTACCCTTGCATAGATATTGTTGATGTTTAGTCCAATAAATAGACCTCATAGATATCTGCATTCTATTATCCTATAGATGAAATAACAAAATCAAATAAGTATATAAATCAGTAATATGTTCAACCAAGAACAACTACTACTAACCAATACCATACATCACAATATAGCAAAGTTAAGATCATACCCATTCATCGCAAACCACCATCTCGCGACTGGTTACTGGATCACGTACACAAATTATAGAAATAAAGTTTTACAAAACAGTTTTAAGAATGAAAACGAACATATATTGATCAATCACCGAAGTAATCGTTAACACAATAGGGAAGGTCGAGGCATCGAATTCCTTAGGGTTTATCATGTATAGAACTGTGTTATCTTCTGTTTTCGTTTCTTCCATGAGTGAGTAGAGTCCCTACTGCGGGTAGGGATATCGGATATGTATGTATGAACGATGTTTTACATTAATGCTTAGTTTTATGATTTTTACTCTTGATTTACGATTCTACGCTTAGAAATATCAATCACACGTTAGTGCTGACCGCTCAACAACATAGGATCTTGAACCTTGCTGGAAGGTTAAGGAACGAATCCGGTCCGCTAAGTTGTAGATTAAGCTTTGGCTAATGAGAATCTGACCGGTCGGTTAGTCATCTTAGGGATAGTGATTGCGATCGTAACGCTGCCATGGTATATGTTAATCGCTGGTGGAAGGTAGGATTGCATGTATCCATGGTTAGGAGGGTTAGGCTCGGAAGAATCAATCCTCACCGTAGAGCATGAATTTCCCGTAGTCAAGAGTAGGTTATAGATCTATGATCCTTAGTCGTTCATCTATGCAATACCCGGTATCCCGTACACCCGTAGTATTCACCATATCTAGTCTCATCTTTACCCTAGTTTCGTTGTCACCATTAGGATAGTTTTAGGAAAATTAGGACCATATCCCATCTTATCATCTCTCGTCTTAGTTTAGTCTCGTTCTTAGTTTAGCTGTTTTAGTCCCTGAGATCGACCCTGGTACTACAAGATCCGTATACTTGCGGTGAAGTGGACTAGGTTAATTATAACTCGTGTTTCCACACGTCAAGTTTTTGGCGCCGTTGCCGGGGACTAAAAACGGCTTAGACTAGGAATAGCTAGATTAAGATCTAGTCCTTTCCGGAGTCTTATTTGTTTCTTGCATTTTTGTTTTTGTTTTCTTATAGAGT
>CM071863.1:17890165-17926893 GCA_036759665.1 Gynandropsis gynandra
CATCTTAGGGATAGTGATTGCGATCGTAACGCTGCCATGGTATATGTTAATCGCTGCTGGAAGGTAGGGTTGCATGTATCCATGGTTAGGAGGTTTAGGCTCGGAAGAATCACTCCTCACCTTAGAGCATGAATTTCCCGTAGTCAAGAGGATGTTATAGATCTATGATCCTTAGTCGTTCATCTATGCAATTCCCGGTATCCCGTACACCCGTAGTATTCACCATATCTAGTCTTATCCTTACCCTAGTTTCGTTGTCACCATTAGGATAGTTTTAGGTTTATTAGGACCATATCCCACTCTATCATCTTTCGTCTTAGTTTAGTCTCGTTCTTAGTTTAGCTGTTTTAGTCCCTGAGATCGACCCTGGTACTACAAGATCCGTATACTTGCGGTGAAGTGGACTAGGTTAATTATAACTCGTGTTTCCACACGTCAATTTGGTCTGCTCGTTTCCTTGTGGTAGCTCCTCATTTGTATGACCCTCCTTTGGTTCCGCTTCGAGTCTGATGTCCTCATCACACACTCATAAGGTTTTGTAACCTTAGAGGAGTGAAGAGGTTATGTTATTGAAGAACCGTTTAGACCTGAACCATTGAGATCACACATCAACTCTAACCCTTAGGACGTAGAAAATCGCATCAACCCACCACTTAGACCCGAACCATCAAGATCAATGCACTCATGTCAATGTAAGGCAGAAATAGCTAGAAGCTTATTTCTATTGATTGACAACAGAGTGTAAACACGTGGAACCTGCACAACTATGAGGTGTCCGACTTAGCAAAGACTGAACGGTATACACGGAAATATAGAAACTTGGGACTGAAACCTAGGGGAAGGAATACACCTATAAGCTATGGATTCATGCACAACTACTAGACTAACCAGTATCTAAAAGTCATTTTCAGCAAACCTAGGCTTTTGTTCCCGATTCGACAGTGTCGCACAAAAAATGGCTAAAGCTCAAAGTCACATACTAGATATCCGGTAAAACTCTTAAAAATGACGTATAAAATGCTAGAATAGGACACATGTGATTGGAACACAGTCCCAGTGTTCAAAATCTATGAAAGGACACATGCCAAAATATGGGAGAGGATAAAGAAAGTGGAGAACATATACACCTGGTGTATTCTGCTTTCTCGATTTTGTGTTATAGCTAGATGTTATACGCGTCTACTCTATTATGGGTGATATCAAAGTGGAGAACCTATGAAAAAAAGAGTCACACAACACAAAACAGAAAGAGATACATCATAGTACCTAGTAGAATACACATTTATGTAAAAAGGGAAAAGAGTTAAGTCCTAGAAATCAAAAAGAGATTGAAAAAACATACGAAGGAAAAGAGAAAGGACACGAAGCTCGGGTTGTCTCCCGAGAAGTGCTTGTTTATGGTCTTTAGCTTGACCATTACAGTTTAGGCGTATGTGGGATCAGAGAGAGGAAGTATGCATCTTCCAACCCCTACTTGATTAGCATAGTACGGCTTTAACCACTGGCGTTTACCATGCTCGATTCCCCATTTCTCTTGTCCAAGTCTACTGCCCCATGTGCTGAGACAATTTGATGGTGAAGGGCCCTGACCATGGCGACTTGCGCTTCCATAGAAAAAATATCAAGTCAGAATTATAGAGTAATACCTGGTCGCCTACCTTAAATGAGCACTGGAGGACATGCTTGTCACGCCATTTCTTTGTGCACTCCTTGTAGGGTGGAGGATGTGATGCGCAAATCTGACACACCTTAGCATGCTCGTGCTAGACACCACACCTGCTCGGACTCGATTTTAGATATGCAACCCATGCGGGTCTTCATCCACCCCGAATGGGCTTTGTAAAGCGTCAATTATCCCCGAGAGTTTTGCCCAAGGCAGGGTGCTCGATGATTGATGACCCTACGTGGGTTCCGCTTGGGCTTCGTAGTTCTGAGAGATCTACCCGTGGCGGGGCGCGATGCAACCCGCCCAGATCATGCAATTCAGGAGTAGCCCACATGGGTTGTAGTGTGAGCACGTGCGGGTTAGTATTCATCTCAAGTGCTGTGAAGTCCTCCATGCATTGAATGTGTACCTCGATGTCTTGGGGTGACTGAAATAGGATTTCGGTGCATTCTGATAGTGCTATCTGCACGGGGTGAATGTCTCGATGTTCATGTTGAACTTCCTCAGCTAGTTCATCCACCGTGTTAATGTGCATCACGGGTTCAGTCATGTGCGGCCTCTTGAGTGCATCGTCAATCTTGAACTCAATGGACTCATCTCCAAACTTCATGACTAGTTTGCTTTCAGTTCAATATATAACCATATTCGCCGAGTTGAGCAATGGTCTTCCCAAAATGATGGGAATCTTCGGGTTTATCTCCATGTCCACTACTACGAAGTCCGTTGGGAACTAGAATATTCCTACTTGTACTGTGGCATTCGTCAATATGCCTACAAGACTTCGTACGGACTGATCGGCCAAGGTAATCAGCATGCGTGTTGGTTATAGATCTCCTACTTGATTGAGTTTCTTAACAAGTGACAGTGGCAGCAAGCTTACACTCGCTTTGATATCGATTATTGTATGCTCAATCTCATAATCATAAATCTTGCAAGGTATAACAAAATTACCTGGATCGAGCATCTTCTTAGCCATGGTGGGTTGTTGCATGAGAGAGTTAGTGACCATCACTACTTCATTGTCTATGATCATTTTTCTTGTTATTATGTCATTGAGGAATTTGGAATTAGAGGGCATCTTCATGAGTGCATCATAGAATGGGATGGTGACTTGTAGCTTCCTTAGGAGTTCCACGAATGTGGTGAATTCAGCATCATCGTTCTATTTCCTTTAACGCTACGAGAATGGTAGGGGTGGTGGCCTCGGGGTAGGTTTCACGTAGGTCGGCTCCTTCTCGCCTTCCTTGCCTTTGGGTTATTCATTTTTATTGCTCAGAGGCTCTTCTCTCGTGCATGTGGAAGGCATGAGATGCTCCATCTTCTTTCCATTTCTCAGATAGATGGCGTTGACTTGTTCCCCGGGGTTTGCCTTAGGTTTCCCAAGGAGCTGTCCAGGCTGTCGGTTGGACCCTTGCGCCAGTTATGCCACTTGTGTATCCAGGTGTTTTAGGTGTGCCTGGAAGCTCCCCATTTGCTTCCTCATGTCATCTTGCTCAGCCTTGATTCCTCCAACAATTTGCAGCATGGAAAGAACTTCAAAGTCACATGAGGGTTGTGCGTGTTATTGATAGCCTTGGTTTTGTCCGCTCCCCCTCGGCAGGAAACCTTGGTTCTGAATTCTTATCATTATCCACGGTTGAAAATCCTGTGAGTTTGCTACGTTACTTGTATTTCCATAAGAGAGGTTGGGATGGCTCTTGATGTAGCTGTGTTGGTAATGCCGATTGTTGACGTAGTTGACTTCTTCTATTCTCTGGCGTATAGATGTGTCTCGTTACTCTATGTGTAAACCCGCCATCATCCTGAAATCTAAACAATTTGATGCTTTTCAGTTAAGTTTGGGTTAACGATACTTGCCTCCTTTACATCTGCTTTGGATGGGAGATCACAATTGTAATCTCCAACATTCTTTTCTCCCTCCCTTTCCATGTTCTCGATCAGGTTCTCAAGTGGTTGGAAAGTGAAGTTGCAGAGAGAGCCACCACTCACTGCTACAATCATGAAACATGTGGTCTCTTGGAGTCCTTGCATGAAGTTGGTGATGAGGTACTTCTTGTCCATCCTATGATGTGGATAAATGCGTTGATATATCTTAAATCGCACCCATGCATCATGTAGACTCTCACCTCTTTCTTGAAGAAACGAATTGATTATGCTCTTGACTAGCAACGTCCTATGATCTGGGAAAAATTGTTGCATGAATCGTTGCTCTAGCTCGTTCCATGAGGTGATGGAAGCGGGGGATTAGGTTGAACAGACAACTTTGTGTTGTGTCCTTGAGTGAGAATGAGAATGCGGACAGGTATAAGTTCTCGTGTATGACTCCATTGTCGACTTTAGTAATATTGAAGAGAATCTTGAAGTCAATAAGGTGTGCATTTGGGTCCTCATTATCCATTCCTCTAAAAGCATAATTGCTGAGCATCTGGATGAAAGCCGGTTGCAGCTCAACTTGGTTTATCGTCAGACGGGCCATGCATGATAGCAACTGGGTATGTTTTGGAGTAGTGTAAGCTCCGTAGATTTCTTCGGCAGTGTCCATCTTGGGTTCAAGAGTGTCGCTTTCTCTGATGCATCTGTTCTAACTTCTAATGATACCTGCAGCAGAATAGACGAGCAACCAAAGGCAAGGTACAAATCCGATGTAGATAGAAAAGACTCGATAAAGGAAAAAGAAAAATGCAGAAAAATAACGAAGACTCTAGAAAGAACTAAATCTTAATCTAGAAAATTCTTAATCTAGGTTGTAACTAGTCCCTGGAAACGGCACCAAAAACTTGATGAGCGAGAACTATCAAGCAAATAAAATTTCTAATATTCAATTACCGCAAGGATACAGATCGGTGTAATACCAGGGTCGAACTTTAGGGACTAATGCAGCCTAAGCTAAGAGTGTAACTAAAGTAAGACCAATAAAAGTAATGGTGATGTGGGATAAAATTTTAGAATACTAAATTGAAATATGACAACAATTAGGAAACGCTGAAAACTTTATAATTAAGAATACTACGAGTTTCAGAAGACTTTATAATTAAGAATACTACGAGTTTCAGGTTACCGAAATTGCAAGGGTGCAACTAACAAAAGATCATAAATCAATCAAATTTTCATGATAATGGGGAATTCATGCTCGTAAGTAGAGAATGGTTCTCTCGACACCTAAACTCCCTAACCACAATAACATGCAATCCTACCTCCCAGCAGCGATTAACACATAATTACATAGAATTAAGCATGAAATCCTAATTCCTGAGTCAATTAATCGACCGGTCAGATTCTCGTTAATCAAACTCAATAAACAATCAATATTTCCGGATTCATAATCTAACCTCTCATTTAAACATGAAATCCTAAGTTACTGAACGAACAACACAAGTATAGAACGTTCATAGCATTGATCATAAAACCAAAATAAAAGAAACGTTGAAAGATCTAAGCATTAATGCATAAACATAAGCATCCCTTACAAAATCGGTGTCCCTAACCCATAGCTAAAGGCTTACTAATTCATGGATTCTGCTTTAGAAAAAGAGAAAACAACAATAAACATGATAAAGAGCAGGTAATACGATGCCTCGGACTTGCCTATCTCGTCACCGACGTTTCGATGTTGTTTCTTTGCTTCCCAACTCCTCCTGAGCTCTCCTCTGTGTCTTTTTCGTCCCCTCTAAGTCTGAGTCACTCCTTGGTACTTATTGGTGGTAGCCTTCCTTTTATCTCGTTTTAGTCTTTTTTTAGGGTTGTTGTCCCGACACGCGCTCTGCTCGGGCTAGGAGCCACCCCGCACGGGCTCCTTATATGCCCATCTAAACAAGCACACCGCTCGGGCTTGGTGATTGCACGAGTCGTGCAGATTCTGCTGGATTGTGCAGCCATCACAAGCTAAGGGACAGCCTGTGCGGGTTCATGTCTTTTCATGAGGCATGGTCGTGTTTGCTCCTTTCACTCGATGATCGGGTATTCCGTGTAGTTTATCGGCCTGAATCTGCTCCTAGTGGTTTGTAGCTCCAAATATGTGCAGTTGATTCCAAGAATCAACATCCTTAAGTTCGATTATGCCTTTTCGTCTTAAAACCTGAAAATCAACAAAAGGACTATATAGAGGACATTCATGTCGGTTTTGTAACTTGTGCTATCAAAACTACATGTACATGACCTAAATGCTTAGCCTAAAACTAAACCTTACTAAGTGTTATCACTACTTGGCGCGATCCGCCTCAGCACCACCACCGGATGTACCGACACTTAAAGTCGAAGCCGATGCCCACACAAATTATTGATAATAACATAGCAAACCCAAACAAAAATCATCGAAAAAGCAAGCAAAGAAAGTAATAGAAGTGAGAAATCGCCAATCTATCCCACCGAAAAGCCTTTGATCCCTAGATCTGTCGAAAACAACATGATACCAAGCGTAAAATCAATAATAAAAATGAAGGATCAAGATCGAACTTACAGATTAATCCAATGGCTAAAAACGCACCCATACATGAACAATAACATAAATGCATCGAAGGTGAAAAATAGGCCAGCAAAAAAAACAAATCCAACGATATTGGAAGTGGCACATGACAAGTTTCACTATTCACTTGACCTTCTACGTTAGTATATATAAGCGATTATTGTTTGTTAAATGTGAAAAAATATATTGTCAAAAACCCAATGCTATAGAGCATGGATTGATGTAGTTTGTTGCCATTGTGACACCAATTCTTCTTGAAAAGTTACGCTTTGTGCTCCTTCCGCGAGTTTTCTTTGAAGAGATCCGCATATGTAGTTGGAAAAATCAGATAGTACACCTATAGTACGATGTAAAACAATCACAATAAGCACCAAAAATTGGTAAATCATATTAAATGGAAATATAATATCAACTCCATGTCACAAATCATAGATAGGAAACAACAAACATGAGCACATCATCTTGACAACAAAACATAACAGATTACTAATTTCTAACAAATATAATATCAACATTGTACCGAGCTATAAGAGGAAAAAACACAGAGTCGAACCATCTACCATCACTAAATCAAGACTGTTATATTTTTTAAGGCAATTTTTTTGAGTAGGAAAGATAAGAACGATATACCATCATCTAATCTAAACCCTAAAACATCATGACTAGGTCCATGATATAAGGTACAAAAAAAACATAGACAAACATAGGAGGATTCATAAACTTACAAGAGTTTCCAACAACTTCTCCTTTGTAGTTCCATGCTCATAATGCACAGATAATGGGACTTGCAACATAAGTATATCAATCAAAAGTTCATTTCGCACATGCGTGTCCATTACCACTTGAAATCTAAACATCAAATTTGCATCCAATAATATAGGAAAAGCTCGGAAAATTTTGGTTACCATGAGAACTTAAAAGTGACAAACTAACATGAATTCATTAGAAGCAACGTGTGTGCACAATTGTTATTCTCAAGAAATAAATCAAACTTAAGATATTAACAATTCAGTATAGCAGGTGACAAACTACTACTGGTATAGCCATAGGGAAATGTGATTACCTTGCTCGTATGAGATATGTATCCAATAGCTTGAAAAGCTCATATGTCGTACCAGTTATAGAAGCATTTCCATCAAGAAACTCGTACAAAAATTCCATAAAATCCTTGTAAAAAGAAGTTGAGAACAACATCTCACAGAAAAAGAAATTAGGATATAATAGAAAAAGGGAAAATGCACCTCAAGGATGTTCTGGAGAGAGTTTTATCGGAGAAGGAGATGCAACTCCTGTTGGCATAACAAGAAATGTATAGATTCCTCTAGAGTCTCCACACCTCCCAATCACAAAATCGCTTTGCATTATCCACTCTTCATAAATCCTAGAGAAGAGTCATGGGTTTGGTAGCAAACCTAGAAAACACATAAAAATCCAATCAATGTGAAATCTTTTCTAAAGAAGCCATGGATAAATAAATGTAGCGACGTAATTTTTATCAGTAAACCAACACCACATGTCAAAATCTAGAACTGGAAAGAACCAGACACGATTACATTTGGTTCCTGTGGATAAGGACATGGCCAAGCAAGAGTTCATGGAGGTAAGAAGTTCATGGTCACGGGAGATTCCTTAAATTCATCGGATTGAGGTAGATCCACGTTGTTTTCGTCGAAGTTACACCAGATGCCCCCAAACACGTGTTCCGAATTGAAATCGCCTTTTCTTCTAAAAAATTAAAAAAACATCTTAAAAATGGAGAGAAATAAGAAAACTCTTAAAATCATTCATGAAAATTTCCATCTCGCAATTGCCTCACCTCGCTTGTCACATCTTATCGGTGCCATCACCCTCAGCTCGACGCCTTAGCTCTCCTCAGTTCGCCACCTTTGCTCATCCTTGTTTCAATGCCTTAGCTCGCCCTCGGATCCTCGTCTTCGCCATCACCTTGTGTCGGATGCGATAAAATTTCCGCCTAATACAAAGAGAAAACTCAAGTGAAACGACAAAAGCATTACATATTATGGGGATTCAATCTGGAATGACCTTGGTCAAATGTTATTTTGCTAAAATAACCTTTTTTAATAATTAATTTTAAAAAATTTTACTTTTGGAATAGAAATAGAATATTAATTTCAATACACTTATTGTACGTAAAATATTACAAAAAACCATTTTTTATATGAAAAGCGTGTGAAACAGCTCCAAAATAAAAAAAACTCTCTCTCTCTCATCTCTCTGATTTCATGGAGAAAGTTTCTTAAAATCTCCGTATAGTCAGTAATTTGAACCACACATGTTGTACACACATTGAACCACATATGATGTACCACACATGTGTATTGCGTTCGTGGTAGAACTTAGCACGAACATTGTACCACACACATTGTACAACGTTCGTTGAACCACACACGTTGAACCATACATGTTGTATAATGTTCGTTGAACCACACTTGTTGAACCACATACGTTGTACAACATTCTTTGAACCAAACACGTTGAACTACACACGTTATACAATATTCATGAGCCACACACATTGTACAACATTCGTTGAACCAAACACGTTGAACCACACACGTTGTAGAACATTCGTTGATCAACACACATTATACCACACATGTTGAACCACACACATTGAACCACGCATTTTACCGTTCTGTCGTCTCGATGTCAAACTCATGTCTTTTCAAATTCCAACCTTTGCATTTTTTCGAATACAACACACTCTCATTTCCCATCCATCTCTCTCTCTAACTTTCATCATCTCCCACATTTGAGATTGAATCCCATGTCTCTCCTCTCTGACCTTCGCCACTTCATCTTCATCTCCTCTCTAAATCTTTGAAAAATTCTCTATCGAAAATGTCTCAACCCCACATTTTGTCTAATTGATTCTTACTGGCAATCTCGAACACCTCTACATTGTAATCTTATCCATCTGTTTATGTATGTCTATTACACATGTAGAGAATGTACTATGAATGTTTTTTTCTCTTGCTTTTTGTTGCAGGACATTCTGAGTAAGTTCTTTGATGAGCATATTGAAAGGAAAAACAAGGAACAACAACACGACAACTCTTAAATCGGATGTATCTAACCAAATGTGAGAAGTCATGTTGGATGGTCCTAGATTCACAGATGGACGAAAAGATTTCTTGAAGGACCGTGATTTTCGATTTGGTGACTTTGTAATTTTCATCACAAAGGTGATATGTTTTTCAAGTCACTGGTTTCAGAGACAATTTAGGTAATTTGCAATATTCATCATCATCATCATCATCAAATGCATAAGCAAGGTCATCTTCTTGTGATCAAACCTATTTTACGATAACCGTCGTGCATTCTAATCTAGTCGTAGATGCAGTGATAAATGACTACAAAATCGATTCATCATATATGTCAGTTTGGTTGTTTATTCAATTTTTAATCATGTTTACTCATATGTAACTTGGGTGATGGTGCAGAACCTTCGATAGGGTTTACGAGGTCGAATAATTTGATCGGTAGAAGATGTAAGATAATGTTGATGAGCAATCAAGGAAGGGTGTGGACGTTAGATTTGAGGCCTTGGAGTCGTGGTTCTACTTGCATTAGGGTAGGTTGGAGAAATTTGTCGCGAAAATGGACAAAATGACGGGTGTTCCCTCACATTCAAACAGGTCTCGAATGGACCAATTCCTAAGCTTCGGTTTCTCCCCCAACAGGGCATACCAACAACAATGATATTTGATTTTAAGTAATTAATTTGTTATGTTGTGAAACATGTGTTTCGATACCCTTGAACTTGATGAACCTTTTTTTATTCATTATTGGTATTATTATTACTATCAATTTTTATTATTATTGTTATTATTCACATTGTTATTTTGGATTGCATACACATTGTACACAACGTTCGTGGTAGCACTTAGCACGGACGTTGTACAACAACGTTGTGTATAACGTTCGTACAACGTGTGTGTACAACATCTACTGTGTACATTTTAAAAACCCCTTTAAATCATAATTATGGTATTCAAAAACGTTTGTAAATCGTTCAAAATGATAAATATGGTCGTAAGGGTGTTCAATCAACATTCAATTTCTCAAAATATGGAATCACATTTTACAAAACCAAGCTGTACCATGGTTGTACATTTGATTTTTTGGGTTAAACCTTAGTTATTAGTTAACCTAATGTATTATTCCACATTTGTATCATACCTTAGAAATTATTATATGAAACAATAATATTCAATAATAATGTTTATAATATCAAAATATATATTATATAATATAAATTATAAATTATTATCACCGGAGCCACTCGGATACCGCCGCCGTTCGCCACCACCGGTGAAAAACCTCGGTTACTCGTGAAACCCCAACCCTTTCCTCTCCAATTTCTGAACTGCATAATTGATTAAAATAAATTTATGTAAAAGATTTTGTTGAATAATAATTATCAATTTAAACATTATTATTGAATATTAGTACGTTAACGATATAATTAACTACATCTTTTTCTATTATAAATCTTTATAACATAAAAAAATAAAAAAAATCAATTCATAATAGAAAAAGATGTAGTTAATTATATCGTTAACGTACTAATATTGATCGTAGATTAATTTAAATTTTGGAAAATCTTCAAAAATACAAATAATCAGTAATTAAATTATATTAAATTTTAATGATCTATTATTTAAAATAAATAAATAAATAATCATATATATAATTAAACTATTCCATTTTTAAAAGCTCGTGCATCCCCTTCGTATGGTTTCATTCACACCTCTATTCCTTCGTTTGTTGCTTGATGCAAGACTGCCTACTTCGTTTCTAAAGTATTTTTTAATGATTTCAAGCTCAAAATTAGTCAAAATCCTTGGAGTTATAGAAGGAATTTTCTTTAGTATTTACTTTGAAGTGTAGAAACTATATTGAACAAGATTACAAATTCATCACTGATGCTTGCTTACGAGGTTTAGACTATTAGTCCTATTTTAGTGGCGAAGGTATGTTGTGTATATTTTCTATAATACTCGAAGATTCTTTTTTACATATGCTATAAAGGCATTTGTTTGTTTTTTTTTTTTTTGCGCCAAATTGATGCAAAATGGGGTTGAAAAAATTTGTGTGCAAGTAGAGCATGAGTGGAGATTATTAGCGCCATTTCTTGGTTTCTCTTACTCATCATGTTATTTTAGAAGAAGAATGTTTAGATATAGAGCTCAATAAATCAAGTCATTTACTTTAAGAGAGTATCATTTTTTTCCCATGTTGATCTTTGAAAATCTCATTTCTCTAAGAAACACCATCAATGAAGATTTAGGACATGTAAAACTCTTGATTATCATTGAATTATTACCATAATTTTCACAATATACTCTTTGTATTGTTGACTATAAACCTTATTATCGAATGTATATATATATATATATATTTAGATTTGGGGCATAAACTATGATATTAAAGGTCATGGTCAATGCTTGCTATAAACAAAGATGATTCAAGACTCCAATGTATTTCCTCTTAAAAAATACAAATCGATTCAGAGATAGTGAAATCAAGATGAACATAGAGAAATGACTTGATTTGACTATTCGATTATCATAGAGACGAGCCTGAAATATAAGACACTTACAAATTTAGGATGCATTTATATCGAGCTTTGGTGGGATCGGTTGACCACAAAGAACTTTTATCGGGTAAATAGTTTTACAATGAATCACGAATATTATTTATTTGCTAAAGCTTATCTAATCAATTTGTAGATATTGTTTGACTTCAAGTCGTTATGTAAGAATCAAATTTATAGCTGCCTACCTCTGATCAGAAAATAGAAATTCGATTGTTATAAAATAGGTAAGTATTAACTATTGTCTTTATATTAACCTATTATGTTATTTCTTCTGCACTAATTTGCTCACCTTGCTTGAACCATTTCAAGCATATAGAATATATCGTAAAAATATCGATACGAGATGGACTTGCTAAGCATTTTCGTTCAATATTGTTTAAATGATTGTCAAGAAAACAATTATTATCATAACACACATTATTCTCATGATGATCAACAGTATTAAAAAATGTAACATTTATATTAATTAATATTTTTTCATATTATTACGTAATTATCTTTTGGAAATGTATCAATAAGGTTTGTTAACACTTTGACAGTTCTATTCCACAAACATCTACACCCATCAAAATCTAAAGACAATCAAGAAATTCAAACATAAGTAAGTTTCAAAGATTTTCAAATTATGTCACTATCTCAATAATTGTTTTTTAATCATGTTTTAAATTACAATTTAGTCCTAAAAAATTATGCAGGTATAGATAGGGAAAACAACCATGTAAAAACTTTTGTCCAAATAATGCAATCACTCTCTCCGACAATTTACGTTTTAAAATTTCAAATATATTATGAACAAATCGTAATGTTAGTTTATATTATATCTTATAGATCTTTTGGTTAATATTTTACATTGAAAATTAGAATTTATGTGTTTATAGCGGTCAATATATATAAAATATCATGATAATACTCTGCAACGCACGAGATGAATAAAGTGTATTTTGAGATTCATATAATTATTATCGTAAAAGAAAGAAAAGTCTGATTAAAATTCAATCAAAACTAATATAAAAAATTATTAAAGCAAACCATCGCAACAAAGAAGAAAAACATTACATAAACAACCACTATATATATAAAATAAAATATTTAAATCAAATAAAATAAAAATAATTAAAAAATAAAAGTTGACGTGATGATTGAGAGATAATTTGATATATAAATTAATGTTAATATTATATTTGATGAAAATTTTTGAATCTATTTATATTTGTATTTGATTATTTAAATATTATAATCTTTCAAATGTATATTGATCGAATCAGGAGAATATCAAGATATCTCTAGGTTTTTTTTAAAAAAATTTATTTTGTTGTGATTAAACCTTTTTCCGGCAAATTACAAAAATCCGATCTGTGTGCACCCTTAGGGTTAACCACCTATGAAAAGAATCTCAACCATAGTCTATTGCGTGAATAAAATACAGTCATAAACTGCAAGGAAGGAAGGACATAGAGTTCCGTTGGCAAGCGATAAATAGATAGGGTGCAGCAATGGCTATGAAAGGGATTGTGAGGCTTCTAGCTCCTGTTTCGCGGTGTGGTGCTCGGGTGATCGTTTTTGATGGATCAACATCTTCTTCTTCACTGGTATCTCGGCGCCTTCTGTTCATCGCGGCAGCTGCGCACTTTCCGACAACTTCCTGGGATCATCTGACAACAAATTCTGTTCCTACATCTTCAAGATCTTCTCTCTCTGGGAAATGGACCTGCTTCGGAGGTTTGGCTGTTCTGATTATTAAATTGTGTTTTTTTTTCTGCGATGAATTACTATACAAAGCAGAAGATTGAAAATTGAAATTTTTGTTTATATATTATAATTAGTTGCTCCATAAACAAATGAACTATAATTTGATCAAAGCTCAAAGATGTGACGAATCGAGTGGGTGGATATTTCGGCAGGGCAGAGGAGAACGATGTTTATCCAAACGCAAACTACACCCAATCCTTCTTCTCTAATGTTTCATCCTGGTAAACCGGTCATGGAGGTTGGAAGTGCAGATTTCCCTAATGCTCGCTCAGCTATGGGTTCACCTTTAGCTAAAGCCATTTTCGCAATTGATGGTATTTCTCTTTGCTGCATCTGTTAGATGTGATGAGTTCTATCAATATGGTGATGATATTTTCTATTGTTGAATGCATTTTTTTGTATGACTTGAAGAAATTCAATCGTTTTTAACATGAGTGGTGGATTTGATGTAAATTTTGCTATAGATGTCATGTGTAACTAAATCGACAGTATTCATGATGCATTATAGAGTGAATTAGCATCTTGATCGTATTAAATTCTGACGGAGAGAAAATAGGCAAAGCATGAGTCTTCAGAGTTACTTATGCGTATACATTGTCAGCTTTCTGTTGCTGTTGTCTAGCCATGGATAACCGAAGTAAGCATGTACCTTTTTCCTAGGTTGTTTTTTGGAAGCATTTTTTGTTTTATCTTTTACACATATATCTGAAGAAGCTTGTCGCGGTATTGGAAAGTTCTAAACTTTTTGCACTAAATAAATTTTCGTAGTAAATAGCTATGAAAGTCATTTACATTGCAGCTTAAAAAGAGACAAGAGAAATTCATTTGTTCAAAACAGATGAGCATACCCTGTTAAAGGCAATTAACTTCAACAAACAATGATGCTGGTTTTCTTTTATCTCAACTTAGCCAATATTTGTTCCCCTCCTATTCTTGATACCCATCTTTTCTTTCGATGCAGGTGTAGTGAGAGTCTTTTTTGGGTCAGATTTTGTCACTGTTACAAAGTCAGATGACTTATCATGGGATGTCCTCAAGCCTGAAATTTTTGCGGCAATCATGGATTTCTACTCTTCAGGCGAGCCTTTGTTTCTCGATGCGGAAGTCGCTGCTGCCAAGGATACAGCCATTCACGAGGTAAATAAATATTATTTTGTATTTTTCCAGTAGTTATTTCTAAAGAGTTATGCTCTTAAGAGTTTCTTTCAGGTTGCTATGTACTTTTCTTGACCATTAGATTCTCCTGTTTCAACAACAAGGATAAACTCAGATTAACATGTTGTTATTTCTGTGGGAAACATCATCAACCCGAATTACTTGGAGAAGAAAATTGCTGTTTGTTATTCTATTACGTTAAAATTTTTGCCAAATGTTTTGCATACTCAATACATAGGAGCACCCATACAGGATTCAATATAACATAATTTTGTAATGTTTTCCTCACATGTATTCATGAACGTATTTAGTTGTTATCGTTGTGTAAATGGTGTCTGGTTCCCTACTATATATGCCTTATGATTTGGGACCTCAGAACAAAAACTTTCACGGTTTCGGATGGCAGAAATTCCCTGAGAAGTCATTCAATGTGTTTCAGTAGATTTTTTGCTGCTAATGTTACATAACGGGGGTTTGAATGATCAAGCAAAATGGATTTGATTAAGATATCACCCGATAAATGATATTGAGTTTTGGCGGATATCAGGTTCCTGTGATTCAGTTGGGTATCCTGCTTGCTCTTACAAACCTAAATCTGTGATTCAGGACGACTCAGAGACAGTTGCAATGATCAAGGAACTGTTAGAGACGCGGATTCGACCAGCTGTCCAAGATGATGGTGGAGACATCGAGTATTGTGGTTTTGATCCGTAAGTTTGCTTTTCCAGGGTCTTGCAAGACCCAACGAGCAATTCATTTCTTTGATCTTTTGAAAATGATTGGCTCTTTGGTGTTCGGATCAGGGAAACTGGTATAGTTAAACTTCGTATGCAAGGAGCTTGTAGCGGATGTCCAAGTTCATCTGTTACTCTGAAATCAGGAATCGAGAATATGCTGATGCATTATGTGTCCGAGGTAAAGTGAGGAGTTCAGTCTCTAAATTGCACTACAATTCACAACATATGTATCAGATTGCCATCTTTGGCGGGTGTGATGTTATCACTATTCTGCTGTTCTTTTGTGATTTTGTTTGGTGTAAGAACTCGATAAATCTTTGTCTAAACGCAGGTCAAAGGCGTAGAACAAGAAGTGGATGAAGGAGAAGAAACAGGCCAGATGGAGCAATAGAGGTCGCATCAGGAAACTAGGCTTTGTCGCTGCTTCGTGTACTGAAAAAACAAAGCCAACGAAAAGGGAACTGCATCCACAATGGCTCCTCATAATGCGCACCAGAGGAAAGTCATGTAATTTTTAGGACTCGTCACAGACCAGGTACGATGATGCTTCATCACCGGCTTTAAGTATTTCCAGCGAGAGTTACGAGAAAATACTGACAAATGTGAATGGTTTTGTTTTTACTAAAGCTACTGTGTTTATCCAAATCAAATTGGTTACATGGCCTTTCTCCATCGCATTAACTTGTTCTTGTCTAAGTTTCGGGTTTCGTAAATTACTTTTCCTCGTACCATAGGAACTTGTATCTATTGATGTCCATTGAAGATCCCAAAACACATGACTATACGATCATTCTGATAGTCAATATGACCATCACATTATCAGACTATATTTGTTTTGCTCTGCGTTTCACATGGGACGTAGAATCATAGAAATTCCAAAGCCGTGTAGATTGTCATCCATTCGTGTTCTCAAAATGGCGAAGACAGATCAATTTCCACCTTTTGTCTCTAGTTTTCGGATATATGTACTGAGAACTCAATGCAAAGGTAATAAACTTGGATTCGCGGATATAGTTTTGAATCCACATTCAAAAGATGCATTCAGACTCTCGCTTTAGATGAAGGTTTCATCAGAGGACGAAGACGTGTCGGATAACAATCATTGGTTAGAGGAGAATTTCGAATACTCTTAAATAAGAAACAGAGAAGAGGGTTTTGTAAATTGATGGATATCATTACAGACCAAACAAGAGAATGGAGTCGAAACTAAAAAAAAAAACAGAAACATGAAAATGGCTATGTTGTGTTTTGTACGACCACTCACTTGTGGCAGATTCTTGCAGTGGGCATAGTGACACAGATAGGTGCATATTTCTTCTTGGCCTCTTCTGTTCCTCGCTTTGGCTCGTCCTCCGCTATTGCTGCCTTCGTTAAGGTCGCCGCTGCAGCTGCAGCCGCTGCAAAGATGAGGTCCCTCCTCATCGTGATACCTTTCTGTTCTTGCTTCACAGTTGATTCCTTAACCCTGTATCCAACGGTTGTGTTTTCGTATCCCATGGAGGCTCTCACCACCATGAGGCTGCCGCGGTCAGAGACAGCATTTGACAGAGGCTTTGCCGCAATGGACGGAAGGCATGAAGTGGTCAACGTCATCGATGCCATTTGCTTGAGCTCCACGTCTGAGATCTCTGTTTTCGATTTCTATCTCTGAGTTTATGTTTAGTTGCCTTTTGTTGATGATTGTTGTTTCTTATGAGGTATGTGGAATGTGGAAAAGCTTGGATTTTGGGGCTATGATCCATTTCCTTATCCACATATGATTTTGTGGTTAATGTGTTGTTGCCACGTGTCCTCTTCTATCTTTTGTTGTGAAAAATTGGTGGGTTTTTCCAGCTTCTAAAGACTCCTGTAAGGTACTCGAAACTTGTGATGTCATGTCCCACAAGTGGACTGAAGCCAATAACTTGCTGTCCTTTTATGTTTTATATAAATAAAATTATAAATCCTACATCGTATTGCTGCTAAGTAGATCCCACAAATTACGTATTATAAACACAAAAAATATATACCAATCTACTCAGAAGAAGCGATGTAAATTTCATTTTAGGGTTTACAAATTTGATTTTTCATAAAAAAAAATTGTTGTCACAGAAAAAATATTGACAAAACCAATGTTCATCGTTGCAAGTGCTCTCATATGCTGAAAAAATATCGAATGCCTTTATGATAGTTTCCAACTAACTAGATCAATTGCGTTATATTACATTGATAGATATTTTCATCTTAAGTTCTTGAAAGATATTACAAAATTTTAAGTTAAAATGAAACTAATATAATATATAAAATATTAGTCAAAACACTGATTGTTATATTAGGTTCCTTTTGACTTTTAGTGTAGAATTTCTAATAAAAGAACTTTATCATGATTTATATATTTCATTTCGAAATTTCGAACAAAAATGACACTGTTTAGAAACCATTGGTTTTGGACAAAGTAGTTGACTTATATTAAATCAAAATACTCATTATTAGAACTTAGATAAGTTAAGTTGATAAGTTCAAATGATTTCAAATAAATAGAATATATGAATTCTATTTCATACGCAACATCAAAAAGGAAAAGTAGTCGAATATGAAAAATGACATATGTATATTGCTCTATTTTTAAGGTAAAGGGGAACCTTTGTATTTATACAAATCAGTATCTTGAATCTAGGTAAACATCATTCTTGATTTATTTTTGAATATTGATCATTTTAATAACGCTCCCAAGCTGTTATTTATGATTGAGGAAGGAAAAGCTTGAAGTGTTTAACTTAGACATCATTATTGAAAATAAAACCGGTTGCAAACCTTTTTCAGAAAAAATATGCAATATGATGGTTTTGATGCAACATTTTTGTAGTTTTTCCTAACTATATGACAAAAAATATTAATATGTTCAGTCCTTTTACGAAGAACTGAATTTGAAGCAATATTAAAGGCTGATTTGTTATCATAAATCAAGTTTGACAAAGACTCGAAAAATTTTTATAAATAAATTGAGTATTCCAAACAATCTCACAAATCACATTTGCTAAATATCTCTATCGTACAACTCCTACAGACTTTTTGTTTATTTTTTTTGTTTTCGCAAAGGAATAAAATAACCTTGTGTTGGATTTAGTTTTAGATACCTTACAATCTTATGAGAAACTTTCAAATAATCATTTATTAAAAAAGCTAAAAATTGACTTATTTTATATATTCCAACTAAATATGATATTGTTATTATCAATCAAAGTTCGATATGCAGTTGGATCATCTAATGGTTGTCTATTGTTTTTAGTTAAGAAAGTATTTAAATGACCCTCAATATTTTATATTAAAATGTTTTTCAAAAAGCAACTTTGAAGATTCAGCAAACATGTTGTCTACATAAACATGCAAATCAAGAAAAATGGTTCCTTCTTGCCGAAAAAAAGTGTATGGCCTGTTTGGGATTGATTAAAACCAGGATATGGTAAAATATATGTAAATTTTGAGTCCTATGTCCATGGCTTACTTTAAGTCATACTATGACCTATTAAGCTTACAAACTATTTTGAGGCGGTAAATGAATACGTGAAGAAATGTGATCTCGAGGAAGATTTTTGTGTGTATCTTCCTCGAGATCATCATGAAAAAGGCATTCAAAACAACTAACCATTTAAGATGAGACTCTAATTTTTAGAAGAAGTTAAAAATATAAACAGTTTAATTGTTATTAATTTTTTAACATGAAAAGCAATCCAAATAATCCATGCCACCATGTTGAATGAACTCTTTAACAACCAATCGATCTACACGAAAATTTAGGATATTGAACTGTTAAAAAAAGATATTGCTATGAACTTAGACCAACATTATCTTGTTAGATAGATGGAAACAGATTGAAACCTCCCTTGCAAACTCATAGCAAAATGTGGAACTTATCTTCTACGTCCCAAACCCTAACTACAACCCAATTAGAATAACATAAAATCATCGAACAATGCTACAACATTTGTGATCTAGTGTTGATAAGTTGGTGAACACTCCGAATCTATCCAAAAATTATGTAGCCAATTCTCAAGAAATAAATCATTATAACTTATTTTAAAATGTCATACAATGGATTCCCTAATTACAAGATCCAATTGATCGGTCGAGCGTCGTATAACCCTAAAATTCACAAAACTAAAATATATTGGTCTAGATAAAATGCTCAAATCGAGCGTTTTCTTGCTCTGACCGAGCATTCGGATCGAGCACCATTCTGTTCTGATAGAGCATTCGGACCAAGCACCATTGTGCTCTTGCCAAACATTGTGTGATCTATAGTTTCTTGCTCTTCTTGATATCCTCTCCTTGTAGAAACCTCTCGTAGCATTTCTTAAGTGTTTATTGACGTTCTAATGGGGTCATTATCCATTTTTTCATATCCATTTGAACAAACATGCTGAAAATTATTTGCCTTAACCCTAATTACTGTGGCGGATTCAAGATGTTGTCGTCATCCGATATTTTCTTCTTCTTTTTTTTTAATTTAAAACTCGTACATTTGAAACAAAAAAACCTAATTTTTTTTGCTTTTTAAATATAAGTACATGATCAACCTTTAGTGTTTAAAATTAAAAATTTACATGCTTTATACATTTATAGAAGTTTGAAATAATATCAAAGTATAACGAGTCATCCTACAAAATTAGCATATTGCTTTGTTTGGAGAAAATAGATGAACAAGAATCACACACTTGGCAGGACAAAAGCCCGCAAAAAGCTCAACGAACTTGTCCAAAAATGGCGCACAAACAAAACCAGAGGAACGATTCATGAACAAAGAAATCGAATCTTACGTCTGAAAAAAGTTCAAACAAATCAAGGAGAGGACTTAAAGAAGACAAAGAATGAACAGCGGGGAAGGCAAGACGGTTTGTGTGACGGGGGCCTCGGGTTACATAGCTTCGTGGATCGTCAAGCTTCTTCTCGTGCGTGGTTACACCGTCAAGGCCTCTGTTCGCGACCCAAGTGTGTTCTTGCTCTTTGTTTTGAATCTGTATATCCATGTGATGATGATCTTCAGAATTTGTTTGAATTTATACATACAACATCTATGGCATTTGTATTGATTCGCCATGATTCCACATTTGTTAGGTTTAGATTAACTATTCTCCTCATTTCGAGATCGATCTGTTTTTCAGACGATCCAAGAAAAACAGAGCACTTACTTGCGCTAGACGGCGCCAAAGAAAGGCTTCAGCTTTTCAAAGCAAATTTGTTAGAGGAAGGATCCTTTGATTCGGCCATTGATGGTTGTGAGGGCGTTTTCCATACGGCTTCTCCTTTTTATCATGACGTTCAGGACCCAAAGGTTTAGATCTTTATTTCATCTACATATACGTTCTTTGTTTTTCATTTTCCCCAAATGCCTAACACGTTTTCCTGCGTACCATTCTTCTCGCCCTAGGCTGAATTACTGGATCCTGCTGTGAAGGGAACGCTTAACGTTCTAAACTCATGCTTGAAGACTTCTTCTGTAAAACGAGTCGTCTTAACGTCTTCTATAGCCGCTGTGGCTTTCAATGGAAAGCCTCGAACTCCAGAAACTGTTGTTGATGAGACTTGGTTTGCCGATCCAGAATACTGCAGGGCCTCCAAGGTAATTTCAGATAACCAAAAAATAAATAAATTTACGCGTAGAAATGGCTTATTCTGATCACAGAAAAATGGTGTCTGTTATGTGTATCTCAGCTCTGGTATGTCCTATCAAAGACATTAGCCGAAGATGCAGCGTGGAAATTTGCGAAACAGAACAATATGCAGTTAGTTTCGATAAATCCGGCCATGGTGATAGGCCCTCTCCTGCAGCCGACACTTAACACAAGTGCCGCAGCTGTTCTAAGTTTAATCAAAGGTTATATGCGACATCTTTTCTTATATTATGTAGTGTTGTATCATATCGTTTAACATGAGTAGAATTGAAAATATATAGAAACTCATAATTTTAAAGGAATTAGAAATATAACAATAGCGGAACATATAAACTCAAAACCCATTTCTAACGCAATGTTGGTACATTGACAGGAGCACAGACATTTCCTAATGCGACGTTTGGATGGGTTAACGTTAAAGATGTGGCGGACGCCCACATCCAAGCCTTCGAGAATCCATCAGCCAACGGGAGATACTGCTTGGTGGAAAGAGTTGCTCATTACTCTGAAGTTGTGAACATCTTGCAGGATCTCTACCCCGATTTTCAGCTCCCCGAAAGGTAACTCTATGAATCTTCAAGAGACGCATCAAGAACTAGTGAAAGTATATATATATATATTAAATTTAGGGGAATGTGTTGAAATACAGGTGCGCAGACGAGAAGCAATATGTTCCAACGTATAAGGTATCGAAGGAGAAAGCAGAGAGTCTGGGGATAGAGTTCGTGCCATTGGAGATTAGCATAAAAGAGACTGGTCACTACACGTGTCTTGTTTCTTCTGTTTTTTCCTTCTTTGTTTTGTTTTTTTTTTTGTCATTTTAACTTGACGACATCTATTTATGGAAATAATATTTTTATCTTGCTAAGTCCCTGAAACGGCCCACCTTTTTTAGAAAATTCCCACGTAGATTATCATATTTCACATTAATATATAAAATTATTATATCGTCAAATTAAAATATAAGATTTTGAGTTATTTCCAAAAATATGTTAAATTAATATATATCATTCTTTTATTATCTAATGATTTAGGTGAAAGAATTTGCACTAATTCCTAAAATTGTAATATATGAATAATGATTTATATTTTTATGTAGAAATTTGGATTAATTTGTATACTCTTTTAGTATAAATATCAAATAGTTAAATTATATTATTCAAACTATTCGTATTGGGTATTCGAATATTCAAATATCCGAATTAATTTGGATAATTTATTAGAAGATTAGTGCTTCTTTTTATCATTTTTTGAACGGCTCTAGTCCGTTTTCTTTTAATCCAATTTATGGATACCAAACTCAAATGAGGTAAAATTTCATTTTTATTATCTTGGTTAACCTTTTCTTTTGAATTTTGTCCTAATATTTGATGTTACAATAAAGCATGATCTGCATTATTTAATGTATTAAGTTTAATAATATAAAATAAGGTTTTAAAAAAATTATATCAAAATTTAAATCGATAAATCATCTATTAAGATATTATAATTGTAAAAATACGATATTTATATAACTGAAAAACACCAAAACTAAAGTGATAGAGATTAAAACTTAATTATCTATCACGTAGAATTAAATCCAAAATACAATATCAATTACTCAAAATAATATATAAATGGGATACAATGATGGTAGTTTTGGCTCACCTTATCGCTCTATGTTTTTTAAGTCGAATTAGTATCACTAGTTTGTGAATGTTCCGCTTGATATATAGGAGATGAGAAAGTAAATGGTGGTGGGATTCTTTTGCTGAATTATTAGTGGAATAAATCCGTGATTGTGAGTTGTTCGATTTTGGTTTAGGGATTTCTAGGGTTGTTGGTTTATTTTTTGTCATGGATGATATAAAGTTAATCTCCTTTTGCTAAAAGTTTTTGCCTCTGTATAATTTTGTTGGAATTTTGATGATTCTTGTACTATAATATCCTAGAAGATTCATTGGTCTCTTATATCAGAATTCTTATTATATGAAACACATTGTATTTGATTTTGGTCTACTTGTTTTAGATTAATTAATTGAGCCAATTGAGTTATCATCAAAATTAACATGGAGATTTATATGAAATTGTTGTTTCGTTATAGAAATTATTTATATGTATGTTTGTATTCGATAAATTTAAATTGTCTTACTTTTGTCTTAAAACATATTTTTCGTTTAATAATTTTTAAATTCGAATTCGAATACAAATATCTCATAAATATCATATTTATTTTTGTATGTTATTTGATTTTGTTTCTATTATTTCTAAGGTCCTTGGTTTATTTTGGGTTATGGATATTATAGAATTGTTCTAATTTTTGCTAAAATTTGACACCATTGTATAATTAATTGTTGGGTTTGAAATTTGATATATTACAGTAACCTAGAAGATGCATTGGTTCTCTTTTATTATAAATCCATTAAATTCAATTGTGGCCTTGTTGTTAGCAAAGCTAATTGAGTTATCTTCAAAATCAAAATATAGATGACTAATGTAAAACTAATATGAATATTCGATGTTTCATTTTATGGATTATATTTTTATTTTTGTGTTTTAACTTTAGTTATGGATAATATTTGATGAATTATCGATTTTTAGGTCTAGATTTAGATATAAAGATCAGACAAATATTCGATTTGTAATTATATGTTGTTTAATTTTTGTTGAGTAATTTCTAGAGTTTTTTGTTTATTTTTTGTCATAAATATTATAAAATTGTTCTTCATTTGCTAAATTTTGTCTGTATAATTGCTGGGTTTGTCGTTTCTAGAACAACCTACAAGATTCATTGGCTTTCTTATACCATAATTCCTATTATATGAAGCACCAATCCATTAATTGGATTGTGGTATTGTTGTTTTAAGAATTACCGGATCTAATAAAGTTATCACCTATGAAATATAGATGACTAACGTTACGAAGATATCATTGTTTAGATGATGAATTTTTGTGTTTTTGTTCTTGAACTTCATTTATCAAATGTATTTGATAAATTATCGGGTTCTTTGTTAAAATTTATTTTTTATTTTACCTTTAACAATTTTTTATGTTCAGTTCTAAATACAGATATTCGATAAATATCCGAATTTTTTATATTCAAAATTTTGGTATGAATACAAATAATAAAATTGAATATTTGATAAATATGAATACTATATAAAAGTATGTGAGTTGTAGCGACTCCCTTTTAAACCAATATTTTAAAAACCGTTAGCAGTCTAGTGAATGACGAACGTTGGATGTTTAGACAGATTAGTTGGTGACTAATCATCGCCCAAAGTTTCTTATTTTTTAATTGTTAAACTTAAATTTGTTTACAATTTTTTAAAATTAGAGGTATGAGACATTATATTTTATTTTTTTAATTTTTTAAATTACAAAATAACATTATTTTTTGTTAAAATATATATTTTTTTAAATTTTCAAATTACTAATCATTAAGATTGGATAAATAATGAATATTTGCGAATATCCACTATTTGTATTTGTATTCGACAAATATCCAGATTTATTATTTATATTTATATTTTTAAGTAAGGATATTTATAAATACAAATATTTGTCGGATATACGGATATCCGTATCCGAGCCTAAAAATTTTAAACGTAAAAATATATATAACTTTTTAATAAACCAATAATCATCAAATATAATCTAAAACTAAAATTTAAATCGTACAAAGATACACAATATAAATAAAATAAAACACCAAATCTTCATATTCATCTCCACATATAAACATTTAAATTTAGTTTCGTCGATGATTCTACGAATATCGTCAATTCACCTAAAACAATGAAACAATTTATTAGATTATCAAATTAATACACTTAAATAAAACTCGCATAAAAATTATATATTTAGTGAATTTTATTTTTTTATCATATCTTATAATGTCTCTGTAAAATTATCTAATCTATTGAAATTAGAATCAATCTTGAATGCAAATTAGATATTAAAATTTGATATTTTAGTCCTCCAAATAATAAATCTATATATTTTATATAATAAATATGCAAATTAATTTTATTATGTATATATATATTAATTAAATTTTTTATTTATTACGAATAATTTAGATAATTTTTGTATTTGTCGAATATTTAATTTTTAATATTTATATTTATATTACAAATATTAAAAAAAATTCGAATAAGATAAAAATACTTCCAATATTTTAACTGTATGAACTAATCACGAGACATTGTATTGGTACGACGTTTAGAACACGGATTTAACCCAAAATATCATAACAGAAAAAACAAAATCCTAAAATGTAGAACCCTAGTTCGAAATTGGGCTTTTGAAACCCAAAGGGGGAGCATAATCTCAAGCTCTGTTATATCTTTCTCACTTCATGTTTTTCTCCATAGTTGCATAGTCCGACAAAACTCCACTGTATCTCTGCATCAGAAGAGAAATTTGGTTTTCCATGGATTCTCTTCAAGCCTGTCACAGAAACGAACCAGAAGACAACTCGCGTTCGTCGAGCCATGATTCGTCCCGAATCCCTCTTTCTCCCGCAGCCGGGCATGAAGATCCGACGAATTCGAATGCTGTCGTCGAGGACGATAACGCCGCCGATTTGGCGAAAGTGGCTGAAGCTGGTGATTCTGTTCGACCAGGATCCGATGCGAAGCTCGAATCAGATTCTCTCTCCGAAGAGGATCCGACTGCTTCCTCCGACAATCTCAAATCTCCGAAGCTGGAATCCGCTGCGGCCGAAAACGGCATCGTATTGGAAGAGGAGGACGGCGAGGAGGATGATGAACCATCGCCGAAGAAGCAGAAGCAACTGTCTTCTCCGGCGTCATTGCCCGTGAAAGAAGACCCAGAACATGACCAGCAGCCGCCAGAAGCCACGGCGGACGAAGCGGCAGAGGCGGCGACAGAGGCGGATACCCCGGCTGCGAGTACGGCGAAGAAATCGAAGTCGAAGAAGAAGAACAATAATGTGTGGGTGACGAAGAGCACGCGCAAGGGTAAGAAAAAGAACAAATCCAACACGCCGAACACGGCCTCCGTGGAGGACAAGGTGCTGATAACCCCGGTCCCTAGGTTTCCCGACAAAGGTGACGACACGCCTGACATGAATGTATGTCTGTCGAAAGTGTACAAAGCTGAGAAAGTGGAACTTAGCGAAGATAGGCTTAGTGCAGGAAGTACCAAAGGATATAGAATGGTGAGAGCAACGAGAGGGGTAGTAGACGGAGCGTGGTATTTTGAGATTAAAGTTGTGCATTTGGGTGAGACAGGTCATACTCGACTCGGGTGGTCCACAGAGAAAGGAGATTTGCAGGCTCCGGTCGGGTATGATGGCAATAGTTTCGGGTTCAGGGATATCGACGGGAGTAAGATACATAAGGCTTTAAGGGAGAAATATTCTGAGGAAGGGTATAAGGAAGGTGATGTCATTGGTTTCTACATAAATTTGCCTGACGGTGGTTCATTTGCGCCCAAGCCTCCTCATTATGTATGGTATAAAGGACAGAGATATGTTTGTGCACCTGATGCCAAAGAGGATCCCCCTAAAGTAATACCAGGTAATGAATTTTCTCCGGTATTATCCACTTATATGTTTAGTTTGCTTCTGGTTTTTGCTTTGGTATTTGGTTAGTTGCATATGTTTCTATCGACGTAGACAATTTCTTGTTAAGTTTTTTCTGTTGATTATTTTTGAGGCAGTGGGGTGAATGTTCCTTTGATTTGGGAGGGAATAGATTACGATTCTCCATGTTCCAACTCTGAATGGCTGCCGTTCTGATGCAGGCAGTGAGATATCCTTCTTTAAGAATGGTGTATGTCAGGGGGTTGCTTTCAAAGATCTATTTGGTGGTCGTTACTACCCTGCTGCTTCAATGTACACTCTCCCTAATCAGCCAAATTGCGTTGTAAAGTTCAATTTTGGCCCTGATTTTGAATACTTCCCCAAGGATTTTGGTGGGCGTGCAATCCCAAGACCTATGTGTGAGGTTCCCTACCATGGATTTGATGCTAAACTTGAAAATAATGCCTCTGATGATAAGAAAAGCTAGTCAGAAGCAGCAGACATTGTTTTATCATTATAGCATTGTTTTCTAGAATTAGATATTGATTCAGATTAGGGTTTCTATCCTTTAACTTGGTAAAATACTAGGAGTAGGAAATGAGCAGATGACTTCTGTAACTGTTTACATCAATACAGTGGAAAACAAGTTGGTTTTTCTGATTTCGAAAACAGTATGTTGTCATTATTGGATCAAACATTTCGAAAAAATTGTTGAGTTGTACCTCAGGATTTGTCTTCATTAGCGATAATCCAATTTGAACAGGAAGATAGAAAATTCTATCAATTCTATATCCATCTTCCTATTCTTTTCTTTTCGTTGAATTTTGCCTCTATGCTTGACCATTCACTTATGATGTTTGAACATTTAGTTCCATGCTTTCCTTATGCCTGTCTGTCTCAAACAGATACATTAGGTTGCTTTTGTCTGTTTTGATCCTTTATGTTGTCTGTTCGATGTCCCCTAAAGAAATGTTCTTGGAAAACTTGGAAGAAAGTGAACAGTACTAGTACAGTTCAAGATCACAGCAAGTTAGTGCTATCAAACAGTTGCATCCTTTCTACCATCAGGAATTTGTCCAAAAGGTATGGTTCCTTTTGCTTCCAGGAGTTCAACATCTTTTTCCTATTATGTGCAAATGGTATTTTGGGCGTTGTATGGGCCGCTAGCAAGTGTGTGCATCTCCTTATATTTGTGCTTAATCTGGTAATCTGAATCACGTTACTTGATCTGTTTTTCTTGTCTCCTTGTTGAACAGGCGGCAGACTGCTTATCCTTCTGATGCTTCTTACACATGTAAGCAAAATGAGAAGTACCGAATTGGAATATTATGTAGTATGTGATTGAGGTGTTAGACAGACACATGAGGAGTATATATAGCAATAAGGAGATGAAATTGGACAGCCTCGAGAAAGTACCTGGTTTTAGGGAGAGATTGCTATACATTAGATATCTGAGAGGCCTATCGGCATGAATGTCGTGAAACCTGCCATAAATCCGCACAAGCTCTTATTCCTTGTGGCTGTTGCCAACTTTTGAAAACCTTAACCTGCCGAAACAGGAGTATTCTTTGTATCTCTCATGTGTAAAACAACAGTTAGTTATGGAAAAACCTTGAGTATTATTTTGTTTATGATCACATACAATGACAATGCTTCAATCTCTAGTGCAAGTAGATGAGTAGGAGGAATGATAAGATATGGTATGTGCAAAGTTCAAAAGTGGTACAAACCAATACAAAACAGAAGAAGAGACAAAAATAGATGAACTAAGGGATTGGAGAGCTAAGGCCTTCTTGAGAAGAAAGAGAGTGCAGAGGATGGTGTCTCCGTGAAGACATAGACGAAAGAGATGGTATGTTCTTGAAGGAAGGTCTCTTGTCGAGGATCTTCATTGTTCTTTTCGCTTGTAATGCCTTGAATACCGGCATTGCTCTCTCCTTGAACTTGAGGATCACAAAGAAGAGAAGGCGATAACACACGAGGATCAATACGATTGCTGATAAGTCCCACCACTTCGAATGTGTGACCCTTACTCCAAAGATCTTCATTATCACTTCCTCACCGGTCATTTTTGGATCCCCCGGGAGAAGAGATTCAAATTCAAGCCCGAGAAAGTCGTTTTTGTACGCTCCCTGCAAAGTATATGTAAGATTGCATTGCAACGAGCCGGGCTAATTCACTTGTTATGATACTTAAAGGGGGCTCAGGGACGAAACCCGCAGAAAATGCTAGAGATTTCAGTTTTGAAATCGAGCGAAACATGTCGAGAAAACGCATAGTTTCTTCACAAAAACATGTCGACAAAGTGTGAGTGTCTTATGAGAGTGTGTGTGAGAGAGAGAGAGTACCTGAATTGCCCAAGAGCCATAACTCATAAAGGAAATGGGGTAACGCCAAAAGGGCTTGGGAAGATCAGGGAGAAGACGGAAGAATCCTGAGGTCATCATGATTATTCCCTAAGGAGACACAACATACATTTTCATATACATATCATCTTCAAGCTATCAAATGCATTTGTTCAACAAAGAGAAGGATATGAAGCAATGTACTCACGATGATTCCGGCGCCTGTAATGAGACCCATCAAGAAGTTTGGAACAAGAGAAGCCACAACCATCATGAGGCTTTCAATAACCGAGACAGAAAAGAAGATGTTGAGGCAGAAGAAGGCGTAGTGCGAAAACCCGGGACGAAACTTCACCATCTTGTAAGTTATGCTCCCTGTGATGAGCGAAATCGTGACCAAGAACGGGAACGATGAGATGTAATTTGAAAGGATATACACTGAAACTCCATAGTATCCATTCAGTCTCTCCTTGTAGAACACCTGCGGAATGAGGAATTTGATCAGGGAAACTCAGAGTTTTCGTGTTATAAGGAATCATATACGCTTCGTAAAGACTTGAAGAACCTTCATTTCTTCAATGAAGGACGGGAAACCTCCAATGGACATGAACGTCATGAAACCAGTGATGAATCCACCGCAAGACACTCTGGCCAAGATTGAGGTGTAACTGTGTCCAACATCATAGAATATGGTGCCAACGCAGATAGACACGACAATGTAGATCACTATCCTTGCCCAGTAGTAACCCACATCGCGACACATATTTACGAACGATCGTTTTGTCAGTGTCCTGAGTTGCTTCCACCAGCCCGCTTCGCTTCCCTTCTTGCTTTCCATCTCATGTCCTTCCTGCAACATGTAACGTTTTAGTCTCAAAGAAGTAGAGGAAGATTTTTCGCAAAGAATGTAACTCTACTTACTATGTTAGATAGTTCCCGAATCCTAGATTTTGCAGCCTTTGCGTACTTTGAGCGACGATAATTCTCAACTAGCCTGACTTTGATTTCAGATGTTGCCAGATTCATCAAGGGATCTGACGAAGATGGAGCGTCCTGAATCAAGTTCAAGACAATATAGAAGAAGCATTCCACTATTAGCAATGAAGAAAAAAAGATGAAAATTTTGTTACATTTCCTCCATTCGAAACACTGTTTTTCACCATGTTTACCACAAAATTGAAAAGCATACTAACCCGAATTCTCTGAGATCCTTTGAGTGTAGCTGCAACTGCGTCAAAGTCCGAATTTATACATCGTAGAAAATGATCTGAAGGATTCCTCTTCCTGGGGCAAGGGAAACCGGCTTCAGCGAAGAACTGCAGCAACAGAGGAAAGTTTGAACTGCAACAAATTCTTTCTAAACTAATAATAAAATTTTAAAAAAAAAGCAATATACCTCAACAGCTGATTTGGCTTCACCGAAGTAAACAGTTTCACCACCAGAAAGCAAGAAAAGATCATCAAAGAGCGCGAAAACCTCGCTGCTGGGCTGATGAATGGAAGAAACTACGGTTCTGCCATCACGTGCAATGTTTCGAAGTGTCTGAATCACGAAGAAGGCTGAGGCACTGTCCAAACCACTGGTGGGTTCATCAAGAAACAGAATCTGTGGTCTTGTGAGGATTTCGAGAGCCACGCTTAGCCTTTTCTTCTCTCCGCCGCTGAGTCCTCTTGCATGCCAGTTTCCGACAGCTCTGTCTGCACAATCTTGAAGACCTAACTCCATGATAGTTCCCTCAACAATGTCATTCACTTCCTCTTTGCTCATCTTGTTTGGAAGTCTAAGATGCGCAGAGTATCTTATTGTCTCTCTCACTGTCAGTGTCCCCAACAAAATGTCTTCTTGAGTTACATAAGCCTACAAAACCTCAGATTTACAAACAACATATTATTATATGAAAGTCCACAATATTAAAAATTGGAAAATCTCGTAAAAAAAACATTAACTAATTTGTTTTTTCCATTTTTATATAGAAATTATCAAGTCAATATACAATAATATACGAACTGTAAATATTTTTTCAGATTAATTTATAAATATATTCATCAATTATTTGAAAAAATAATTATAATAATTCATTATAAAAAAGATGAAAAATTCATTAATAATTATGATAATTTAAAATAAATTCATGTATTTTCTTTATAGAATTTATTCATTATAGTTTTTTTTTCCGAGTTAAAACAACACAATACGTACGACGAGACCGTAGTTCAGTCTTGCTTTCTTGCCGTTGAGAAGTAGACTTCCGGTCATTATTACATTTCTTGCGAGTCTACCTGTACGAAGACACCAAAATTAATCAATTTAATGATTTTTTTTGTACTAAAAATATTATATCTTATACAAGAGTTGATAATCTTTTTTTTAAAGAAAAACAGATTGAAATTATACTAAACTATTCAGAATTATATTTACCAAAAATCAAATATAAACACTTTTAGGAAGAAAAACTGTAAACCCGAAAAAATACCGATAGATTTAAGATTGATATGAAAATACGACTAACCGAAATCATGAACATGAAACTATAAGCAAACAAAGCCCTTTTATAACTCTTCCATCTCCAAAACGGAGCTAAAAGATCATTGTTCTCAACGAAAACTCAGTTCACGTCAAATGTTACAAATGAATAAAATATCGAAGACCAAGACTACTTGAAATAAATAGTTGCAGCCGTTCATAATGTTGTTTCATATGTTAACTTTATATATTGTTTATTGTAATTTTAATTATTTATATATTACTGTCCAGGTATAAGGAGTTTATCAAATAAACCTTTTACGAAAGATAACAAGTTCACTTTTGCACAATAATGAAAAAGCCGAAATGAAATGAAATGACCTTTTTTTTTCCAAGGTGATCGGATCTTATGGCATGGTAAGTATTCCTAAACTATATTAAACCACTTACGAAAAAAAACTATCATATTTATTTTTATGTAATTTAATGAACATCGTGTAAATTATATATATATATATATATGTAGATATATATATATTCGCCAAATAAAAATATTTTATCGACACACCCTTCTATGTATATAATTGTCACACTTATATTCAAGGGAAATTAAAAAAATAATAATAAGAATCGATGAATTGGCCGCCCAAGAAATTAATTTGCATTTATGATGAAACTTTAATGTATTGTCTCCATGCGTCGGCACTGAAAATATAAAACAATTATACATAGATATAAATATAAATCTACGACTTCTACTGCCCTTCAAAAAACGATTTCGCATTTTTTATTACTAAATTATAGTGCAGATTTCTTAATACCATTACAAATACAGTAAACCTTTTTCAAAATTTTTTGGCATATATATACGTACGTCATGAAGCTTTATTAATCTAGAATGAATCGTTAGTCTTTGTAAAAATAAATAAATAAATATATTCCAATACACAAATATATATATATATATATAAGTTTAATATGATATAATAAAATAGAAAAATCTATTAGTTTATGTACATTTCAAAGAGCCAATTTAACAAATGAATCTTTGTGAGACCATCTGTTACCTCCAAAATTTTGAAAAAAATATATCCAAAAATAAAGCAACCAACCAAATATCCCAAACACGAAGGATAACACTTTTAGAAACTATATTAACCTAATTAATCCATCATCAACATTACCAAATCATATGCTACCAGTTTAAATCCTATACTAATAATACGACTAGAGTATAGAAACTAGTAATTACCTGCAAGAGAATCTAGAAGAGTGGACTTGCCGGAGCCGGAAGGGCCCATAATGGCCATGATCCGACCCGGTTCGGCATATCCGTTAAGTCCTTGGAGTAATCTCCGGGTTGGGCCACCGCCGAAGTTTGGTATAACCACCGTCAAATCTTCCCACACCAAGTATGCTCCACGTCCCGGCGGCGGCGGCGGTGGCGGAGGTGGCCGGCGACGAATACCACCAGTACTACTACTACTCGTGCCCTCTATTTCCATGTGTAAATTTTGCTACTATATGTGAAGAAGACGACAGAAGAATACAAAAAGGAAGATCACAATTTTTTTTGATAGATTGGATTTTTTTATCCCAGAGAGAAGAAGAAGAAGAAGACGGAATAAAACAGAAGATAGATGTCATAGCGTTATGTGTCTTGTTCTCTTTTTTGTTGGGTGATAGCACCAATCACCAAACAACTAAACCCATTTAATGACCGGCTTTAATATCATATACATACATATATATATATATGCATCCACACATGTAGACATACATATATATATGTGTATATATAGATTCTCATTATAGGCCTCTTTATATGAATAGACGTATGTAGATACGATTATTGTTGTTGTTACGCACAAATCATAATCATTATTAAAATTATATGTCGGTTCTTGAAAAATTTATCTACTTAAATTCAATTGAAGGCATCTTAGAAATATATTTAGGCGAATTTATTTTTAATTTTCACCACTTTTCCATCAACTTTCCATTTTTTATATTTAATTAAATGCAATAATTCAAATGTTAATACCATAATATCTTTTTATGGATAAAATTATTTTCTCTCCACCACTAAAAAAAACTCGATATTTTCAACGGATGGGGCAACGAATCTGTCCGTTGGAAGCAATTAGCAATGGATTATAACGGATTTGTTGATATTTTCAACGGATCTAAGTCCGTTGCAATCCGTTACAAATTTCAACGGATTTGCAACGGATTATTTCCGTTGCTATATCCGTTGAAACCTGTCGCGATTTTTAACGGATTGTAACAGCTATAATCTGTTGGCAATTTCCGTTGGAAGACCCATTAGAAGCCGGGAAAAGAATTGCAACGGGCATCCGTTGACATTTGCAACGGATGCCCGTTGAAATTGTTAATTTCGAGGTGCACCGGTTTAAATAAATTCACGTGAACCTCCAACGGACATCCGTTGCAATTTCCAACGGATGTCCATTAGAATGTTCACTATTTAGATCATACCAAAGAGTGCATCAAACCATCAATAACAAAAATATTTTCAAAAAAATGTCGTCTTCTCGAAATATATATATAGATCGAGAGAGTGAATGTATAGAAGAAAAGATCCTATAACCGAAGAGATTATGCAAGAATTCTTACACGGATTGGAGCAATTCATGAGTTTTGCATCGATGCAGTCTTTGTGTCAAGAACGCGAGACAATGCTATGTCCATGCAAAAGATGCAAAAACATGAAGTATCGAAGTCAAGAAATTGTTTGCAAACATCTTTATAAGGTGGGTTTCATTGAAAATTACAAAATTTGGTTTTTTCACGGTGAAAATTACGATGTTAGAGATATTGTGCAAGATGCATAAGTAGAACGAAATGAAGAAGTTATTTATGAAGTATCAACGATCAATCCATATGTAGAAATGGTGTCAGATGCTTTTCCTAGAGCTGTTAATGAACAAACGCATGAAGAGATGCCGATCATCGATGCACGTCGATTCTTCAACCTATTGGATTCGGCGAAACAACCTATATATGAAGGTTGTCGTGAAGGTCAGTCTCGTTATCTTTATCCTTCAAGATTGGTGAGTATTAAAACAGATTACAATGTGGCTGAAAATTTCATGGATTCATTTTGCAAAACAGTGCGGGAATATTTACCGGAAAATAATCAAGCTCCTGAGACATACTACGAAACAAAGAATATGTTAAAAGATTTGGGAATGCCATATGAGAAAATTGATGTTTGTAGAAGCAGTTGCATGTTGTTTTGGGAAATGATAAAGACTTGTTGGAATGCAAGTTTTGCGGTGCAAGCAAATTTCGGTCTAAAAAACCATCTTCACGTAAATATGTACCATACAAGAAAATGTTCTATATACCTATAGCAAACAGGTTGAGAAGGTTATATGAATCGAAAAAACCCGATGCGACAATGAGATGACACACATAACACTCAACGGCCGAAGGTATAATGCAACATCCATCGGATGGTAAGGCTTGGAAAGATTTCAATAAAATATTTCCGAGTTCGCATATGAAACGAGAACGTTTATCTTTGGTTGTGCACAGATGGTTTTAGTCCCTATGGACAATCTGGAAGTTAATATTCTCTATGGCCGGTGATTTTGTCTCTGTATAATTTGCCTCTCGAGATGTGTTTGAAAAGAGAGGTAATGTTTCTGACGTTGCTGATTCCAGGACTAAAACATCCGAAGAAAAGTTTCGATGTCTTTTTATAGCCCTTAATTCATGAATTAAGACAGTGTTGGAACGAATGAATCTTTACTTATGACGTCAGTACTAAGCAAAATTTCACATTGAAAGCGGTCTTGTTGTGGACAATTAGCGATTTTCCTGCCTATGGAATGTTATCTGGATGAAGCACGCATATAAGATTGGCATGTCCATATTGTATGGAGGAGACAGATTCATTTCGACTAGTACATGGTAAGAAACCATGTTGGTTTGATTGTCATAGAAGATTTCTTCCTCGTGGCCATGCTTTCCTGAAAGATAAAAACATTTTCGGAAGAACGTGGTATAAAAAGAAGAGGCACCGTGCATGCAAATCAGAACACAAATTCTTTACGAAAGATTGAACACAATGGATGATTTACAAGAATCGGTTGAATGCGGTGGAGATCGTGGGTATCGTAAACCAAAAGGTTAAGGTGAATGGCATAACTGGTATAAACGTAGTATCTTTTGGGAACTACCATACTGGAAATCGTTGATATTACGTCATAATTTAGATATTATGCATAACATCATAAATAATATTTTGAATGTGGCGGGTAAAACCAAGGATAATATACAATCAAGAAAATATTTGAAGTCAATATGCCAACGACATGAGTTGGAATTAAGAGATGGAAGGTCACCTGTCCTGGTATTCAGATTGTCTGATACGACAAAAACGACATTATTAAAATGGTTAAAGAGGATGTTAAGTTTTCCGATGGATATGTATCAAACATTGCTCGGTGTGTGGATATTGTTGGTTCGAGGCTGATCGGATTGAAAAGTCACGATTGTTATGCAGAATAAACATATTTTTTAGAGATATATGTTCGAAGAATTTAAAAATGATGACTTAGAATTAATGAAAAACAATATCTCTGAAGTATTATGTGCATTGGAAAAAGTTTTTCCGCCTTCACATTTACCAGATGACGCAATACTTGGTGGGCCAATTCAATTCAGATGGATGTATCATTTTGAAAGGTTTTTCTTTCATTTAAAGAAAAAAGCAAAAAACAAAGCAGCGGTTGAAGGATCTATTGTCAAACAATACTTGCTGGAAGAAATCAGAGGAGTATAATCACGTCCACACATATATACTACTAAATTTTCAAGAGTTATTACCGTTCGAAAGGTATTGGTACATATTAATTTCAATCTTTTACATATATATATATATATATTCAAATTTAACGTATTTTCATTATACATGATATTTGATGAAGAAGTACTTGGTACATATCCTCATCTAAATGCAAATGAACTCACAGACATGAAAGTTCAACATTATGGCTCGTGGTTGAGAGACTACGTAAGTATTAATTTATTATACACATATATTAAAATTAATTGCATATAAAAAGTATTAATTTGTTTTTATGCTACGTACAAGTGAAATGTTCTGATGAAAGACTTCCTACGTGGTTAAAAGATTTGGCTAATGGTCCCCCACGAAATGTCATGTGTTGGCCAATCTTGTTTACTCGCGGCTACACGTTCCACACGTACGAACACGAAAAACATAGAAGCACATACAACTATGGCGTTTGCGTTAATAGTGATATAGAGGATGATAACTTCTATGACATTTTGCACCAAATCATACAAGTGGAA
>CM071863.1:17926935-17947093 GCA_036759665.1 Gynandropsis gynandra
TGATCCATTCATCACAATAGATCAAGCAGATCAAGTATGTTACGTGCAATATCCAACAACATTGAAACGTCGAAGAGAGAAGTGGTGGGCCGTAGTAAAGATCAAGCCACGAGGGATCATAAGCTCTGATGATACAAAAGATTTGTTGCAACCCGATCATCCGCAGCCGATTCGTTTAATTGATACAGATCGCGAGGAGATTCTCGTGAGAAATGACATAGACAACGAACTCATACGCGATTATGAAGACGTTGAACCAGAATATGCTGAAGATGAAAACGAGGATGAATTCAATGAACAATCGAAGGAAGACTCGCTCATCGATGAATCTACTGAAGAAGAAATGTAAATACAATAATGTGTATTATGTATAATCAATGTAGATGATGTGTAATGTAAATGACGTGTAACGTCCATGATGTGTAGTAATGTATATGATGTATAATCGAACAATCGAAATGTTAATACAATCGAACAGTTTATATAAACGATGTTTGATGTATTACAAATTAGAATTATGTAATACCAACGGGCATCCGTTGAAAATATTAACTGATGCCCGTTAAAACACGAAATCGTCCCCGACACTTAGAAAAAATTTCTAAATTTTCCACATTTCTAACGGGCATCCGTTGAAAATTTCTAATGGACACCCGTTACAAACGTTCCAATGGGTATCCGTTGGAAACTTAACTGTCGAAATTATTCTAACGGGCGTCCGTTGGTAATCTGTAACGGATGACCGTTAGAAATTTGTAACGGTCATCCGTTGTAATTTCCAACGGATGCCCATTGGAGAGTGTAATGATGCCTACCCTAGACTGCAGAATTTCCAACAGATGCCCATATAAGCCCGTTGAACAGTTCCATTTTCAATACAAATCACAATCTCAAAATCCTCTCAAACTTTATATTTCACACAAAAACACTCTTACAAACCGTAGATAAAAAATGAGAGCTTTACATTTCACACACAAACACTTTTACAAACCATAGAAAAAAAATGAGAGCTAAACGGTTTATAGGATCGGGGGGATGTTGGTTGGTTCCGCGGGAGCTCCTCCCCCGCCTCCACCACCATCATATCGTCCTCCTTCACCAATATCGGCACCGCCGATATTTGATGAAGAGGACGATATGGTAGATATCGATTCCTTGATCGATGATTTCGATGGGTGTCCAACCCTTCCGATTATAGATCCCGAACCTCCAGCTCGGACGTTATGGTAAAAAAAGTTATTATTTTCATTTGTATTATTATAAGTTATAAATATTATCTAACTTTGTAATGTTGATTTGCAGGTTTGACGTGGATGATGTACTCAAACACACAAACAACACCATTATCCAAGGGTCCTTACAGGACGAGTTATATTATTCTTGGCAAGTTACGTCAGAAGTCGTGCCCCAGCGATGGCAGCGTACTTTTATCATAAGTTTGTATTACATTAAATTTCAACTTATTAGTTATATATATGTTATAAAACTAAAAATTTATAAATTATTTTGCAGCGCTCATACAGATGGCGGCGAAAGGATACATTGCGCATCTCCACAGCATGGATGCACGACATGCAGGCTCGGATGCGCTTGATGATGAACAACGCGAAATGCAAATACTACGACAACAAACGCAAACCGAGATGGGCAACGAACGCGGTCTTCAATCAAATGATTCAGCATTGGGAGTCCACAGAATTCAAGGCCAAGAGCGACAAGGCTAAAAAATGTCAGTACGACGAGAAGGTTCTTGGAGATGGTCCGCATCGCCATACTTCGGGATCAAAATCATTCCCGAAGAGAAAACATGAATTGGTAAAATTTTGTTTATTTAAATTTTTTGTTTATTTAAATATTTATCTAATTAAATTTATTTTATGTTACAGATGCAACGGATAGGAAGAGAACCGACTCTTCTTGAACTGGTATTGGAAACCCACGCCAAGAAGAAACCGGTCGTCCGGGAAGAGGTCGACAAACCCGAACTCGTCAATCCTCGAGTGGAGAGAACCGTGAGAGTTGTGACGGAGAAGATTACACAACAATCACAAGCTTGCGGTTCGACTCCCGATGAGCTTTGTTTTTACAAAAGGACAAAATTTATTTAGAGGTAAACTTTTTCTTTTTTTTCGATTATTAATAACATATTTTTTAAAAATCTAACTCTAATTTTGTTTGTCTTGTAGTCGGTGAGACCGTATAAGGGGCGTCTATGCGGTCTCGGGGCGTTTAAAAAAGATATCGTCGAGGACGCCACGACGGTACCTCCCGCTGTCCAAGAGAGTTTTACGCAACAACGACGGATCGAGGAGCTCGAATCACAATTTCGAGAAACTCGAGCCCACGTGGCACAACAAACCTCCCAAATACAACACTTGGAGAGCGTCATTGAGTTGATGTTCGTTGAATGTGCCGTTTCCAACGGATTTTGGGCATTTTCCAATGGATATATCCGTTGGAAAACGCCTGTTTTTTGTGTAGTGCACTCATTTTTTCATTTCTTATCATTCTTATTTTAGTTTATTATTTCTATTTATTGTCAAGATTATATAATAATTTAAGACTTCTAAAGTTATAAAATTGTTGAAGAACCAATTTCACAATTAAAAAGACGCAAAATTTGATTGAATTTTTGTGAAATTCATAGTTTAAATAGATATACTAATGAAACCATAAAAAAATGAAAAAACACTTAACCTCAAATATTAAGATATAAAAGTGCGTGTCACACAAGAATTTATAAGCAATGTAAATTAATGAGATTTTCACTGGTAAAAAATGAATGCATCATGTACAATTCGAAATATTTATATAACTTGATAGATATAACTTGAATTATCTATCATATGATTCACTGTAATATTTTTGTTGTTATATTAATACATCGATTTAATGAGATAGAAGTGTTGCATTTTAGGTAGCAAAAGAGATTAAAAACGATTTGATTTAAGTATATAAGTTAATATTTATTTTTGTGATTCTCGTCAAAATTTCATAATTAATTCTGTTCAAATTAAAATGGTCTCAAGAGAGGCTACCTATTGGGAAGTCCCCCACGTTTTAAAAAAAAACGCTAAGACCAACACAAGAATTCCATTGAACACGCTAATTTCATACAGCTGTAACGCGGGTTTCACACAAATATTTTGCCACATTATCACAGAAACAACTAACACAATTTCGACGCTAAGCCAACGGCATGTTCGCATTCAACTTTGTAATGCCATGAGTATGCCATTGTAACGAAAACATTGTGACGTTATTATGTTCGACTTTTGCCATCGTTGTTCTAATACTTGTAACGCTATCTTAACGAACATTTTGTAACAAATATGCATTGACAACTAGTCTGACACAACTCCAATGCAATTCGTTTAACACAATTTTTTTTCGTCGTTACAATACACGTTTTAACGCACTAACGTTAGAACTTGTAACACAATTATGTTAGAAGGCATACACAAAGGTAAAAATAGTTAGTAGTGTTGGAGTATGCCCTAGAGACCAATTATAAGTTGATTGTATTTGGAGTTTCATTTATGTATCATGACATTTTATTATTTATGGCATTTGTTATTTCATTCAGTTTATTTTATGCATATTATAAGTGAATGCAATAACATCTTTAGGATTATTATTTTAAATATATGTATTCTTAAATGACATCCTTAGTCGAGTATCATTGAGAATGAGAATATCAATGATGCATTGATACTAGAATGTGTTGAATTAATATGAGATATCAATTCAACACATAGGTGCATATTAGAGAACAATGTACTAGATCGACTCTCTATGAGATTACTGCATGGATTGTTATATGAGTGTCATAGTGATGATGGTGCATATGATCCTTTGACTTGAGATTATTAGAGATCTTGACATAAGGAAAATGTATACTTTGACACTGTTGAACGTCGCTCGTAATTGGGTGGACTTACGAGGTAGTGATTTGTACATAGTTGACTTACACAATAAGATGTTAATTGATCGAGATAGAATTTGTCCCTCCTATATTAGAGAGTGATGTTATGAGCTCCTTGATCGAGTAAGATTGTGAAATGCATGTTCATGCTTAAATAAATTGATATGTGATATCGAATTTATTTGTTTATGTACAATCTACTTGGAAATCATTAAACCTATAATTGAACTATACGAGCATGACGTTTTCCATGGCTCGTGTTCGATCAAGACATCAAGGATAAAAGGATCAGACTACACGGTAACGCTAATCACGAGAATGGTTATGTCGAGTTACAAAGATTCTCGTTAATTGGGTAATAATAATGTGTTGCTAGACACCACTTATTATTTGTGATATTAATCACTGCCAACATAATGAGGACCTATTGGGTCACACATAAGAACAAATGAACTTTGGTGTTTTGGGCTAAGAATTGTGTTGGGCTTAAAATTTGAACCGGACCCATGATTTGCGTTGTTGGGCTTGAATTCAAATTAAGGCATGGCAAGTGTGGAGTTTGAATTGGGCTCATGACCCATTATCTGATTTGAATTCAGTTTGGATTGGACCCATAGCCCATTGACTAATCTGACCTCGTCCGAATGGACCCATGACCCATCTCTTAATCAAATATCAGATTATGGTTAGGGTTAGCAGCCACATTAAACATCTCAAATTACTTATAAATACACGCTTAGGGTCTTAAGATTCAAGAAGATAGAATGAAAAAAACATAAAAGACCAGAAACAAAGTCTTTTTCCGAAACCCTAAGCTAACACTTGGATTTCTTCTTTCGTTCGTGTGGATACCAGTGGAGACAGGGACTATTCGTTGCTGCTCGTGATTCACGAGATCAAGTTTTGGACGAAAGCTAAAAAAGGTAATTTCCTTAAACCATAATCGGGACAATCTCCAAATAGGCATGGGAAACCGAGATTTTTCTCTTCTTCTTCCGCTGCGCGATCTGATCGCATCTCGGTTTCCCAACAGTGGTATCGGAGCTTTGGTTTTGGAGGCCCTAATTAGTTTTACATATGATGTGCATGCTTAATTTACTGTGTTTTCCGCTTCAAAACTATGATGTCCATGTATGCGTAGCTTCGAATCCATGAAGTGTGTCCATAAACAAAATTGGTTCTATGATGTCCATGTATGCATTGCTTTGAATATGTGAAGTGCGTGCATACATGGCTTCGGGATAATGATATCCGTGTATGCATGGATTTGGATCTGTGAAGTGCACACATACATTGCTTTCGGTCAGTGATGTTCGTGTATGCATGGCTTCGGATATGTGAAGTGTGTGCATACATGGCTTTGGGTCTATATATGCTTGGTTTTTTATTCTGTCATATCTGTATATGTATGGATTCGATTCTAGGGTTTGTGCGAACCGGATCGATGTGATCGATTCTAGGTTTGCGTGTTTAATCGGAAATCTAAAGAAATGAAGTTTTGTGAGTATTGAATTAATCGATTTTGTTATGGGACTGCCAAACAACTCAACGCTGGGGCGATAATCCTTTTCAAAATAAAGACCCATCATTATTTGTTTCTATTTGTGTAATTGCATGAAAAATCCCTCAAATGAAATTAAGTCAAGATAAATGCCTACCAATCAAAGAGCACTCATCAAGACTTAGATTGATATGTGTGGGTTTGCTAAAGCAAAGTACTACATCAATCTTAGTAAGACGCGATGAGATAATTGTGATATTCAATTGCTTGCTGATTATATTAATTTAACTAAGATATCTCAATGTGATTGAGACTTAGAGGCATAAAATTGGGGTATTAATTCATGTGATGAGTTAGAACAAGGGTTGTTCACCTAGCTATCCAAGAGTTACATGAGATGTAATTGACAAGAGTTGTCCACCTAAATAACCGAGTCTAAGTGTATCGCCAAAGTGATACTTAGATAAGATGAAATATTAATTTTGGCCCATTAGAGAGATATGCAAATGTCTTTTCGAAATAATACTGAGGGTTATTAATTTGCAAAATTTAGTGGGAGAATCATTTAATAAAAATCCTTATTGAATGATTATTTCGTAATACTTACATTCTATACATATCTATTTTAGATTACTGTGGCTTCAAACACACATGCACTATCATTGTGATTGGTCCTTGAGAAGGACAAGCTCAATGGGACAAACTTCTTTGATTGGCATAGGAATTTGAGAATTGTTCTCAAGCAAGAAAAGAAGTTGTATGTCCTTATGGGCCCCTCACCTGTTTAGCCTTCGGCTAATGTACCCCGGCTGAAAAGGATGCTTATAAGAAGCACCAAGATGATGCCTTGATCGTAGCTTGCCTTATGCTAGCAACCATGAACTCTGAGATTCAGAAGCAACATGAGGAAATGGGAGCGTTCGATATCATTGCGCAACTTAAAGGACTGTACCAAGAGCAAGCTAGACAAGAGAGGTTTGAAACCTCTAAGGCTCTATTCAGATGTGTGATGGTGGAGGGAACTTCTGTTGGTCCTCACGTACTCAAGATGATTGGGTATATCGAGAACCTTGAGAAGACGGGTTTTCCACTGGGCCAAGAGTTGGCCATTGACTTGGTTCTGAAATCGTTGCCAGAAAGTTATTCTCAATTCGTCATGAACTACAATATGATCGACTTGAGAAGACTCTGCCACACTTGCTTAGCATGTTAATAACTGCTGAAGTAAACATCTGGAAGGTCAAGCCCATCACAATCAAGGGATGTTTCATTGAAAACATACCTTACACAAAGTGTGGTAAGTTATATTATCCATAAATGATAATAAAAATATTTAGTGTATATGTTATGTTAAAACACATATACAAGAGATTTTTAATCAAAAACTATGATATTTAGGTTTATCATGGTAAATATATGAGTAAAATAACAATTCATAAGAATGTCTTAGAACAATCAAATGATGTTTATAATTATGCATCCATTACGAATGAAAATAATTTTGATCGTACTCATCATATAGGAATATGGAAATGATGGGCATGTTTATCTCGATAGTTAGGTTATCCATTACAAACATATGAATGAACAAGTGTCAAATTTTGTGACAAATAAGTTTTACAAACTAATTGGTACAACAATAGAACCTATATAGGATGGTTGTAAAGATCAGTTTCAATTATTAATTACATCTTGATGGGTGGGAGTAAAGAAACATTATAACATATAGAATGTTATATGAATCGAATATTTCATGTTTTGTCTAAATATAACACCACAACTAGATGCGACATGAATAATGTATGATCTTTTAGAAATACGATGTAAATATTTTTAGTAATCGTTTTCGTGGGGCTAGAATATTTAAACCTAAAAAGATGCATAAAGGAAGAATTCCATGCAAAAGCACATTTCATATGCCAATTACTAACACGTTAAGGAGATTTCACTAATTACAACATACAATACCACACACACAACAAAACAACTGTGTTATTTCAATGGATTACAATGAACTCTAACGGATACCAATGATCTGAAAAATGCTGAATATATTGATAATATCAATGGTTTTCAACGAACAAACACAATTGATACAACCTTTGATAATCGTTAAACTATCCATTGAAAGTTTCGATGAGTATTCAATGATTACAAGCCATTGAAAATTTGTTGATATGGGTTAAAAAATGATCGTTAACACTTTCAATGATTATGCATTTATATGATAAATGGATGAGAATTGAAAGGTTGAATAAGGATCAATAAATACCCATTACAATTGTGAACACCCATATGTTGCTATTATCAACGGATGATCATTTATAATTTTAAGTCTTTGAATTACCATTGAAAAATTACCATTGTGCTTTCAATAGGCATTTATTGATAAATTCAATGAAAGTTCATTGAAAACCTTACTATCTATATTGCAAAGTTAGTGATATGCGTTATATCGAGTTATAAAACCTAGACTAACGCTTCCGCAAGAATACGGATCGTGTAGCAACTAGGGTCGAATACAAGGAATTGATGCGACTTCGTAGCTATTAAACTAATTGAATTAGACGTACGAGGTGACTAAAGTTGTGATTGTGATTGAGCTGAACTAAACTAAATCGAAGAGAATAGACTTTATGACTAGGCACCATGGGTGTCGAGAGTTTGCATAACGATGTAATGAAGTTCTAAAAGGATAATTGGTCTAAGGTACTATCATGAATTCAGGGAATTCAAGCTCTCCTATAGGAACTGACTGGCGTAGACTTGTCCACTATCTAGCATGCATATGCCAATGTATCCATTGCGCATCTTACATGCATAGACGCATTACGTCCGCTATCCTAATCCCTAGATTTAACCGATTGACCTGGCGTAGATTCTAAACCGGCTAAACCCTAAATCATGGCTATGTTCCGAAACCTAATGCCCTGGCGTTGGTTTATTAGATTTCTAAGATCATTCAATCAAGTGGCGTACAGGTAGAGAAAGCATTAAGAACAACCATGAAATCTGAAAACATGATAGAAACCAAATTCATTCATTCAAGTGGCGTACAGGTAATGAAAGCATTAAGCATCACCATTCATTAAGCGTAAGACTTCATTACAACGTAGCAAATCTCTCTAACCCATGGCAAGGAATCTACTCAGACATAAATACAGACAAGGAAACACAAGAGAAGTCTAGATTCGACATAGATGTAGAAAGAGATGACTCCCTATTCATAAACCGATGCCTTCGGTAGATTCTTCTCGCTCCCGATCCGTAGATCCGTCGTTTTCTTCCTTCTTCTCCTTGCCCTAATGTCTCCCAATCTCCTCTGATGTGTTCTGGTTCGTCCCCCCTCTTTCCAGATCTGATTTTCCCTTTTAATTTTGCCGATCTAGATCTTAGGAAAGTTTGTTGGAGTGAGTGACCCGAGCGGGCATGCCTTGCACCCGATCGTGCAGGTGACCTACCCGATCGTGCACACACAAATGAGCCCGATCGGGCACCATGCCCGACCGTGTACTTCATCAGCCCGAGTCGTGCAAACCTACGGGGTTTTCTGCCATGAATCAGCCCGAGCGGGCACTCCAAATGCACCCGAGCGGGCACCTATGCCCGAGCATATCCCTTGAGCACCCGAGTCGTGTAAGGCTACGGGGTTTTCTTGAATGATTCAGCCCGACCGGGCACTCTCAATCCACCCGAGCGGGCATGTCTTGAAGTGTAGTTTCCGCTCCTTTCGCTCGGTGTTTGAGTGCTCGCTTCCATCCGTGGCCTTGCATAAGCCGAACCTTGTTACACAGCTTCGTTTTCGGGTTTAGATTGCATAATCACTCGTGTTTCTCTTCAATCCTTCGTTTCCTACACAAAACACGAAATGTGGATAAAGTCTTCGAATATGCTCAATAGATGAATGAAATATAAATAATCTACTCTAAACTAGACCTAAGAATGATATAAAAACTATAACAAATTACGTGTTATCAAACTCCCCCAGACTTAACCTTTTGCTCGTCCTCGAGCAAACCTAGAGTCGAGTACTAGAAGAGCTAAACAACCATGGATACCAATACAAATACGTCGAAGAATTTAGCCATCATACAAATCAACGCGTCACATGAACGCAAGCCTAAGCGTACCTAGTTCAGACCTCTATCCACCGAAAGTCTTGAACCATGCAATCCCACCAATGACCTAAGTGAAAAAAAATCCGTACTCCTAAACAATGTCCAAGCGATCTCCATACCAAATTCTTCTAAACTTGAGATATCATTAAGCTCATACTCTCGTTCTTATTATTTTTTTTTATTCTTTTCTTTCTTTATAATTCCACGCTCGGTTCCTAGGACGTCGAAGTCGAAGAGGTTGGCTTTCTACTTAGACCCAGGCTGCCTATGGCACACTCATAAGGTTGCAAGGCCTTAGAGGAGTGAAGAGATGCGTCATTGAAGCTCATTTTAAACCATGGTTTTCTTTCTTTTCTTTTTTTTCTTTTCTTATGAAAAATACGCATCACTCTAACCCTTAGGACGTAGAATAGCGCCTCAACCCACCACTTAGACCCGAACCATCGATATCGATGTACTCATGTCAATGGAAACCTTAAATAGTTAACTTATCCAAGGAGAAAAAATTGACAGCGGAGTATAAGCGTGTGGAGTTTAATGAACGCTAAAAATCTATCAAACAAGCATCGATTAATTGGTATTCACGGAGATATGATACTTGGTACCGAAACTAGGAGGTGAATGTAACTATAGGTCAAGGCTTCAAGCACAATTACTTAACTAATCGGAATCAAGAAGACTTCTAAGCAAACCTAGACCATTGTTCACGATTCGACAAAGTTGCACTAATGACTAAAACTCGAAAATTTATGCTAAGTATCCATCCGTTTATTCCTAAAAACAAAAATCTACATCTAATCCTAATAATCTAATCCTAATCACATGACAATACTCGATGAGTACCCCCCCAATCTGCCTGGATTTGTCGGAGGGTTGTGCACTGGTTTGCAACGTCTTCTTGGCTCGAAACCTTCCCCAACTGATCTGTACTCATGTGGTTATGAGTTGAGAAATTGCCTTGATGAGGATTACCCGAGAATCCATCCTTATCTGAGGTTGCGATCCGCTTTGCTCGGGTCGCGCAGAATTCTGCTCGGGGTTCGTCTAACTCGGGGTTTGGGATTTCTTCTATATCCTTTTCATCCAGTAGCTTTGTACAAAGCTTCACTCCGTTAATGTACTTACAAAACCCCTCTCTAGCTGCTGGAAGAGTCATCTCAAAAGGATCTAATATCCCAAACTTCTCGAAGACTTCATTGGCTAACTCCTCTAGGACGTCGATGTGGAATACCGAATCCACCATACATGGTTGCTTAAGTGTGTCGTTCAGATTGAACTCCACTTCTTCATCCCCGAATTTAAGTGTGAGTCTACCCTCAGCGCAATGTATGATCGTCTTTGCCGTATTGAGAAACGGCCTACCAAGGATGATTGGAATTTTCTCGTCCTCCTCCATATCTAGTACAACGAAGTCAACCGGGACGAAAAATTTTCCTATCTGCAAAGGCACGTCTTCCAGCCTTCCCTCGGGTATCCTAACACTCCTATCAGCCATGGTTAACGCCATTCTCGTCGGTCGAAGATCCATCTTACCCCTAAGATCCAATTTCTTATACAAAGACAATGGTAGCACGCTTACGCTTGCTCCGACATCGATTAGTGCATGGTTTATTTCATAATCTCCAATTTTACAAGGGATTACGAATATACCTGGATCCGGCATCTTTTTGGGTAGATTAGGCTGCAGCATTGAATTCGTTACCATAACGGATTCCATCTCCACGTCTCGCTTGTTCGCAAGTATCTCTTTGAGGAACTTGGCGTATGAAGGCATCTTCTTCAACGCCTCATGGAATGGTATCGTGATGTCCATCTTTTTCAACATCTCAGCAAATTTCGCAAATTGAGCGTCATCATCCTTTTTGCGTTGACGTTGAGGAAATGGCAAAGGAGGTGATCTCGGTTCCAATTTCACGTATTTCGGCTCTCCCTCCTCCTCGGGTTTACTTTTGTACTCTTTGCTGCCACTGCCATTTTTCATTGCTTTGTTGGATGATTCACCTTCGTCGAATGTCGAGGGAATGGTTTGATCAATCAGTCTCTTACGTTGACGTTGTGGGAATGGGAGAGGAGGCGGTCTTGGTTCCGGTTTCACGTATTTCGGCTCTTCCTCTTCCTCGGTTTTCATTTTTCGCTTCTCAACGTAGCTGCCATTTTCCACTGCTGTGCTAGTCACTTCATCCTTCTCAAACATCAAATGAGTGGGCTGATCCACCACTTTGCCACTCCGAAGATATATGGCATTGACGTGTTCACGAGGATTTACTTCCGGCCGCGCCGGTAGAATTCCTTGCGGTCGTGATGATTGTGCAGCGAGTTGTGAGACTTGAGTATCCAAGATCTTAAGATGCGTTTTCACCTCCACAAACTCATTTTTCATCTCTTGATTTTCTGCTCTCATCTCTTCATGACTTGTTCTCAACGCTCTTATATCATTGGCTTGGTTCTTTTGCTCTTGTATGATTTGAGCTAGCATTGATGTGATATCGGGTCTAACTTCTTGTTGCGGAGGAGCAAGCGCACGTGGTTGAAAATTCTGATTTTGGGGCTGCGTCCTCGGCTGGAAATTCTGATTGCGTTGCATCAAACGCGGTTGAAAGTTTCCCGATGCTCGTTGTGCATTGAATGCACCGTCGGAATTCTTGTACGAGAGATTGGGGTGATTCCTCCACTCGGGTGTGTAGGTATTACCCAAAGGTTGGGCGTTGCTCACATAGTTCACCCCTTCGTACCCTTGAATTCCTTGCTCATCCGGCTGCTCATAATATTCTTGCTGATTCATTCCGGACATCATATTGCGGAGCTCATTGAATTCACTTTTCATCTCAGCTCTCATTTCAGCTCTCATTTCCGCTAACTCGGCATATATGGATCGCGTATTATCCACGTTAGCTACTCTCGCTGGAGTGTTGCGATTATACTCTCCGGCGGTTTGATTTCCTTCGTAAGCCATACGATCTATGAGATCCTCGACTTGTGGGAAGGTGAGGTTGCTTAAGGAACCTCCAGCAGCGGCTACGATCAAAATCCTCGTATTGTCCGATAAACCTTGCATGAAGTTGCATATGAGGTAACTTTGATCCATACCGTGATGTGGGCAAAGGCGTTGGTAGCCTTTAAATCGCTCCCACGCTTCATACAAACTCTCGGCTGCCCCTTGCACAAATGTGTTGATGTTGTTCTTGGCTAGCTGAGCTTTGTTTTGAGGGAAGAATCTCGTCATAAATTTTTCCTCTAGCTGATCCCATGACGCAATAGAATTCGCTGGTTGCGAATATAGCCAATCTTGTGCTCTATCTTTCACCGAGAACGGGAAAGCAGCTAGCATTATATCCTCATCCGATACCCCATCTCCAGCCCTTATGGTTCGACATAGCATCTTGAAATCAGTGAGATGCTGGTTTGGGTCCTCGGTTGGTCTCCCTCTAAACGCCGCGTTACCAAGCATTTGAATAAATGCCGGTTGAAGCTCTACGCGGGCGTTTCTTCTTGCAATGCAAGATAAGAGCTGCGTGTGCCTAGGGACCGTGTATGATCCATAGGTCAGTGCCGGTTGCACTCGTTGCGCGTTTTGAACGTTCATATCTTGACGTTCGGCCATTAGCTCTTCAACAAACGGTTGTTCAATCACTTCCTCGGTTTGAAAATCCAAATGTGCTTGCGTGTTATCAACTGAATTGCTTGCACTAGCTTTCGATTCTTTCCGTAGTTTTCGGAGCGTTCTATCGATGTCGGGGTCGAAAACTAGATCCGCTTTTCCGGTGTTTCTCATGCACAATTAAGCTGCACAAGAAAAAGAAGACAAACACAAAGATCACGTGAGATACGAGAAGCAAAAGAACTTGACTCTAAACGAAATGACAAACAAAAACACGAAAAAGCAAGAAACAAACAAGACTCCTAAAAACCTAATGTCTAATCTAAAAGTTTCCTAACTCCTAAGCCGTAATCAATTCCCCGGCAACGGCGCCAAAAACTTGATATGCGTTATATCGAGTTATAAAACCTAGACTAACGCTTCCGCAAGAATACGGATCGTGTAGTAACTAGGGTCGAACACAAGGAATTGATGCGACTTCGTAGCTATTGAACTAATTGAATTAGACGTGTGAGGTGACTAAAGTTGTGATTTTGATTGAGCTGAACTAAACTAAATCGAAGAGAATAGACTTTATGACTAGGCACCATGGGTGTCGAGAGTTTGCATAAAAATGTAATGAAGTTCTAAAAGGATAATTGGTCTAAGGCACTATCATGGATTCAGGGAATTCAAGCTCTCCTATAGGAACTGACTGGCGTAGACTTGTCCACTATCTAGCATGCATATGCCAATGTATCCATTGCGCATCTTACATGCATAGACGCATTACGTCTGCTATCCTAATCCCTAGATTTAACCGATTGACCTGGCGTAGATTCTAAACCGGCTAAACCCTAAATCATGGCTTTGTTCCGAAACCTAATGCCCTGGCGTTGGTTTATTAGATTTCTAAGATCATTCAATCAAGTGGCGTACAGGTAGAGAAAGCATTAAGAACAACCATGAAATCTGAAAACATGATAGAAACCAAATTCATTCATTCAAGTGGCGTACAGGTAATGAAAGCATTAAGCATCACCATTCATTAAGCGTAAGACTTCATTACAACGTAGCAAATCTCTCTAACCCATGGCAAGGAATCTACTCAGACATAAATACAGACAAGGAAACACAAGAGAAGTCTAGATTCGACATAGATGTAGAAAGAGATGACTCCCTATTCATAAACCGATGCCTTCGGTAGATTCTTCTCGCTCCCGATCCGTAGATCCGTCGTTTTCTTCCTTCTTCTCCTTGCCCTAATGTCTCCCAATCTCCTCTGATGTGTTCTGGTTCGTCCCCCTCTTTTTAGATCTGATTTTCCCTTTTAATTTTGCCGATCTAGATCTTAGGAAAGTTTGTTGGAACGCTGGACCCGAGCGGGCATGCTCTTTACCCGATCGTGCAGGTGACCTACCCGATCGTGCACACACAAATGAGCCCGATCGGGCACCATGCCCGACCGTGTACTTCATCAGCCCGAGTCGTGCAAACTTACGGGGTTTTCTGCCATGAATCAGCCCGAGCGGGCACTCCAAATGCACCCGAGCGGGCACCTATGCCCGAGCATGTCCCTTGAGCACCCGAGTCGTGTAAGGCTACGGGGTTGATTGGCATGATATAGCCCGACCGGGCACTCCCTAGTCACCCGAGCGGGCATGTCTTGAAGTGTAGTTTCCGCTCCTTTCGCTTGGTGTTTGAGTGCTCGCTTCCATCCGTGGCCTTGCATAAGCCGAACCTTGTTACACAGCTTCGTTTTCGGGTTTAGATTGCATAATCACTCGTGTTTCTCTTCAATCCTTCGTTTCCTGCACAAAACACGAAATGTGGATAAAGTCTTCGAATATGCTCAATAGATGAATGAAATATAAATAATCTACTCTAAACTAGACCTAAGAATGATATAAAAACTATAACAAATTACGTGTTATCAGTTAGTTTTCTAAACCTTCATGAATTCACCCAAAACTTATTCTCAAATTCTCTGAAATAGAAATATACATGGCTCAAGATAATTGATGTATCGAAAGAAAATTTTAATAACATAAGAGGTTACACAAAAATTCTTAATACAATGAAAAATTTCATGAGTTTTGCGTCGCTGCAATATTTGTGTTAAAAGTGCGACACAAATCAAAAAAATTTATTTCTTAAAAGGATTTACCATAAATTTGATCGTGATTTTAGAGGAGTTAAAAAAAGAAAACTATGAGGGTTTCGTTATGTTCGTGCAGAAGGTATAAAAATATAAAGTATCTTAGTCAATATATAGTTTGCAAGCATCTTTATAAGGTTGATTTTGTAGAAAATTATCATGTTTTATTCTTACACGGTGAAGAAGGTAGTGTAAGAGGTGTGATGATGTAGTTGTTGTACGAGAAATGACAACTGATCTATATGTCGAAATGATGATAGATTCTTTTACGTGAGCTGTTGAGAAAACAACTAAAATGACGCCAAACAAAGATGCAAGATGATTCTTCGACCTATTAGATACAATGAAACAACCTGCATACTAAAGTTGTTGTGAAAGGTCACTTTGTATATCCTTATCGTCAATATCAATGAATATAAAATTAATTGTATGAATTCATTTTGACAGATTATATTTGAGTTTTACTGCAAAATAATCAAGATCCACAAACATACAACGAGATAAATAAAAAATTGATGTTTGTACAAACAATTGCAAGTTGTTTTAGGCGAAAACAAAGACCTCTTGAATGTACATTTTGTGGGGTCAAATGATTTCATTCGAAGAAACCATATTCATGAAATACTTGGCTTATAAAATATGTTTAATATGTTTGCAACAAACACGTTAAAAATATTGTATGATTCGAAGAAATCACCGCTTCGACAAGATAGGGTGTAGAACATTCAATGATTGAAGGAAAAATATAACAACAATCCATGGTAAGGCTTGTAAAGAATTTAACCTATTATTTCATGATTTTATTCATGAATGAATGTTTCTCTTTGCATGTGCACATATGGTTTTAGTCTAAGTGGATAATCCGAAAGTCAATATTCTCTGTGGTATGTGATTTTTATCTACGTATAACCTACCTATGGAGATATGTTTGCACAGAGAAATTATATTTATGAAATTGTTGATTTCTGGACCATAACATTTGAAGAAAAGTTTCGATATCTTCTTTGAGTTGATGAATAACGAATTAAGATATTTGGGGAACTATGAAGTTCTTGTATACGAAATAAGTATGAAATAGAACATTACTTTAAAGACAAATAATTTTTTGTAAAATTAATGTCTCTCTTGTGTGTGAGATATTGTGTTGATGAAATAGACATAAGAGACTCACATATTTGTATAACAAGAGGATATTGATTTGTTTATCTTGTATATAGGACAAAACCATATTGGTTTGATTGTCATTGTAGATTCTTTCCTTGTGGACATTCATTAAGAAAACACAAGAAATTTTTTTGGACTGAATACGATAGAAGAGTTATGAAGACTGGTACACAAATGTTGTATGATACCTAAACACGATGGAATATTTACAATAATTTTGGTGGTATAACAGACGATTCTACGACCTGGGCTCTCTATAAAAAGGTAGTGTAAGGGATGCCACGATTATACTCCTTTTAATTCAAGATGCATGCGTCCAAGAATATCGCATAGAGCATCTCGAGAAGATACCTCAAGATTATGTTACCAAAATTTTGAACAGAGAAAGCATTATAAAACTCATGATCGACCAACCATACCAGCACTCGCAAGCACCTCTCGCTAGAGACAAAACACTACTTAAAAAACAATCTATTATCAGCGGACGGGGCAATGATTTCGTACGCTGATGAAAATTGCAACAGATTTGCAATGGATTTGGGGAAATTATCAACGAAACAATAACCTTTGGCGTCCGTTGATGATGTCAATGGACGGACAACAGATGGATATCCGTTGCAAACTTGTTAACGGATCCATTGATTGTCTGTTGATATAGGGTGAAAAAATACAACGAAAACCCATTGGAAATGGTAACGATTATTCATTGACTGTTACAATGGATGCCCTTTGGAAATTTTAGAATTTCAAGGTCTCCATCGGAATAATCCAATGCGGTTTTCAACGATCATCCGTTGATATTGCCAACGATGATCCGTTGGTATTTCCAATGGATGACCATTGGAAAATGCACTATTTATACATCTAATCCGATTCGTTTACCCTCAAGCCATCAACACAACATATATTTTTATCTTCTTCAAATAGAGATATATTTTCAAATAATTTTATCTTCTTCAAATAGAAGAAAAGATCTCGTAACCGTAGATGTTACATAAGAAGTCTTACACGAATTGGAGTAGTTCATGAGTTTTCCATCGATGCAACCTTTGTTTCAAGAACAATGGACACTGTTATGTCCCTACAAAAAATAAAAAATATAAACTATCAAAGTCAAGAAATTGTTTGCAAACACCTTTACAAGGTGGGTTTCGTAGAGAATTACGAAATTTGTTATTTCAAGGCGAAACTTGTGGCGCTAGATATAGTACTGTGCACGAAGCACAACAAATGGAAAGAAATGAAGAAGTTATTTATGAAACATCGTCAACCAATCCATATGTGGAAATGGTGTAAGATGCTTTTCCTGGTGTTGTTGATTAACCGCATGAAGAGATTCTGAACAATGAGGCATACCGATTTTTCAACCTATTGGATTCGGCAAAACAACCTATATATGAAGGTTTTCGTGAAGGTCAGTCTTGTTTATCTTTTTCATCAAGATTGATGGGTATAAAAATAGACTTCAATGTAGTTGAGGGTAAGAGACGGCTTTTGTATTTGTTGAGCACACGCGAGTCGGCACTGAAAAATGACTATGAAGCAACTGTGGTGATCTGAATACTTAGAATATCAGAAGCCATAAGCGCTAACTCAATACCATATGTCTTAGTGTTAGACTTCTAGAACTGTAACACATCCATATCGGTATGATCTTGCATGCATATATTAGGATCACACATACATTTGTGATATTTTCCTTTTCACTTTTTTTTTGTGTCACATATATGATATATGTGTAAAGTAAAAATTTATTTGTATTCATATCCTTTTAAATTTTCTTAATTTTTATCTTTAATGGAAAATAACTCAAATCAAGTTAATATATATTATAAGTTATATCATAGCACATAATATTTAGGAATTTCTATCTTAGAAAAACTATTCTGAATATAAAGAATACACAAAATATAAAAAGAAAAAAAGTTATTAATAAACAAAATAAAAAAATATTTCATTACAAATTAATAAATTATGCACGAGGGAGAGAGACGTCACGACGAGGAGGTAGGGGGAGGGAGAGAGCTTCTGAAACTGAGGGAGGAGAGAGCACTAGGGTTAGGCGTGCGGGCCATTTTCGGGCTCGGGCAGCCCGCAGGCCAAAATTTCCCAAGCCCGAGCCCGACCCGATTGAAAACGAGCCTATAATTTTCGGCCCAAACCCGTAATTTTTCGGACCGGGTTCGGGTCGGGTTTCGGACCGGGATTGAAAATTGATATCCCTAATTATTAATGATCATAATATTCTAAATCATCACATTTATCATCTATATGATCGCATTCTTCATCATCTTTGGCCTCCTCTTCGGGTATCACATTTAATACGATTAGAGGTATAAAGTTGTTTGATACGTAATAATGATATATCCCTTAGGTTAGTCACAACTTATTTGTTGTACTCTTGCATCAGTTTGTCTTTTGTATCCCCATCATCTAGTAAATGTTTAGCTCTAGGAAGAACTTTAACAACCAAATTTAAATTTTTATTTTGTAATTTTGTATTAGGATATGGAGTAAAACAATTTGATGAGTCTGTGATGATATGTTGAAAGGATCATACTTCCAAAAACGACGTGATGTATGGACAACACAACTCTTTTACCTCACAGAGCTTAATCGAGTCTGATGTCCTTTATTATGACATTGGAAAAATATCACCTTCAGCCCAAAAAATCCTTGATACTTGAACATCAAATCTCCTTAAGAATACTATGAAAGTGTGCAAACATTGACTATATGCCTCACAATAATTAGACTCTTTTTTAAAAAATAAAGTAACTACTTTTTGTTTTGTCTTAACATTGACTAACATTGACTAAGTGTGTAAAACATGTAAGCTAAAATTTCACCATTTTTAAGGAGGTTGTACCAAGTCATTCAGTCACGCATACCGGAAAGTATAACTTGTGTTGCAATTGTAAACATGAAATAAATATGATATATGAAGAATCATTAACATCGTAGCTGCATAATTAAAAATTTACTATTATATATAAATCACTACTTTCATAGTTTTGCAGCCATGGAGCATATGATTGTTTTTTAATCGCAATTAGATTATCATCCATCAATATGGATTTTTCCTTGCGTCATCGTGAAAAAATTATTATATGAATACACAAATGTTAAATAGCTTTATAATCTGACTGTTATATATGTATATAAGAATAGTTTTGTAGCTCACCTTTTATATTGATTGAGCTCTTCACAATTTAAATACAATGTAAGCATATGCGTGATGAAGCTCTTGATCAGTCACAAATCTTTGTGTAACTCTCTCCCTCAACCATCTAGTTTCGTTGAACGTATCAGAAATATTGGTAAAAAGTTCACCATATTCAGGCAAAGAATCTTATACTTTCTTTTTCTTTTTTTTGCGAAGAGTGTCATGTTGTCCAAATGTGACAGTTGATAACACTGAAAGTGTATCAATTTTAGGATAGATTTTAGCACCATTTTCGCATATATTTTATATAGAGATTTACATATCCGATAAGATTACGAGTTTCACACACCCGTTTTGTTGGTTTTCAGGTTTTTAGGCGACAAGGCCTAAATGAGCTTAAAATGACGGATTTCTGATCAAAACCACATGATTTGAAGATATATCTACTCAGAGCCAAGATCGAGCTTCAGAACCCAAAGGAACACCCGAGCAACGAGCGGAAAAGAGAAATTTCAAGATCACAAGGGTGCCCGGTCGGGCACCATAGAC
>CM071863.1:17954901-18003115 GCA_036759665.1 Gynandropsis gynandra
GTGTTCCTTCATAGTGCCCGATCGGGTATCAAGCACCCGATCGCGTGGTTGAGCGGCCCGAGTCGTGCAAACTCTCGGGGCAATTTGGATGAATTAATGCCCGAGCGGGTATTGTCTCGCGCCCGATCAGGTAAGGCTACCCGATCTCGTTGCCTTCGTGCCCGGGTCGTGCAAGGTGTGCGGATAAAACCCCGTAGGTTTTACCCGAGCGGGTGGTCTATGGTGCCCGACCGGGCACCCTTGTGATCTTGAAATTTCTCTTTTCCGCTCGTTGCTCGGGTGTTCCTTTGGGTTCTGAAGCTCGATCTTGCCTCTGAGTAGATATATCTTCAAATCATGTGGTTTTCATCAGGAATCCGTCATTTTAAGCTCATTTAGGCCTTGTCGCCTAAAAACCTGAAAACAAACAAAACGGGTGTGTGAAACTCGTAATCTTATCGGATATGTAAATCTCTATATAAAATATATGCGAAAATAGTGCTAAAATCTATCCTAAAATTGATACAATTTCAGTGTTATCAACAGTCAAAATAGTATTTGATGAAATGTGTAAATCTTCGTTGAAAAATTGCTTACATAATTTATCCCTTGGGTGTACTTTTATTTTTCACTTATTTTTAATATGGAAAAAAATCGTTTGAATACATCCATCAAAACTGTATATGCTCAGCTAAAGCTTCACATGGGAAATGTATCTCAAATGATCTATTATATATAAAAAATAAGAGTAAAGGCCTTTTCTAAGGTACATAACATGTGCAAAATATTATCTTTCAAAAAAACATCATTAACTTTTAATGTTCACGAGTAAATAATTTAAAAAAAACACCATGCAATGGCTCATAAACGATACAAAGGAGAAGTTTCACAATAATTTCTAGAAGTCATTGCAATCAACATTCTTTTGTAATCTATCTTTAGCATCTAATATTTTAAATAATATCTCATCTCCCGTAAAAAAGCATGGTGAATGTTTATCCACCATCTTATTTTTTAGTCCATCCAGGGATGGTCTAACAGAATAAAGTGACGATGAAAGTTGAACCAACACTGTTTCATATTGTGTTTTAGTATGATTGTATCTAGATCATCCATACAGTATGAACACGATAAACGGAAAAATCACTTATTTTTCCATATCAACACGAAATTCATATGGATTTTTTTTTGAACATAATATGCCTCAACACCGTATTTTCAAAGATAAATCGACCCATCAATCAATAGTTATAAAAATATGTCAAAGATTTTAATAATAATTTGAACCATGTATGAGAATACTTAAAACTTTATTTTAAAACACATCGTTTATGGCTTATTATATGGTTATAGAATTAAAAGTCAAAACGAATATTGTTATCAAACACATCTTATAGAGCAAAACCATCTGTGCATAACACTAGGTAAATATTTCTTTTTTAGAAGCAAATTTAGGATATACCTCAATAAAATGCTTCTACGCATTTCCAATTATGGGATGCTACATTTCTTCATTTATAAAATGGTGTTTCGTAGGCCATGTATTATATGGTACCAGATATTCTGATTCGTACAATATCTTTAATATATCAATAATTCGCATGAAGAACATTCATTAGACAAAGCGATGTGAAAACATTCTTAGAGTGAGAGAAGAAAACAAAGATGGTTTTCAATTACCATCAGTATTTTGAACTCAGTAAAGTTAGTTTCAACGAAATTCATTGAGTATGTGCTTAAGAGGTGAGTTGAGCACACTCGTTCACCTTGGTGGTATAGAGAGAAACAAATAGTGATGTGAGATGAAATGCGTGCAGTGATGAGACATTGATTTGCACCCTCTTATAACCGTGGAGAGGCAAATCAACGTCAAGAATGATTGGTTCAAAGGATTCAAAGCATATAAAAGTCCTACAAAGAGATATCTAGACAAGAGCACAAGATACCAACAAAATTCCAATACGTAGCTGTAACATTATACGTCCTAAAGGTTAGGGTCAAGGTTACTACATCAAAGAGAGTCCAAACTCGCGGTTAATGTTGGCAATGGCGAATTGCAAACATGGGATAGAACCAACCGATGAGGTGGTACAAGGGAATGATCATGTGGGCTTCACACTTGTAGTGCATCAAATCCTTGAAATAAACGTACGAAGGAGAAATCAAGTGAGAATTTGAGATACAATGACGTCTTGAGAGAAACCCAGACAAAGGTCCATGAGAGCACACCCATGGGAATAACGCTTCTAACTTAGAGTGGTTCTCTAGACGATTTCTGGAAGAAGGAACTACTGAATAAATATAAGGGAATGGATTTGGTGTGGTCGAGAGAAGTGGTGTCGGTGCATGTGTGCAAAGAAAATCTCATCACAACTTCTAATATAAGGAGATGGATATTTTAGAGTCCACAAACGCACCAAGCCTAACGCTTCCCAAATTGAACGTTTGATTTAAAGAAAAAGTATTTTAAAGAAAGAGGAAATGTTGTGAACGAGATCTTGTACTCGTAACAAGTTTCACAAAGATAAACAACGAGGGACAAGGAAATTGAGCTTCAAAACGCGTTCGCGTGAGGAGACATAATGAGAATCAAGGCAAAGGAGTTTAGAAATGTGTTTGAAAAATTTGGCATGAAAGATGGCTAAAGACCCCACGCGGAAACCCGAGAATGTTTAAGAAATACTACAAGAGGTCCCTATAAGGAGAGGAGGCCAAACGGAGCAAGAAACATGAGCATCTGGGCAATGTTTGACTACTGCAGATTTTTGCTCGGCTAAGATGCTCGATTAGAGCAAGAAATGCTCAATCTTAGCGTTTTCTCCAGTACAATTTTCCTTAGGTTTTTTAAGGTTAAGACTTATGAGGTACTTGACCAAGAGATTTGATCGATCGACCGAGTGATTTTACATAGTTTTTTAAGTTAGCTTATTTTAATTTTTTGTTTCATTATTGCTTGGTGTTTATAAATAGAGAACTCATTTCTATTATATTTAAATAATGTTATGTGATTTGAGAGTGTATTTTTTTGTTAATCCTTGAGATTTAGCAACTGAACTCTTGGAGAGATTTCGAGTGGTTCATCGACTTACCAACATTAGATCACAAGTGTGGCGGCGTCGTTCGCTGCGTCTGAGGTTTTTTTAGTCGAGTTGTAGTCAGGGTTTATGAATTCTTTTTTTTCCAGACAAGTTTTATGTTCTATTATCGGGTTGCTAGTGGGTTTCATTTTAATTTCATACTTCAAACAATAGAACGTCTAGGATCATATCACATTTGATCCATACAATATCCTTTGATGTTGCAAGTTTTTTTCATTCTCATCAATTTAGCTACATGTGATAACTTTGAATAAGCCTCACAACATTCATACCAATTTTTTTTGCTACACCAAGTAGTTCATAAAACTTATTAGTGTCATCATTTGGCACGTCTTCATTTATCTTCCCGTCATACATAATCTGATTACCAACAAAACATCCCCAATCATTTCCATATATCAATTAGGTTAAGTACGATATTCAAAACTACTTTCATGTATGATCATTTTGTATTTAATATAAACATCATCTAGTTGTTTAATAAAGTGCATATGAGTTGCAATTGTGCTCATATCTTCAACATAATAAACCTTAAATTAATATAGTATTTTTTTCACAAAATCTTTCTTCTATAGTGTTTCAACATAACTTATGCAGTAAGAAAATGTTTTATTTCTACACCTACAACAGAAAAAAATATAATTTGCCATTCTTTGCATATCCAACTTGATTTGAAGCAAATGTCATAAACATTTCTAACTTATTTATGAACTCAATAGAAATATTGGTCGTCACTGAGTCAAACCTCTCATATATATATATCTTCAGGGTGACAAAATATATGAACTGCTCAAATACATTATATATGAGTGAGTGAGATAGTCTAGATTATTTTTTTAGTTTTATATATAAGTGAGTTGATAAGGTCCAACGCAATATATACATATATATATATATATCTATAATTGTCAACTCAATTGTATTTCCCAGGTGTTACCTTTGCCAACTTGCAACACAATAGCGTTGACTATTATAGTGCTCGTGAATTAGTAGTTGTTCCAACTTTGTGCCACTGAAATAGCGTAGTTGTGTTATAAAACCTGACACGTTCGCGTTACCATTTCTAATACGTTGTCAGATCATGTCGTGTTATCAAATCATGTCATTGTAAATACCTTTTCAATTACCTACATAATTTTGGTGTTACCCTACAATGACATTGTATCACAATGACGTTAGAAATGCTAATGTCGTAGCCATGCAAATCTGATCTTTCTCTGTATTACACCGACATAGAAATAGTAGGACAATGTGCCTTTTGAATTCACTAGATAGAAGAAATTATTAGTAAGGAGTAGATGAGTGAGTGAGTCTTTACTAAACGAATTTTGAAAGAGAATTTTGGCGTAGCATATCCATTACATATGTGTAGGTCATGTGTTGAAAGTCCAACATGGATTTAGATTGAAAATTGTGTTGGAAATTTTGTGTTTTTATAGTGTTTGGGGTACATGCAGAATACCCATAAAAAACAAGACGAGTCATGGGTACATGAAAAGCTAAAGAAATAGCCAAAAATATCTAAAAGGAATGTAAACTTATTATAATACCTCTTTCAACTAGAAGAGTTAAAGCAATCACATAAGGGATCATCGATTAGAAAGAAGGCTCTGGATCTCTAGAGATTACGCAAGCAATGTTTAGCGAGTTATAAATGGATATAAATATTTTAAATATATTATGATTTAATAATAATCATTTAATAATATTTTTCGAACGTCCAACGAAACTATTAGAGATATATTGTTGAATTAGACTCGTTAAAGTTTCAAATCATCGAGACTATTTAGACGATGGGACCTCGATGGATTTGTAGGAGATCAGAAATCTCTCGTGATGCCTCAAGAGTCAATGTACATATATTGAAGAGCAAAAGACTGAGATCATCACATAAAAGGATAATGTCATGCTCAAAACAAATCTCGTCATTCTCGAATCAATAATAAAGCTTTTGCATCCATCGTCGTTGCATTCCAATATGCATGCACATGCAACCTGATCATTGTCTTCTTCATCAATATATATTGATATTGCGAGTTTAGAAGACATCAGCATATATTGATATTTCGTGCTTAGAAGACATTTTGGACGAATAATAGTGTTAATTAAAATTTTTTATGATTTTATAATTTTCAAATTATTAACATTTTATTATTATTTATTAAATAAGACGACCAAAGCAACATGTGTTGGCTTAGCATTGCCAACGCACTCTTTGTAAGTCATTATGTTCAAAATGTTTCAGATTTACCAACACAAAGATCTCTGTGTAAAGCAATGCAATTTGGCAATAAATTTGTGTCCCACCATTCAACAGATCATCGCGTTATCTTTGCATTACCACATCTAAATCAATTTTTAGTTAACTTTTGTGACAATTTTTGCAACATCATTATCAACTCCAGTTGTGTTAACCTTGGTAACGCCTTGGCATTGACGTTGCCTTGGTACATCGTACTCACCTTTGTTTAGCATTAGCTTTGCCATTTATAATGCAAATCCAATGCTTAGTGTTCACCAACGGTGCTCTAGTAAACGCCAGTTTCATATTGAATTAGCATTTTTCAATGCATGTCAAGTGTTTCAAACATCAATATGAATTTGTGTTTTTGTATTTTTTTTAGTGTCCATACGCATGTAACTGATGACAAAAGATGTGAAAGAACAAACTAAGTATTTAGTTGGGAGGTCACACTCGTAATCTGTAGAGCTAGTTATCAACTTTTTAAAGATTTTGGAGATCACACTCGTGACCTGGGAAAGAACGAACTAAGTGTTCAGTGGGACAAACAAAGTGTTATGCACAAGAGCAATCTCTTAAATTTTGGGAAAGAACAAAGAACTACATGCAAAAGCCACATATTCAACTCACAGGATTCACGTTAAGATCCACGCCGACAAAATGATCTAGACATGAGGAGGATATCACATTCTGTGAGGGTGTGTATGTGACATACTAGAGTGAGATGAGTCTTGTGGTGGAAGAGGGTTACAAAGATTTTATTTAAATACTTATATGACATACATATGCCTTCTTTTTTGTGGAACTTCCTTGTGAAACTCCACGTTTAAATGTGTCAAAGCTGAAGTAGTCTATAGATGGGTGTGAGTGAGAACAAAATGGTTACGCTTGTGAATGAGAAGAAAACATGCGAGAGATGACATGTGATGATTTACAGTATCTATCATCATTACTCAAAGTTTTTCACAAGTGACACCCGTAACCCAGAGGCTTCGGTGCATTACCCTTTAGGGAAAACTATACAATTAAGTGTAATGCTCTAAATTTCTACGTCTAGGCGTTGCCTAAGCATTCAACAGATGGCAGAGCCCGAGCTTGAGTACTGAACCTGAGTTATTGTTTAAATTTCTGTCAAATAACTTCGTTTTTCAATTAAAAAACATAAAACTAAAACTGATTTGATGCTATCATGTCCAAAACTCTAAAAAGGTTACAAAGAAAGAAGTTGGTGTGTTCTTGGCTAATGACTATGTACATTCGATCATGGCTTCTTGAGCAAGAAACGGATTATAGTGATGACATGGATGATGCTTAACAACTTCCTACCTGATCTAGATCTGGACAGTTCAATGATAATTATGATATTGAATCGAAAGATGGTCTTCGTAACTTCATCGACCCCTTTCATGAATATGATAGTGGCTAAGCATGTAAATAGAGAGAAATGACTATACCTTTAGATGTTATAAATCCAACAATTATGGTTCATAAGATTCTATGTTATTGGTATGAGGTCTTATGGTCTTCATGCATGGTCAAAAGGATCATTATGTTTTTCTTCTTGGTCTTCTCCCCGCCTAGGTTTTCCCTTAGTCTTTCCCTTGTTATTTGTTATGTAATTACTTTAGTTCTTTTATCTTTGACCAACCATGTATATAAATATGTAACAATCCCTCCTTGTTTCATAAGAAAATAATATTCTTCTTTGTATCTCTTCTTGCTAGTATTCTCTTTGTCTCTTAATCTTTATGGTATCAAAGCATAAGATTTTGGGTATCTTTCTTGTTTTTCTTGTTGTCTTTGATTCTCATATCCACAGATTTGTTACTATGGATGCTGGGAAGAACATCTCCGTTACATTCAACGGAAGCAATTATTCTGTGTGGGCTAAGCTTGCAAAATCTAAACTAGGTATGCATGGCCTTTGGAGCCATGTCACTGATGGATGCACGCGACCGACCGATTCAAGCTCTTGCTCGGAGAAGTGGGAACAAGAAAATCTCACCGCTTTATTTGTTCTACAAAACTCATTGGAGCCAAGTATTCTTCGGGGGTACAGCCACAACGAAACGCCTAAGGGGCTATGGGATGAGTTAAAGCAAGTGTATGGCAATGAATCCAACCTTAACCGAGTATTTGAAGTAAAGAGGACTCTCATAAATCTCAAGCAAGAAGGGAGGCCCTTCAATGATGCTCTCAGAGACTTCAAAGAATTAGTGGCCGAAATCAATGTGCTTCGACCTCAAACCGTCAACACTGTGGAGATCGCCGAGCGCAACAATCAAGACCAAGTGTTTGGTCTCTTATTTATTCTTGATCAAAGTTATAATCATCTAATTCAACATATCCTTCGACAGGCTACGTTACCCTCCTTTACTGAAGTGTGCTCTATGATCCAAAGAGAAGTAGGGAGCAATCGCCTATTCAAGGGACTTACGGAGGTTGCTCATGTTGCTAAAGGATCAGATTCTACTAGAAACTTCAAAGGGCCCGATGACTTGTTCAAAGGATCAAACACAAGGAAAGTGTACTTTTGTGAGCATTGTAAGAAAAAGGGTCATACGAAGGATCGTTGTTGGCTTCTCCATCCACATCTCAAGAACAAAGGAAAGGCAAGCTATCAAGACAAGCAAAAAGCAAACACGGCTACCGAAACCGAATACATCACCAAAGCCGAGTTCGAGAAAATGATGCATCTCTTCAACAAATCAATATCTACTGATACAGAGGATGCGGGTAACTCTTCTCTAAACTCGCCGATAAAGGATTTTATTATAATTGACTATGGAGCTACTAACCACATGATTAGATCGCGTGGCCTTCTGGAAGATGTTAAGCACTCTCAAGGCAATGTTTCTATTGTCAATGGAGAAACCGTGCCGATCAAAGGAACTGGAAAAATAAATCTGTTTCATCAAAGTTCTACAGCTCTTTATGTTCCTAGTTTTTCTAATAACCTATTATCTGTTCAAAAGATAGCTAGAGATCTCAATTGCATTGTTTATTTCGATACTAATCATTTTTCGATACAGGATATTAAAACCAAGGAGATCATCGAAAAAGGATCGCTGAAAAATGGTCTCTAAATTCTCGACAACCTCAAGAGTGATCTTATATTCGGATTGTTCTCAAAACATTCATCTCATGATAACATGAACTCATTATGGCATGCTCGTCTTGGTCACCCTCATAATAAAGTTTTAAGCATAATTTTTCCTGATATTAAGACTTGTGATGATGTGTGTGAAGTATGTGTGTTAGGCAAGCATTGTAGAACCGTGTTTCCTAAATCTATTACAAAATATGATAATTGTTTTGATCTCATACATTCCGATGTATGGACTGCTCTTTGTTATACTCGTGATAGGAAGAAATATTTTGTTACTTTTATAGATGAAAATTCAAAATTCACTTGGTTATATATGCTTTCCTCAAAAGATGATGTGTTTGATGCTTTTGTAACCTTTTATAATCATGTTCTAATGCACTATGAAACCAAAGTTAAGTGTCTTAGATCCGATAATGAAGGAGAGTATATAAACAAACTACTTCAGAAGTTTCTTGGAGATCACGGAATCGTTCACCAAACAACGTGTCCTTACACACCGCAACAAAACGGTATGGCCGAATGTAAAAATAGACACCTGATGGAGGTAAAGAGAACTCTTTTGTTCCACAAAAATGTTCCAAAGCAGTTTTGGGGCGATGCGGTGATGACGGCCTGCCACCTTATCAATCGTTTGCCAACAAAGTGTCTCGACGACAAGTCTCCTTTTGAGGTTCTAAATTAGTCCAAACCTAATGTTGATTATCTTAGAATTTTTTGTTGCATTTGGTTTTTCTTTCTAACTGAATCGCAACGTAACAAGCTGGAAACTCGAAGTGTAAAGACTATGTTCATCAGATACTCAACCACTCAGAAAGGTTACAAATGTTTTGACCCGAATTCTCGTAAAGTTATGGTCTCACGTGATGTTAAGTTTATTAAGGACAGGGGATTTTATGAAAAAGGAACTTGGGAAGAAATCAAAGACATCGCAATCCCTAGCGACATGGATTTGTCTCTACGCACTCTCTGAGAATCTATTCAACTTTCTAACAAATCCAATGCAGGATCTGCTACTCCTCCGATTACAGTTCAGAATAAGGAAAGACGTTACACATCTAAGTCTCACTCCAATGAGAACCCTAAGTTTTGTAACGCACAAGAAAAGGAGCGAAATGACACGAGGGAACAATCATCGGAAAGCCCAAACTCAGAACAACAAAGGGAATCTAGTGAAGAGGATGAATTAGAAGGAAGAATTCAGGATGAAATTGTTCCTCGTCGTAGCACAAGAGTAAGACGTCCAATCACATAATGGATGAATGACTATCTTATCGGTCTTGTCACTACTCACCCTATTCAAACTTTTTGTGCTATTTCTCACTTATCAACTGAATATCAAGTGTTTCTTAGTACGCTTGACAAAGAACAGGAGCCTAAAAGCTTTGGAGAAGCCAAAGGGAAACGAGAATGGGAGAATGCCATGGCCGACGAACTTGCTGCCTTGGAGAAAAGCAACACATGTGATCTTGTCCCCCTTCCTAAAGATAAAAAGACAATAGGAATTAAATGGGTGTACAAAATCAAGTACTCAAGCAATGGAGATATATAAAGATACAAAGCTAGACTTGTGGTTCAAGGTTTCACTCAGAAATATGGGGAGGACTACACTGAAACATTCGCTCCTGTAGCGAAACTACACTCGGTAAGAATAATTTTTTCTGTGGCTACTAATCTAAGTTGGGACCTTTGGCAGATGGACGTCAAAAACGCGTTCCTACATGGAAAAATCAATGAGGAAATCTACATGAGACCACCTCCAGGACTTCAAGTCAAACCTGGGAATGTCTGCAAACTTAAAGGTTCCCTATATGGTCTAAAACAATCCCCACGTGCATGGTACACCAAACTCTATGAAGCTCTTCGTGAACACGGGTTCAAACGAAGTAGCTCTGATCATTCGATGTTCATTCTCAAGAAACATTCAGGTATTATCGTTTTGCTTGTCTACATTGATGATATAATCATCACAGGTAACGATAAGCTAGGAATTGAAGATACAAAGCTTTTTCTTAGATCTAAATTTGATATTAAAGATCTCGGTGCTTTAAAGTATTTTCTTGGCATAGAAGTCATTAGATCTAATGGAAATCTGTTTCTCTCGCAAAAGAAATATGCGCTCGATCTTCTAAATGAAACAAGAAAACTCGGAGCTAAACCCGCCAAAACTCCGATTCAAGAAAAGTTCAAGGATCACGATGAGGGGGAACCAATTCTGAATATCGATCAATATCGACGCATAATAGGTGTGGAAAGTATTTCGTATTATTGATTTCAAAATGAATTACATCAGATATATATGAGTATACAAGAGATATGAAACCCTAACGGAAACCCTAATAAACACAAAATTACATTTATGCCCTTCTACTTATATGCCCCCTCAAGACGGAGCACCTTCGGTGATGCCGATCTTGTGACAAAGTGTAAGAAATGGCTGACGAGCGAGCGGTTTAGTGAGTAAATCCGCTAGTTGATCCTTGGAGTTGACGTGAGAAACTCGGAGGATGCCGCCTTGCACTTGTTGACGAACAAAGAAGTAATCCAAGGCTAGATGTTTCATGCGAGAGTGGAAGACGGGATTTGCACTCAAGTATGTTGCGCCAATGTTGTCACAGTAAATGACGGGAGGTTGTGATGTAGAAATACCAAGTTCCGTTAAGAGAGACGTGATCCATCGAAGTTCTGCTGCTGTATCCGCGATAGCACGATATTCCGCTTCGGTGGATGACCTAGCGGTGAATTTCTGTTTCTTGGAAGACCAAGAAATGGGATGGTTTCCAAGGTAGACAATATATGCCCCCGTAGAAATATACTCATCACGATCCCCCGCCCAATCTGCATCACTAAAGGCGTGTAGAGAGAGAGTATTACCAGCTGAGAAAAAAATACCGCGATCTCGCGTGCCAACCAAATAACGTAGGACCCGTTTGAGGGCTTGTAGATGTTCCGTTGTCGGGGCATGCATGTACTGAGATAATTTATTGACAACGAAGCTGATATCGGGTCTCGTAAGTGTGAGATACTGTAGACTTCCAACAAGAGTCCGATAGATGGTTGGGTCTTCTAACCTGTCACCCGAGGACAAGGAGAGACGCGCGCTAGGAGCCATAGGAGTGGTCACTGATTTGGCTTCCGAGAATTGAGCTTTGTTGAGGATATCAGTGACATATTTGCGTTGAGTGAGAAGTAATCCAGAGGCTGTCCGTGTTATTTCTATCCCAATGAAGTAAGAAAGATCGCCCAAGTCTTTGATGGAGAAGCGATTTCCTAGCGCTATTGTGAATCGTTGGACTGCCACGGAGTTGCTTCCTGTTACCACAATGTCATCCACATAGACGAGAACATATAGGGTTACCTGGGAATTGTGAAGAATGACCTGACTTGTGTTATGTTGTGAACCAGGTAAGTCAACACATGCACAACCCCAAGACACATCATTGGAGGATGGTCGAGAGAATCCTTCGGTACATAAAGGGGGCTCCTGGAAAAGGCATACTAATGCAATGCAACAACAACACAAGCGTTGTCGGCTACTGTGATGCCGACTGGGCAGGTGATCGTGAAGATAGGAAGTCCATGATCGGTTTTTGCACATTCGTAGGGGGAAATCTCGTCACTTGGCGTAGCAAGAAACAAAATGTGGTGGCTCGTTCAAGTGCCGAAGCTGAGTATCGAGCCATGGCAAATACTACCTGCGAGTTAATCTGGATCAGGGCCGTCCTAAAGGATCTTGGGATCGAATCTGTGGAAGCTACAACGCTCCACAGTGACAATCAAGCAACCATCCATATTGCTATGAACCCCGTCTTTCACGAAATGACTAAGCATATAGAAGTGGACTGCCACTTCATAAGAGAAAAGTTGGAAGATGGGATCATCACATTCACATTCACGAAGAGTTCAGATCAACTTGCCGACACTTTCACCAAGGCAACTAGTGAAAAGATCTGCAAGAATCTCCATCACCGAATCGGTCTTGTAGACATCTTCAAACCTGGTGAAGTGATCAAGCTTGATCGGTGCGCATGAGTTGATGTACTCTTTTCCTAGTTGGGTTTTGTCCCTATTGGGTTTTTCCAACGAGGTTTTTAACGAGGCATCCCTCATGCCTTTGCTTTCCGATCAAGCTTGAGGGGGAATGTTATTGGTATGAGGTCTTATGGTCTTCATGCATGGTCAAAAGGATCATTATGTTTTTCTTCTTGGTCTTCTCCCTGCCTAGGTTTTTCCTTAGTCTTTGCCTTGTTATTTGTTATGTAATTACTTTAGTTCTTTTATCTTTGACCAACCATGTATACAAATATGTAACAACCCCTCCTTGTTTCATAAGAAAGTAATATTCTTCTTTGAATCTCTTCTTGCTAGTATTCTCTTTGTCTCTTAATCTTTATTCTATACTATGTGAATTGATTTTTTAATTTTTTTTTAAATATTTGAAGACTATGTTTTGTGTATTGTAAGCGTTTGGAAAAAAACTAAAAAAATATCTTAGCACGGACTAATCGGACTAAATGCTGGTTGACATTCCAACAAACATCTTAGGACTTCTACAACACTAATTAAGTGTATTTGGACTAGAATAATCTTAGGATGTATGGCATAGAAAGAAGTATCTGATACACTATTAGTGAAGATAAAACACACACAAAATGACTCATGATGATACGTAACATGAGTCGTCAACCTCAACCTCGTAAGCCCAGAGAGGGTTGAGCATTACAAGTTGATTTTTGATAGTATATTCTGCGCACTAGAAACTTAATCTTTCAGAATTTATGGATACAAATCTAACGTTCTATATTGAATTTGCAACAGGGTGGTATTTCTCTTTATTTTTGGCTCACTTTAGAACGGAGGAAAATGTTTGGAATGAGTGAAACCAACTATACTGTTTCTAATAAGCTTTATCAAAATATTTAATTAACCACCAATTTAAATCGTCTGATTTCAGTACCATACTTATTCATGGTAATTTATTATCCTAATTCAATTGCTATCAATATAAGAATTCTCGGATATCCATCTAAAATTAGAATATTTTCGGATATCGAATTCAAGCTAAAAATGAAAAATACAAAATAACAAAAATGAAATAAAAATCAATATATTAAAAGTTGAATAACTTAGGCTTCTCATTCATTCTCTCTTCTCAAGCTTCCACATCAAGTTAAGCCTTTTTTTGTTTAATTTTTTTCATTCTTACTTAATTACAATTCATAAATTTCTTTAAAAGAATTATATATTAATAATATTAATATTTTAAAGAAACATAAAATTTTTAGATTAGATTTAGAGAATATTTTAATAATTATATATGTAAATAAATAGAAAATTGATAAATAATTAAAACAAAAAATGTTTATATGTTTATTTAAAATAAAATCTATATATAAAAAGTTGGATAACTTTGGCTTCTCATTCATTATTTCTTATCAAGTTTTCACTTCATCAAATATTGTTTTTTAAATTTTTTTTATTCCTATATTAATTACAACTCATAAATTACTTTAAAATAATAATATATTACTAATATTAATACATTAAGAAACATAAACTATTTAGATTTAATTTAGATAATATTAAATTATATATATATGTAAATAAATAGAAAATTAATAAATTAATAAATAATTAAAAAACAAAAAATGTTTATATGTTTATTTGAAATAAAATTCAATAAACTATTAAACTTTGAAAAATAAATTATTAAAAAAATATTGATTTAAGTTATATATATTATTTAGTTATTCTGAAAAAAAAAATGATTTTAACTTATTTTAATAAGTTTAAATTTTAAAAACTACAACTACAAGTATTTAAAATTAGATATATTATCAAAACAAATTTTTTTTCAGCATTGTGTGGATAAATTTTATTTTGTAAAGATAGAGTAATATGCAAATTAAAAATAAATTATGATATTATCTTTAAACAAAAAAATATATTAAACAAAAAAATATTAAACAAAAAAATAACTTTGTTTTGATAATATATCATTTACCTTTTGTAATTAATGTATATTTTCCATATAATATTTTCCATATAAAATTAGATATATTATCAAAATAAATAATTAAATTTGTTTTGATAATATATCATTTACCTTTTGATATATCATTTACCTTTTGTAATTAATGTATATTTTCCATATAATTCAGATTCAATCTATCTCTTAATTATTATTCATTTTCTTTACAATTAAAATAAATAAATAATTTATTATATATTAAAATATACAAAAAAATGATCCATAAAAATTTAGAAATATAAATAAACAAAGATAATATCATAAGTTATTTTAAATTTGCATATAACTCGATCTTTACAAAATAAAATTTATCAACACAATGCTGAAATAAAAATATTAAACTTTGTCAAAATAATTATTAAAATATTCTTTTTTGTTATATATATTATTTAAAATTAATTATCTTGAAAAAAATAAATTAAACATATTTTAATATATTTAAATTTTAAAAACCTATAATTATAAGTATTGAAAGTTAGATATATTGTCGAAAATTATGGAATGAAAAAAATTAATTAATGTTCATCATATCATTTACCCTCTCTAATTAATATTTATTTTCTATACAATTTAGATTCAATCTATCTCTTAATTAATTTCCATTTTTTCTAGAATTAAAATAAATAAATAATTTCTTATATATTAAATTTATACAAAGAAAATAATCCATAAAAATTAAAATATAAATAAACTAATATAAAATCATAATTAATTTTGAATTTTTATATATTTTCTAAATTTATCTTTATAAAACAAAAATTTATCTGCGCATTGCTAGATATTATATATATATATATATATATAAATCCTTGCACTTCATCTCCTCTTTTTTATTTTTTATTTTTATTGGGCTTTTATATTTTTTTATTATTCTTAGTGGGCTTTTAAGTCAATAAAATCTAAATTAAAATAAATACAAATATTAATTCATAAATTGTATAAATTGTATAACATTTACAATTAATTAAATTTAAATTATATATATAAAAGCAGGTGGCGTCTCCTTAAGCCACCAAAACATCCACATCATCAAATTTGTTTATTGTTTATATTTACCTCATTCACATTAAATTATTTTATTATATTTTATTTTAATTTATAATTTAATTTTATTCTCTTTTACAAATTCTTTATACCCACTAACATAAATTTAATATTCATTGTAATTATTCCTAAATTTAATATCTATTGTAACAAATCAATTTCTAACTATAAATCTATATATAAAAAGAGAGGTTTTTCCTCTCTTAACAAAGAATTTTTTATATATGTCTTTGATTATTTCAAATAATATAATAAAAATGTGGATATTATAATACTAATAACAACTACCCAATAAAATAATTATACTAAACAATTTATATAAATTAAAATAAATACAAATATTAATTCATAAATTGTATAAATTGTATAACATTTACAATTAATTAAATTTAAATATATATACAAAAGCAGGTGGCTTCTCCTTAAGCCACCAAAACATCCACATCATCAAATTTGTTAATTGTTTATATTTATTTTATATTTATGTTACATTTTTCAGTTTTTCTAATTAATATAGAACATTTATTTAATAATATTAATTATTTATGTCTTCCATTATCTCACTATTTAATTAAAAATTTTCATGAGATTTATAATTGATATTGAGAGTGCAAAAAACATTTTATTAACTATAAATCTATATATAAAAAGAGAGATTTTTCCTCTCTTAACAAAGAATTTTTTATATATGTCTTTGATTATTTCAAATAATATAATAAAAATATGGATATTAGAATACGAATAACAACTACCCAAATAAAATAATTATACTTAACAATTTATATAAATTAAAATAAATACAAATATTAATTCATAAATTGTATAAATTGTTTAACATTTACAATTAATTAAATTCAAAATATATATACAAAAGCAGGTGGCTTCTCCTTAAGCCACCAAAACATCCACATCATCAAATTTGTTTATTATATATATTTACCTCATTCACATTAAATTATCTTTTTATATTTTATTTTAATTTATAATTTAATTTTATTATCCTTTGCAAATTGTTTATACCCACTAACCTAAATTTAATATCCATTGTAATAATCCCTAAATTTAATATCCATTGTAACAATTCAATTTTTCATAATGTAAATTAAGTAACTATAAATTTATATATAAAAAGAGAGGTTTTTCCACTCTTAACAAAGAATTTTTTATATATGTTACAAATATTAATTCATAAATTATATAAATTTTTTAACATTTACAATTAATTAAATTTAAAATATATATACAAAAGCAGGTGGCTTCTACTTAAGCCACCAAAACATCCACATCATCAAATTTGTTTATTGTCTATATTTATTTTATATTTATGTTACATTTTTCAGTTTTTTATAATTAATATAGAACATTTATTTAATAATATTAATTATTTATGTCTTCCATTATCTCATTATTTAATTAATAATTTTCATGAGATTTATAATTAATATTGAGAGTGCAAAAAACATTTTCATAGATTATAATCTATATATAAATAAGGTATTAAAAAATTTATAAGTAATAATAGATGTGAGATTTATATTTGTAAATATAAAAAATTATGGTTACCCAAATTTTTAAATTTATACATCAAATTGTGTTATAACATCATTTTCCACTAAAATATTTGTCTAATGTAAATTAAAATTGTATTTATGTCACATATTTAATATCAATATTCCTATTGACCAGTTAAAATCCCTATTGATCAAATTAATAGGTTAAAAAAACTCTTCACATTCCTTATAACTTATGTGTATATTATATTTTTTATTTACCAATAATTATTTTCGATATATATTCACAAAATTTAATTTAAATTGCGATTTTTTTTATAATCCTTTAATTTTTATAATTATTAGTTTAATTTTAATTGTAATTACTAAATTTTGTTATAATTATTGTTATAAATAAAATTTGTTATAATTGTCTAACGTTTATGTTTATTGACCAATATACAATCAAAGTATATTTATGTCATGTATTTAATATCAATATTATTCCTATTGACCAATTAAAGTACATATTGACCAAATTAATAGGTAAAAAAACCCTTTACATTCCTTATAAATTATATGTATATTATATTTTTAATTTACCAATAACTATTTTTTTTACATATATTCACAAATATTTAATTTAATTGTCATATAATTTTATAAATATGTTGGAATTGTTCCAACTCATCCGTTTTTGCATGAATAACTATATTAATTCTAAATTATACATAATAATATAATAAATATGCACTTTTCAAATATATAATGATATTAGATCATATTTATAAAATTAATTAAATTTTATTGTATTTATGATAATAATTATATCACTTTATTTGCTTATTACTATACCATTACTACAGTAATAACTCACTCACCCCACAATACTCTAACCTTTATTATAAATACTATATCTTATCTTCTCAATCTTACATCTTACATTTTTCCTTCTCAATATTTTAAACAACAAAAAATCTAAAAAAGTTTCATTTTAGCTTTGCAATGGATATATCTAAACTACAAATTAACCGTTCTACGACCACTAATATTGGTTTCAATGACCTATTTATTGGTCGTAGTAAACGAATAATTGTAGCAAGATTATTCCGCTTTTGGGAGGCTCGAAATTTTAGAAAAGAGGTCAACTTATTGGTTTAGATATGCTTCTTATCGATGAAAATGTATGTAATTTACATATGTTGTTGGTCTTGTAGTTCATTTTTAGATCATATTTATATATTTGTCTTGTTTTAATTTGCTATTTTTTATTTATATATTTTCTACTGATTAACTACTGTTTTATTTGAGTTTATATTCATATCTTTATTGTTTTGATTGTTCATTTTATATATTATCCGTCATACTTTGTTGTGTATGACGTGTGTTAACATTTGTTTCTCAAATATTATTTTCAAACTATTTTTCATTATCTTCTTATACTTTAAACATGTGGTCATATATATGTTAATACATATTGTAATGTGCAACACTATTATTATAATATTCGAATTGTATAATCAAATTTGGTTATTAAAATTTATGAAATTATTACTAATTTTGTGCATTCCATGGTAACAATAAGTATAAAAACATGCTTAATATAATCTCATTACATGCTTCTTATTGACAATCTACTATTTTATTTTTATTTATTTAACAAGATATTTAATCTAATTTTATGAGCCTAATTGTTGTTTTAATTATTGATAAATTGTTTTAACATAACTTACAATTTGTATAACATGTGTTGTTTACTCTATATTTTGATATTTACAAATGTTTACAATAATAATACCCATAATAATTATATATATATAAACCATAATCAACTAATCTATATATATATATACATCATAATAAACTAATATTATCATCACAAAATAATATTACCATCATAAAATTATTAATATGCAAATTAATTTTATATGATATATATACGGTATATATATATACATACTTATATAAAATATACTACATACTTATATAAACTAAAATAAAATAATATATATAACGAAAACAATATTGTATACATGTATATACAATAATATATATATAACTAAAATAAATTAATGCAATTAATCATATTTAATATTGTATGCAACTTAATTTGAGTATATATATATATATAACGAAAACAATATTGTATACATATATATATATATATATACCATACATTTTATCAATTTAATATTATAGAATAATAAACTAATATTGCCATCATAAAATTATTAATATGCAAATTAATTTATATGATATATATATGCCGTATATATATATATGTACATACTTATATAAAATATACTACATACTTATATAAACTAAAATAAAATAATATTACCATCATAAAATAATATTACCAATATATTACAAATATAAATAATGTTACAATTACATATATATACATATACCATACACACATTTACATTTATAAACACTTAATTTTAATTAAATATAATAATCACTTATATATATATATATAAAAATAAATTAATAATTAAAGAAATTAATGAATGTCATTAGTCGTATTTAAGATTGTATGCAATTTATAAATACGTATATAAATATACTACATATTTATATAAACTAAAATAAAATAATATTATCATAATAAAATAATATTATCATTATATTAAAATATATAATAACATTATTCGTTGTATATCAAATTGTTTATATATATATAACGTATATTATCTTACCTTTACTCTTAATTATATATAATATATAAATATTAGCAATTTAATCACAGATATATATATATTTATATATCATACGCACATTTTAATTGAATTTTTATTAAATACAATAATTACTTTAATATATATATATAAACAAATAAATTAATAATTAATACAAATTAATTACATAAATTTAATATTATCACTAATGTATCATTAATTTATTTGTTTGGTCTTATCTCATAATTATATATAATATATATACATACAAATAAATAATTAATTAATAAAAATTAATTAATACAATTAATTGTATTTAATATTGTCTTCAACTTAATTTGAGTGTGTGTATAATATATATATAATGATAACAATACTGTATACATGTATATATACCATACATTTTATTTGTATTTAATGCAATTAATTGTATTTAATATTGTATGTAATTTAATTTGATTGTGTGTATAATTAATGCAATTAATTGTATTTAATATTGTATGCAAATTAATTTGATTGTGTGTATAATATATATATATATAAATAAATAATACATACTTATATAAAAATAATAAAGTGTAATGAATTATATATATATATTAAATACAAATTAATTCATATCAAATTAATTTATACGGTATATATATCAATAATATATATATATATACATAAATACTTAAATAAAATATCTTACATACTTGTATAAACTAAAATAAATAATATTACCATCATAAAATAATATTACCAATATATTTAAAATATAATAATCACATTAATATATGTATATATATATATATATATTAACAAATAAATTAATAATTAATACAAAATAATTAATGCCATTAATTGTATTTAAGATTGTATGCAAATTAATTTATACGGTATGTATAAATTATATATATATATATATACAAATAAATAAACAAGTAATACGAATAAATTATAAAGTGTCTAATGTATTATATATACATATACATATATAACGATAACAATATATATACCATACATTTTATGATTTAATTACATCAATTTAATATTATCGCGAATGTATAATTAATTTGCATTAATTTGGTTTTATCTCATGCATTAATAACTTATGTTTTAATCACTATGCATTATATATATACATTAACAATTTATGTTTTAGTCACTACACATTATATATTTATTTATATATGCATAGATATAATTTACATTTATAAACAATTATATTTCGCACTCGCACATTTACATTTATAAACGATTAATTTTAATTTAATTTTCATTAAATACAATAATCACTTTAATATATATATATATACATATGTATATATAAACCTTAATAATCTTATCATTACTCCTACCCACTACTTCTGACGGCTAACTTACGTTACATTGTTATTAATTTTTATTGAATTTTATTAATTCCATATTAACAATTTAATCAATATAATCCATTCTCTTCTATAAATATATAGCAACATAGTCAGCCAAATATTCATAACGTACAACGTATCCTATCCTAACTAATGTCTAAGCACGACACCATATTCTCTATTAATGGATTCATTGAAAATACCCCAAAAAGATATATTACCCCGAACAAATATATTCCAACCCATTATCGCCAGGATTTTACCCGTTGGTAAGCCCGTAACGTGAAAAATAATGGCGAACTAATGTGGATTGACTTCAATTTCTTTTACTTAATCATTCAAATGTCATTTATTTACGATATAATTTTATTTTGTTGTCCCAAATTTATATATTATAGAATTTTTTATTTTTTTCAATAAAACAACAAAAAATATACCCCGCGCAACGCGCGGGTATTATCCTAGTTATATATTGTTGCAAATGGTGGCTTTTGGTGAAGCCACCTCATCAACCAATTTTTTATTTTACTAGGATGGTACCCGCGCGTTGCGCGGGATAAAAATTGTTTTGTAAGTTTATTGAAAAAATGTTATAAAAGTTTATAAAATATAAATTTAGGACAACATAATAAAATTATATATTAAATAAATGGCATTTGAATGATTAAGTAAAACAAATGGAAAAAAAATATAAAAGTATATTAATTGAAATGCATTATGAAAGATATGAGCAAATGTATCGTTTACCTTGATGATATATATGATCCAATTGTTGATATAAATGTCCGAGAATATTGATGTCAATGTAACTTAATTTCGGCATAACATAAAACATTATACCCGGAAGTATAATGTTACTTTTATTTCGATATATAAAGTATCAAAAGAATGTGCAAATTCCCGTCAATGTATGTACGTACAATAACTCACCACGTGAAATAAAAAAATTAATTAACTACCACGTCATTATATTATAAATTTAAATTTTAAAGATATATTGAAAGAAAATTAAAGACGCAAGGGTTTTTGTGTGTTCATAATTTTTGTATTACAATAGAAGTAACACTGCTAATGGAGGTACAAATATGGCACAATTTGTTTTCCTAATTTATTTGACTTTATTAACAAATTTCTATAAAAAAAGCGTTTTGTCTAAAGACATTGAACTCTAATTACAATAATACCAACAAATCTAGGGTATTCAATTGGCATGTAAAACGCCATACATATCTATATATTATTATTTTGTAAATTAAAATATAATTTAAAATTCAAAATTCATGTAGGATGCAGACATTGTATTTTCGGTCAAAATAAATTGCAAAAAAATAATTAATCAATATAGCAATTGGGCCATGTAAACTTTATAGACGGCCCAAAACAAATAAACACAAAATTAAAACGTGAGAGGGAGAAGGGAATCGGGCAGAAGGTACTCGAACCTCCCTGAAGACCTATACTCACCGATTCCAAACCCTAGTCTCACCACCAACCTCCTCTACCAGTGAACGAACGGCGAGAATCAGATGATCGGCGGGGAATTATAGCACGGATAGCGTGGGGACAACAACGCCGGCGGCGAGGGAACTTAAAGGTACGGTTCATGTCGATTTATGTCCAAATTCGCTGAGTCTTGCATTAGATCGTATCGGCTAAATTGGCAGAAGGTACCCAAATAGTTGTTTGCGATTCTTTGGGGTTTTATGAGTGTATCGGCTAGGTGAAACTGTAGCGATGGGGTACGGTATGGTAAAATTTGTGGGTTTCTAGTTGCGATATGAGGGGTTTTGTAGCGATGAGGTACGGTATGGTAAAATTTGTGGGGTTCTAGTTGCGATATGAGGGGTTTTTTGGGTGGTATCGGGTTTTACGGGGGTTGAGTCTTCAAGAACGTGTGATAAGCGAAACTTGAGAGACGATGCAGTTAGCAATTAGGGTTAAATGTTGCATTTCTCCTAGACGACCGGATGGAAAGATTGGGGGAGCTGCGGTGGAAATAGGGTTTTCTGGACGTGATTTGTGTTTAGGGTACTGGTTTATAAAGTTTTTTTAGGGTAAACTTTACAGAAACTTTCCTTTTTATTCGAAACACATGTTGCTAAGATTTTCTATTTATTAGTTCCTTCATAATCAGGCAAGTTAAAAACACTAATATACTTATTTCTGTTTTCGTGCGAGGTTGATAAACGGACATACCAGCACATCTAAAACCATAAGGTGGAAAAGGCAGAAATAGGTAAACCACAGAAAACAGGTAAATCGTAGAAATTGGTAGACATTACAATCTGTTCTGAAAATTTGCAAATTTTAAATTGGAAAAACATAAGTAAACAAACGGACAAAGTCTTAAACCAAGTCTTAACTAAACTATTTCTAAAGATGCAAGTAAACTAAGCTAGGCGAATTCTCTTGGCTTTAACATCTTTCTCAACTTCTGAAGTAGTGTCCAAATCATCACTCGTTCCATGCAGGTTGCTATCAATCGAAATAGGAACCTGCATTTTAAACAACATAATAAGTAAAACTTAGAGTATGCAGTACATTAAGAATGGTAATGAATGGTTGTTGAATTAAATTACTTGAGCAGCCGCATCTGCATCTATGTGGATGTTAGGTTTATCGGTAATAATTCGGGAAACCGTGAACGATTGATGATTGGGTGTGAAATTGTAGGACGTCACTCTAACATGGAACTCAAAACTCCTTCCAATAACGTCCTTTAGACATTTTGGGACAACTAAAACACCTTGTTCATCCTGGATAATAATAAAACATCATATAAGAATATATGAAAAAGTTAACAGTTTAACTGTTTGATTTAGCTAATTATACCTTAACTTCAATGAGCTCAGAAGCTTTTGTGTTCGTTAGTTTTGTTATTGAACGGTCAAATGCAACAAAGTGTGCGATATCTCCACCATCATCAACTATGAGATCAACTCGAAACCTTAATAAAAAAAGTTGGACAGTAAAATTAAGGTGTAAAAAAAGACCAATAAAGAATTTGTCTAAGCATAGTTGTGAGTAACCAATCTTAGGGCACAAAATACCTAGTAACACCGATAGTGTTGTTGTCTTGGCAGTAGTGGCAAAACAAAGAAGTCTCTGTTTTTGTTAGTTTACGTGCACACTTGGCACATCCAATGTAGCTCCAACCATTGCTTGTTAGCACATCAACTACCCGTGCATGAAGTGAAAATTCTGCTTCCTATATTATAAATTATCGATGAAAACCTCATCAAACAATTTCATTTTACAATCTCGAGAAACAATTTGTAATGAAATTACCTTGTGATCAGATTTTGTTACATATTCATGCAACTCTCTAAGCGAGACGGTTTCAATTTTAACAACGTTGTTAACTTTTTCGAAATTGTTAATACAATCATCGAAACCATCTGTTATACCGTGAGAGAAAAAAAGTAATCATTTAATTTTTTACCATTAGATTAATATGGTTAAAAAAATATTACATAAAGGATCTCAATTAATCATAGTACCTCTCGATGAACTTAACAACCGCATTAGCCTCTCCTTTAAAATAAAAACGTGTTGCAGATGTTGTATTGAGATATAAGTTACCTGAAAAAAAAACAAAAATCAGTTTGGACAATATAAATTGAACGATTTATGTTAGTATTCGAGAATAGGACGAACCTGCTACGAACTTTGGATTAAGACCTGTGACAAAAACCACAGATGGTTCTGTACCGAAAGATATTAATTTTGTCCGCAACTCGATTGCTTTTTGGTCCCATGCGGTTATATTGACTTCCATGCCACTTATATCAACAATAATTTTAGGTGGAATAAGTATATGGAAAAAACAACCTATATAAAGAGTACTATAGCTAAGAATAAGTTTACTCAGATAGTTGAAGTCGTAGAGTTATACGATTTGTCGCGGATGCATCTTCGTCTTGAAAATCCTTTATTGAACTTACACGCCCAATAACATCTGAGACAATGTATATTATGAAAATATGCAAGTAGACAAATGAATATTTGTGAAAAAAAAGTAAGTTGCAAACCTGGCAGAGAAGTGTTGCTGTTTGCCAATGATGATAGTTCATCATAGGATTTGAAACGGAAAAATTCCTTCGGAATTGTTACACAACTTTCATGAATTGTCTTTAACTTTGTTGAAATAGTCAAGCGTAACGCAATAGATAAATCGCTCAATTTGAAAGTGTCTTGTCCCTTAACGACATCAAAGCTTTCAAGTTGAACAATAGACCCTTCTTGCAAAAATTTGTAGAATCGAGTTAACAACATACAACTGACATTTCCTTGAATCATAGATGAATGTGAAGAAAAGAAGACCAAATAATAAACAATAATAGAATTTTCGATTATAGTAGACCATAAATTTTTAAGGTAAAACTAAAGTGGCAAACCCGTTCATCGATGAGTAGGAAGTCAATCCACATTAGTTGTCCATTTTTTTTCACGTAACGGGCCTCCCAAACGCGGAACACCCTGGCGATAATTGGTTGAAAACAACGTCCAACGGTTAATTCATCAAACATGATGTGGTCGGAAATAATGTCGGTTTGGGGTATTTTTGATGTATCCATTGGTGGAGAATATTGTGTGGTGTTTATACAATTGGTAGGATAGAAAAGATAGGTTGTACGGTGTGTATGTTAGTATGATGTGAATGTTTGAGTGATTATGTTGCTGCTTATATAGAGAGGATAAGAGGAGCCACAATTAAATGGAATTAAAAAAAATTTAATTGAAATTAATAGAATGTAAATGATAGATATTTTTCTGTTATGTGCTGCAAATTACTGCAAATTAATTTGCAGTAATGTAAATTAATAGACGTTTGGAGAGAAGATAAGAGGAGCCACAATTAATTAATATTAATAAAAATTTAATTGAAATTAATAGAATGTAAATGATAGATATTTTTATGTTATGTGCTGCAAATTACTGCAAATTAATTTGCAGTAATGTAAATCAATAGACGTTTGGAGAGAGGATAAGAGGAGCCACAATTAAATGGTACAACATTACTGCAAATTACTGCAAATTAATTATATATTTATTTTTATGTTATGTGCTGAGTTATATATTTGCATATATATACATATATATGTATATTATATAATATACATATATATGTATATTATATAATATATGTATATTATATATATACACAATAAAGGGATTTTATTAAATCATAAAATGTATACAATTAAAATTTTAAATTAGTGCAAAATAATGGGTTATATTATTTGTAGATGTAGTATATGTTTATATAATTATACATATGTATGTATATATAGTTCATGTGCGTATAAATATTGGTATGCAAGTAGTGGATATGTATATATATTAAGTGTTTTAGCCGTGGAAGCTGGGGTTTTTGGGTAAAAATGGAGAATGAGAAGGATGTAAATTAGACGTTATGAGAGAGGATAAGAGGAGTCACAATTAAATTGTATTACATTACTGCAAATTACTGTAAATTAATTATATTATTTATATTTATGTTATGTACTGTGGAGTTATATATATTAATTATACATTAAAGTGATTTTATATTAGTGCAACATCATGGGTTATATTATCCGTAGGTAGATGTATATGTTTTATATAATTATACAATTAAAAATAAATATTCGTATAATTATGTTATACAATTAATTTTATATTAGTGCAACATCATGGGTTAGATTATCCGTAGGTAGATGTATATGTTTTATATAATTATACATATGTATGTATATATAGTTCATGTGCGTATAATATCTATATAGATATGGGAATAAATATTCGTATGCAATTAGTGGATATGTATATATATTAAGTGTTTTACGTGACAATTTTTTTACGCCGTGGAAGTGAAGGTTAATTTGGGTAATAATGCAGCAAAAGGAGGATGTAAATTAGACGTTAGGAGAGAGGATCAGAGGAGGCATAATTAAATTGTGTAATATTACTGCAAATTAATTATGTAATTATTTTATGTTATGTACTGTGTAATTGTATAGCAAAAGTAATAATACCAAAAGTAATAATGGAGAAAAAGGAGGATGTTTTGCTGAGGTGGCAGCCTGAGGATGCAGCAAAACATCCTACTTTTATATATATAATTTTGGTTGGAATACAAAAAGTCATCTCATTCATCACTTTAAATCTACATCCAAACATTATTTACAAAATTTTTTATTATTTAAAATATCAATTTTAAATGTTTTTTAGTATGAGAAGTTCAACATGTAAAAAATTAAACAAATAAATGAGTAAAAATAAAAATTCTAATTTAAACGTTTTTATCTCTAAAAAGTTCAACACAAAAAAATTAAACAATTAAACGAGTAAAAATAAAACATGTTTCGTCTCTTAGAAGTTCAATCGGCTTCTTCTCATGTTCTCTTCATCTCTACAAGATGGAGTTCTCACCGTCGTCGAATCGAAACCTCACATTCATGTCGATCTCCTCTTCGAATTTATCGAACGACCTTTGTATCTAAGCTCTGATAATCCAAAGGAGATTATGGATTCGTTTGTCCTTATGTCGGATCTTCAAATGAAAGTAGGATTCCAACCGATCAAGTTGTCCCTTTTACATATAAGAAGGTATAGATTTGTTTCTCCTCATGCCGCCTTCCAGAATTCTTTGTATCACTACTCGAATGATACAATTCGTGTTCTAGCTTATCGTTGGCAGACGAACGTGATAGTGAAAGGTTACTACATCTGAAAGTCAGTCAGTTTGATAGATAACCTCATTAGGCCTTTTTGTTGTGCAACCTTATTTTAAGAGGTAAATTATTATGTATGTCTTTACAAGCTTAAAGAGATGGAAAAAAGATTTTGCCTTTGTTTCCATCCATTGAATCATGCCATGATGATTAGGATACCGTTGTCAAGGAAACATAGATGCCTATATTGGTATTTTGTATGTGACATGATTGTTGCTTGATTCGTGAGTCCCCATTCTTTCTTGAAGGCAATATTGTATGTTTGAGTTTATTAGTCGATTTAGTTGTTATATGAATCTTCTGTTTCAAGGTTTTCATCACTAGTTTCTGTATGAATGATTGAATTTTGATTCTTTGATACCTTATATTGGGTGTATGAGTGAATTAAATAAGCATGTGCTCACTTGTGTGTCTTTACAATCATCTAAATTTACATACTATTATCTTCTTTTTGGTGCAGTATCTTAATGAGAACAAAAAATTGATCATTGCAATTTTGAAAAATCAGAACTTTTGAAACTTGCAGACTTTGCACAGTGAGTATCGATTTATTAAACAGTCAATGGTGATTTGGAAATTATGTATATATGTTGTTTGTAGTACCTTATGTTTTATATTTTGTTGAGAAATCGATGTCATCATGGTAACCTCACTTGTCTTTTGCTTGTACTTATAACCTATCATGTTAATTTTAACATATCTACATAATCTATGATCTTATGTATCATGTATCAAGCTCTTCTTCTTAATAATTTGATGTATCTGGCTACAATGTTGATGCATAACCTCATTCATAGACTCGAGCAACAACACCAGTTTTGATAATGACTCCACAGGTGGATTTCAAGTACAGAGGCGTTCATAATTCTCTTTTGTTATTAGTTACTCATCAATCCCTAGCATTGTCGACTTGTAATGGAATACAAGACAATACTATTGTTCCTATTACTGGTGTGGCATGTGCAGATATCACATCATCCTTCAATGCAACCACCAAACTACTTCAAACAACACCCACAAGGCATAACAATGCCTCAACAAGCACCACTCGGAATATTCCCTATTAAGAGGCTAATAACAATTCCATATTCCTCATCATTATCATCAAGATCCTTAGTAGCAACATCTAAATCCACATGCCATGGCAGGGCATCTTGGTATCAGACCCATCAGAATAAATAACAAGGGACTGCAGCATGCCATGCACCACAAAACACCGCTCTTGGAAACGATGAAAATGATATGTAGTACTTTCTGGATTTGGTTATTACTTGGGTATCGCATGATTTACTTTTCGGGTGACTAAAGTTTTAAAACTACACACGATTTACGTTCTCTCCACCGCCCATTTATCACAAAAAGTAAGATCTTAGTTTCATAGAAGTTCACATTCTCAATATGACAATGTTTGTCGATTCTTTTGTATATATAATATACTCTCTCACTTTATCTCTCCATCATTATTTTTGATGTTGGATTTTATTTGCATTGATCTAAATCTTTTCATCTAAATTATTTTTTACTTATTTTTAATTTATATATTTATCTATATATATTTATTCGTTTATTTTATTTGTAATTTATATATTTATCTATAAACATATCTATATATATTTATTCATTTATTTTATTTGTAATTAATATATTTATCTATATATAAAAAATTTAAACAATATAATTTTCTTTATCCTTTTTTTGTTTCTAATTTCTTATTTATATGGTTAATTTATGTATTACTCCATAGAATATAACAATCCCAAACAAGTTTTTTCCCTAAAATAAATAAATTAAAAAATAAAATATTATGTAAATGATTCCAAATTATTTTTCAAAAAATTATTTGAATTTTAGTGTAAAGCTCTGTAACATTTTACTTTCTATTAGAGTTTAATCAACAAGCATTGTTTATTGAGAAATATTGAAAGAATAATCAAAATTTTCACGTTAATATGTATAATAAAATATCTTATTACAATATTAGTCATATCATGTCTAATATATGCATAAATAATTATTTATCATATAATAATTTATTATATAATAAATAATAATCACTCTATGTCTCACTAAATAATCTCATTTGTCCAATGAGATTGAGCAAATATAATCGCAAATATAGTTGTCCATTTGAAAATTTTATATGAACGAATTACTCCAACATATCAATTCTTACACATTAATATAAATTACTTAAGATTAATAGTTGTATGTTACTACTAAATTTATGTGTTTCTTTGTTGGGGACTATTAAATTCATGGAGAGGAAACAATTAAACATTGCAATGATATATGTCTTCATTTACTACTTCGATATAATTTTCTTAAACTCGAAATCCTAAAAAATTTCAGTAATATATTTGTTATTTCAAAATAATTTCAAACACGATTATTTTACAAATGCAAATATAAATTAAAAAATTATTCATGCAAAAATACGTTAACCAAGAATATTGGCAAACAAACTTCGCTAATCACTTTTCTATCAAAATTTATTAACAGTGAGGCCTATTGTTTTATCATTAGACCTTACATCGCCAAACTATTTCAATATTATCAAGGGCTAATTTATTAACTTTATTTTAGTAATTGCTTTAAGCTTTAATATTTTTTATTTTAATATAGTTTTCTACTTATTATACGTAATATTTTAAATTAGTTAAACAAAAAAAATCATAATCCCGCGCATTTGCGCGGGGGCTTTTCCTAGTTTATATATATAAAAGTCCTTGCAATCCTTGATTTTTCAGTCATCCACGCCATCTCCTCTTTTTTATTTTTTATTTTTAATGAGCTTTTAAGTCAATAAAATCTATATATATATATATATATATATATATATAAGTCCTTGCAATCCTTGGCTTCTCAGCCATCCACATCATCTCCTTTTTTTTTATTTTAAATGGGCTTTTAAGTCAATAAAATCTAAGACTGTTTAACTCCTTCTCCATCTCCATGTTTGCAGTTACAAAATTCTTGTCGTTTGATTCTCCCCACTCAACAATAAATCCAATCTCTTCGATTATCGATTAATAAGCAATAATACATGGTCGTCGATTTTTGTCCATTCATAGGGTTCTCTATCGACGTCGGTTGATGCTTCAATGGTCCATGTTGTTTCTACTGCTTGAAGAAGGTGTTCGGTCGGCGTCGATCTGGTGTCCTTTGTCGGTTGTAGGATGATGTGGCTTTCGGGGGTCGGCGTTGGTCAAAGATTAAAGGAAATTTCTGGTCGTCTCCATTCATAGGGTTCTCCGTTGGCGTCATCTGATGCTTCAGTGATCAATGTTGTTTCCGATGCTTGCAGGAGATTTCCATTCAGCGTCGATTTGGTTTTGAACTAGTGGTCAATGTCAATTGTAAGACGATTTGGATTTCGGGGGTCGGCGAAGGTCGAAGATTTCGGGAGATTTTGGTTGCAGGTACTCGTCGTCACGGTTGTTAGCAAAAGCGGAAACGCGGGCGAGCCAAAAAACATCACCGATGGAGTTCTTCGAGTTGTAGGTTTTTGGTCGGAGATCGATTATTGGTTTTGGACAGTGAAGGAAACGATCGGAGGTTGAAGACGATAAACCTTCTTCACTCCTCTTCTACCTGCAAGTCATGATGGCTGCTCATTGCAGAATGTCGAGTATGAATCATATTCATCAGTGTCAATAAATATTTTTTTAAATGTGTGACACGATCCCACTGGAACGACGTTCTAGACTAAAGGTCGGATGGATAGGCCTTGATGCAACGGGTTGCGCAAGGTGGATGGAGCGATTGGTCACACGAGAGTTGCAGAAGGGCTCTCGATTCACCGGCCGATCTTCAAAGGATATTACGCACCAACGAAGAACGAACGATCGTTGGATATGACACACCAACGGATTGTTGGATATTATGCACCAACAAATGATGATTTCACAAAGGAGAATCAAAGATATAATTCCAAATTCAAGATTGTCTAAAACCTTCCACCATGGACGGCCATAATAAGCAAGAAAAGCCATGCAAACACATAAATGTAGCATTAAATGCAAGTCAACATGCAAGGCAACAATTTAATTAGTCTAGAAAATAACTAAAACGTTAATTTGAAAAGTCGTAAGATGTACCGTTGGGTTGCGAACTTGTCTTGAAACCCTCGGGTTAATAATTAGGTCGCGGAAAAGTGATTCGCGGCCTCGTTAAAAACCCGTAGTTGGAAAACCCCGTGGGATAAAACCAACCAAGGGAAAAGAGTACATGCGGGTCACTTTATCTAACTATTAACTGTTGCGAGTTGTGTTTCGCGTGTAGTATGATGTGGATGTTGGAACTTCTTTGTGGACTCGAGCATTTGTCTTGAACTTGAATGACCGTGAGAAATCACGGCGATAGCCTCCTTTAGCTTCCTAGCTTTAGCTCGGGTCACGAGACCTACTTGTATGATCAAGGCTTCCTCTTCTCTAGCCCTAGCATGGGTCATGGGACCAACGTCCTTCTTTCGGGTCGCGTACATCTTCCGTCCTTTCGGTTCAGCTCGGGTCGCCTCTTCTGCGGCACGGGTTGCGTCCTTTGTGATGCGGGTTGCATCATCGGCAACACGGGGCGTGTCCTTGGCAACATAGGTTGCATCCTCCTCAGTGTGGGTCATGTCCTTCTCAGCACGGGTCACGTCCTCCTCAGCACGGGTTGCGTCCTCTTCAGAACGGGTCGCGTCTTCCTCATCACGGATCAAGTCCTCTTCATTAGCCACGGCTGGGTTGTGTCCTCGATGTTGTTCATGATCATATCATACCCTCCCACTTCAAAAGGATTTTTCCTCAAATCCGTTTGATCCGCGACAGAAGGAACCAAGTCAGTAACATTAAAGCATGGACTCACATGATACTTACCTTGCAAGTCGAGTTGGTAGGGGTTGTGGCTGATTCTCTTGGCCACTGTTAAGGGATCCTCAATCCGGGGCATTAACTTTGATTTCCGCTCGTTCAAAAATTGATCCTTTAGCAAATGAATCCAAACTTGGTCGCTGGGCTTGAAAATCATTCGCCTCCGAGCTCGAAAATGCCATAAGTAATGCTGCCACGATTGCAACGCTCTCACAAGTGTGTAAAGCTCCTTATCGTATGTGGCACAGTTGAGACTTGTGCCTCCAAGCTTCTTGCTGAAATAAGCAAATGGTTCCCATTCCCGTATCCAGATTGAATCTAGACCAATTCTTTCACCGGATACATCAATGTCAAATGTCTTAAGGAAATCCAGTAAAATTAATGGTTGGGCTCGAGTAAGCTTTTCGTTTAGCATTTGGAAAGCTTCTTCCCACCCAATGTTTTCCTTTATAACTTTGGTGAGAGGGGCTGCCAAGGTACTAAGGCCCTTTACGAAGCGATGATAAACTACACGAGCCCATGGAAGCTTCGGACTTCCCCGACGGTCTTTGGACTCGGCTATTCCTGAATGGCTTTAATTTTCTCCTCGTCCACCTTGACTCCATCTACACTTATAACAAAACCTTGAAACCCAACATTATCCGTACAATACGTACACTTATTAAGCTTAGCATAGAGTTCTTCTTTCCTAAGTACCTTTAGATCCGATTCTAGGTGTCCAACGTGTGCTTCTAAATTTTTACCACAAACCATCATATCATCAAAGCAAACCACTACGAGTCTACCTATAAACTTTCTAAGAACTTGGTTCATTAGACCCATGAAAGTACTAGGTGCACTTGTCAACCAAAAAGGCATCTCTAACCACTCATATAATCCATGTTTAGTTTTAAACGTCGTTTTCCATTCGTCACCGTCTTTGATCCTAATTTGATGATATCCACTTTTCAGGTCAATTTTTAAAATATCCAACTTCCATGCAATTCATCTAACATGTCATCTAGCCTAGGAATAGGATGTCGATACTTCACGTAATGTTGTTGATTGTGCGACAATCAACACACATGCACCAGCTGCCATCTTTCTTTGGCACGAGTAGAACGGGCACGGCGCATGGGCTCAGGCTTTCTCGGATGTATCCCTTTTCCATGAGTTCCTCCACTTGCTTTGCAGCTCCTTTAGGTGTCGATCCCACAGGGACTACGCAACACAACCTAAACTCAAACTATGAATCAAACTTGCAACGAACGAATATGGGATTTGAGAATGAAATACTAAAAACAAATAAACAAACGAGTTCTTAACAATGAGACAAACCGAAACCAACAATCAACATATCTAATCATGCAATCCCGATCAAGTCATCTAAGGCAGACGATCCTAATATGATATCTACCCTCTCTCAAGGCATAGACACGTGATCTAGTCAAGTTATCCCCTACTTTCATGGCTGACACCTTGAACTAAACCCAAAAGATCTGTGATTCATCCGTTTTATCCTCAATCGTTTCTACCCTACTTTCGTGGCCTAACCTCGGTTGTTCTAAACCTGATTATCCGGAATTAGAATTCTCCTTTTGATCCTTCTCCTAAGTTCCTAAAACATGCATCTACGTGGCCATCGCAAACACAAGTCATTGAAGCACTCAGAACATGAAAACCAAACGAAACCAAAGTCTTGAATTGATCTCCAATGCTCATTGAATGTCTCCTTCGCAAAAGTTTCCTTCTCCTTCGATTCTCTCGACTCTCTCTCTCTTCGATCGAACTCTGAAAACTAACTCTCTGACTCAAATCTCTCGACCCCTAGCTCCTCTTCTTCTTTTTCCTTCTTCTTTTCTTTCCTTTTCTCATGGTTTTTCCTTTTAGCCATTCAGTTCTTTTCCTTTTGTTGCAACAGCCACCGATTTTGCCTTTTCATGAGTTTTCCATTCTTGATCAAGTTGGGCAACGTTTCCATTCCTTTCTCCAACAAAATATCTCTTATTCCTCTTCTCTAAAGTCGTTTTCCTTTTTGTATAAGTGACCAACAAGTTACTTTTCGTGTTTAGATAAATTAACTTATCTGGTTGTTGCAGGTAACGGACGCGACCCGCGCGGGCTGAGTTTGTGCCCCGCGTGGGTGCGGCGCAATGATCTCGATGGAAAACAAGGCCTCCCCGCACGGGCTAGGGAGTGACCCGCGTGGGCTGGGTGTCATGGTGAAGCCCGGCGATATTGATAGCTTGCCCGACTCGTGCTCAATTTAATGGACCAATTGCCGAACTAAAGGCCCCGCACGAGCAAGGGTGTGCCCCGCACGGGCTGAGCTTGTTCCTCGCCGATTCTCGTCTCGTTTGTTCCGTGATGATCCTCGATGTTGGTACTTTGTCTCGTGTACGTCCTTTAGCTCCAAAATTACGTGATTACACATTAAAACCTATAAGAACACGAAAACACGAAAACGAATAAAACAGATACAAAATCATACGTAAGCATCGCATCTATATCGTAAACATCTCTAAAATCGTGCAAGAAATACGTATGAAAATGAAACAATCACATGTCATCTAGCCTAGGAATAGAATTTCGATACTTCACCTAATGTTGTTGATTACGCGACAATCAACACACATGCGCCAGCTGCCATCTTTCTTTGGCACGAGTAGAACGGGCACGGCGTATGGGCTCAGGCTTTCTGGGATGTGTCCCTTGGCCATGAGTTCCTCCACTTGCCTTTGAAGCTCCTTGGTTCCACAAGATTGGTTCGGTAGGCTGGCCGATTTTGTAACGCGGCTCCAAGAAGGAAATCAATTTGATGTTCGATACCGCGTATCGGGTGTAATTCGGTGGGGTTTTCTTCGGGAAAAACATCTCCATATTCCTGCAATAATATAGAAATTTCACTCGGCAGCACCGGTGCAAGGTTAGCTAAGCTCGAGAGAGCTACCTTATAAAAAAAATAATACGAACTGATTCGCGTGGAGAGATTCCTTGATCTCACCCGATCTCGCGTAAAAATTCGATAATTTAAGCTCTTGTGCGCCTTGTTTCTTCAAGTTCATTTGATCTTGCAGCACTTCCTTAGGCGTCAACGGAATAAGGACGGTCTTCCTGCCATTATACTCAAAGTAATGCTTGTTAGTGAAACTTTCGTGTTTTACCTTACGATCAGATTTCCATGGTCTACCGAGTAGAATGTGGCTCACCTCCATGGATAGCACATCGCACAAGATTTCATCTTCGTATTTGCCTATGACAATAGGCACGGTTACTTGTCTGGTCACCTTCCTCTCGCCATTTTCATTCATCCATTGAAGCTTATAAGGTCTCGTGTCTTTTTGGACTTTTAATCCGAGCTTTCGAACCATAATAGCGTTTGCAACATTTATGCAACTTCTTCCGTCGATGATAACACTACAAACCTTTCCATGAACAAGGCAGCGGATGTGGAATAGATTTTATCGCTGTTCTTGTTCGTCACCCTTAGGCTGCACGCTCAAAGAACGTCGTGCCACCAGCAACTCTCTTTTGACCGGTTCCTCCTCACGTGTCTCGTCTGAATGTTCAGCCGTTTCATCCTCGGATTCGAACTTGTCGTCGTCACGAAGGATCATGACTCTTTTGTTCGTGCACTCGCTCGCATAGTGTCCTCTCCCGTGACACTTGAAACACTTCACGTCCTGAGCCCTCGAAATCGTGGCATCGGCCTTCTCTTTGTCCCGCGGTGCTGTTGGACCTAACTTCGTTGCGTCTCGGCTCGCTGGATTGACCTTGGGTGCGTCGCAGCTTGCTGGAACCGTGTCGTCCTTCCTTGGATAGCTCGGTTTCTCATCCCCTTGATGGCCATATTTTCCAGCCCCATAACCCGATCGTGAACTCTTTCGCCGCTGGAGTTGTTGCTCCATGAGGATCACCTTGTGGAGCATCTCCTCAACCTCTACGTAGTGTTGCATCTCTAGATTGTCTTGGATTTTCAGATTTAGTCCTCCAGAGAATCGAGACATCAACGCCTCTCTACCCTCCAAGATGTCAGCCCTTAACATTAGCAACTCCATTTCTTGATAATATTCTTCCACGGAACGGTTTCCTTGGGTGAGCTTCCTTAACCTCCAATGCACTTCTCGGTGGTGATGACTCAGTTCGAACCTCTTGCGCATAATGGTTTTCATTTCCAGTCATGTCGACACTGGTTCTTCACCGTTTTGTCACCTGGAAATCATGAGTTGATCCCACCAACTCAAGGCGTAGTCGTAGAACTCCGTGGTCACCACCCTAACCTTCTTGGCCTCGGGGTAATATTGACAACCGAATACGAGTTCCACCTTTTTCTCCCACTCTAGGTAGGCGTTCGGGTCGGCTTTACCATGGATTGATGGAATTTTCAGCTTGAGACCAGCGAGGTTGTCCCTCGGGTCGTCTCGTCGTTCCCTCGGCTCACGTCGCCTTCGGTGACTACTTCGGGAGGAGGATGAACTGCCTCGTTCGTAGAAGTTGTTGTCCTCCTCATGCTGGTTCCTTTCTCGTTGCTGGAATGCATGATTGTCTCTCGGTCGGGTTGGACATTCGGGTCGAAATTCTTGCCGAAACTCTTCCATTTTCTGTTGATACTTTGCTCTAAACGAGCCGCGAGAGCCTCGATTAATCTCTCGTTCACCCGGCTGTTCTCGGCTCATTTATCCCCCATGATGCTTGACGGTTTTTGAATGTACCTACTCTCAAATTCCCTGCACACTAGCGCACGGAGCAGCCACAAGCGGAAAACAATGAAAAGGAAATAGAAACGAACGGGTAGCAAGACTCGTAGCACATATTATATATATATATATATATATTTGGTTTTGTTACGTTCAACCCTAGCTATGATCGAGACAATCAAACCGGAATTGGACTAACCTTTTCGCTAGAACGAGCTTTGATACCACTTGACGCGATCCCACTAGAACGACGCTCTAGAGATAGGCCTTGCTGAAGCGAGTTGCACAAGGTGGATGGAGTGATTGGATACACGAGAGTCGCGGAAGAGCTCTCGATTCACCGGCCTGTCTTCAAAGGATATTACGCACCAACGAAGAACTAACGAACGTTGGCTATGACACACCAACGGGTTGCTAGATATTACGCACCAACAAATGATGATTTCACAAAGGAAAATCGAAGATAAAATTTCAAATTCAAGATTGTCTAAAACCTTCCATCATGGACGGCCATAATAAGCAAGAAAGGCCATGCAAACACATAAATGTAGCATTAAATGCAATTCACCGTGCAAGGCAACAATTTAATTAGTCTAAAAAAATATTTAAAACGTTAATTGGACAAGTCGTAAGATGTGTTGTTGGGTTGTGAACTTGTCTTGAAACCCTCGGGTTAATAATTAGGTCGCGGAAAAGTGATTCGCGGCCTCGCTAAAAACCCATCGTTGGAAAACCCCGTGGGACAAAACCAATGAAGGGAAAAGAGTATACGCGAGTCACTTTACCTAACTATTAACCGTTGCGAGTTGTGTTTCGCGTGTAGTATGATGTGGATGTTGGAACTTCTTTGTGGACTCGAGCATTTGTCTTGAACTTGAATGACCATGAGAAATTACGACGATAGCCTCCTTGAGCTTCCTAGCTTTAGCTCGGGTCACGGGACCTGCTTGTATGATCAAGGCTTTCTCCTTTCTACCCCTAGCACGGGTCATGGGACCATCGTCCTTCTTTCGGGTCGCATATATCTTCCGTCCTTTTGGTTCAGCTCGGGTCACCTCTTCTGCAGTGCGGGTTGTGTCCTTTGTGATACGGGTCGCATCATCGACAAAAATCGAGGCGCGTCCTTGGCAACATAGGTCGTATCCTCCTCAGCGTGGATCGCGTCCCTCTCAGCACGGGTCGTGTCCTCGTCAGCACGGGTTGCGTCTTCCTCATCATGGATCATGTCCTCTTCATAAGCCACAGCTGGGGTTGTGTCCTCGACGTTGTTCATGATCATATCAATGTGGCTTCTCCCGAACGCTTCCTTCTTCTCATTTCATCTTCCTTTCAAGATTTTTTCTTTCTTAAGGAATTTTACCTACAACCGAGATATACGAAAGGGAAAGGCTACGACAAAGATTGACAAAACGAATTCAATGATTTGTTGAATTCAGTTGAAGAAATGGCTTGCAAGGTAAGAAGTATAACATCGAAGAATCTTCATTGTATCCTCTTTCTTTTGGCATTTTTTCCTTTCTTGCAGCTATGACTTCTTCACGCTATGGTTTAGGATCGGCGAGTCAACTAGAAAGACTCATTTGTGCATAGATGATGGCCAGTGGGTCCACAACGAGGTACAGTGATGGGTTGACTAGGGTTCTGACGAGGTATTTCTTCTTCTGTGAATTTGATCTTCTTGTTACTTGAATTCGGTTACGTTATCTGGTTCATCGACTTTTGTTTTGCTATCTAGACTCAAAGAAGATACATCAATGGATTTGTTAAGGAATCTAGGATTAGGAAAACACGATACCTGATGATGAGGTTCTGAGAAAAATGATCGAGAGATTCTCCTTAATGGGAATATGAAAAATTATTGGAATTCAGATGTACGTTTCATCTCTATCCATCATATGAAAAAATTTTACTCCTTTAACCTATTGTTCTAGGTTATCAATAATTCATTTGGTTTTGATATCGTTGTCAAGAAAGCATAGAGAGCTATACTGGTATTTTGTATGTGACAAGATTGTTGCTTGATTCATGAGTCTATATTCTTTCTTGAAGGTAAGACTGACGATTTTAGTTTATTAGCTGATTTAGTTGTTATACGAATCTTTTGTTTCAAGGTTTTCATCACTAGTTTCCATATGAATGATTGGATTTTGATTCTTTGATACTTGATATTGGGTGTATGAGTGAATCCAATAAGTCTATGCTCACTTGTGTGTCTTTACAATCATCTCAGTTTCATATCTTTATCTTCTTTTTGATGCAATACATTAATGAGAACAAAAAATTGATCATTGCAATTTTGAAAAATCAGAACCTTTGAAACTTGCATATTTCATAGTGAATATCGATTTATTAAATAGTCAATAGTGATTTAAAAATGATGTATGCAGGTTGTTTGTAGTACCTTATGTTTTACATTTTGTTGAGAATTGATGTCATCATGGTAACCTCAATTGTATTTTGCTTGTATTTATAACCTATCATAGTAATTTTAACATACCTACATAATCTATGTTCTTATGTATCATGTATCGAGCTCTTCTTCAGAATAATTTGAAGTATCTGGCTATAATGGCTGATGCACAACCTCGTCTACAGACTCGAGCAGCAGCACCTGTTTTGGTAATAACTCCACACGTGGTTTTCAAGTACATACCTCTGTTGATTAGGCGTTTAAACCTCTCTTACATCAAAATTTTCTTTTCTTATTAGTTATTCATCAATCCCTAGCATTGTCGACATATAATGGAATAAAGGACAATACTATTGTTCTTATTATTGGTGTGGCATATGCAGATAGCCCATCATCTTGTAATGCAACCACCAAGCTACTTCAAACAACACCAACAAGACACAACAATGCCTCAACAAGCACCACTCGGAATATTCCCTTTTAAAAGGACCATTACAATTCTATATCACTCATCATCATCATCAAGATCCTTAGTAGTAACATCTAAATCCACATGCATGGTAGGGCATCTTGGGATCAGACCCATAGAAATCAATAACAAAGGACTGCAACACAAAAAACCGCTATTTGAAAATGATTTATAGTACTTCTGGATTTGGTTATTACTCGGGTATCACGTGATGTTACTTTTCGGTGACAAAATTTTTAAAACTACACACAATTTAAGTTCTCTCCACCGCCCATTTAACAAAAAAAAAAGAGATCTTAGTTTCATAGAAGTTCACATTCTCAATATGACGATGTTCGTTGATTTTTTTTTGTATATTTAATATACTTTCTTACTTTATCTCTCCATCATTATTTTGGATGTTGAATTTTATTTGTAACGTTCTAAATCTTTTCATCTAAATTATTTTTTATTTATTTGTAATTTATATATTTATTTTTATATATATTCATTTATTTTATTGTAATTTATATATTTATTTATAAATATATCTATATATGTTTCTTTGTTTATTTTATTTGTAATTTATATATTTATCTATATATATATAATTTAATCATTATATTTTCTTTATCATTTTTTGTTTCTAATTTCTTATTTATATGGTTAATTATGTATTATTCCACAGAATATAACAATCCCTAACAAGTTTTCTTTTTTCTCTAAAATAAATAAATTAAAAAATAAAATTTTACGTCAAGGAAAATTAATTTACATATATTATATAAAGGATACAAAAATATTTTTCAAAAAAATTATTTGAATTTCAATGTAAAGCTCCGTAAAATTTTACTTTTTCTATTAGAGTTTAATCAACAAGCATTGTTTGTTGAGAAATATTTAATGAATGATCAAATATATCACGTTAATATGTATAATAAAATATCTTATTACAATATTAGTCATACTCATGTCCAATATATGCATAAATAATAATTTAATATATAATAATTTATTATATAATAATGTATTATATAATAATTAATAACCACTCTATGTCTCACTAAATCATCTCATTTGTCCAATGAGATTGAGGAAATATAATTGCTTAAACGGATACGACATACAATCTATAGTTGTCCATTTGAGAACATTTATATGAACGAATTGCTCCAACATATCAATTCTTACGCATTAATATAAATTACTTAAGATTAATAATTGTATGTTACTACTAATTTTATGTGTTTCTTTGTTGGAGACAATCAAGTATGGAGAAGAAACAATTAAACATTGTAATGATATATGTCTTCATTTACTATTTCGATAAAATTTTCTTAAACTCAGAATCTTAAACAATTTCAATAATATATTTGTTATTTCAATATAATTTTAAACAAAATTATTTTACAAATGCAAATATAAATTAAACAATTGATCATGCAAAAATACGTTAACCAAGAATATTGGCAAACAAACTTCGCTAATTACTTTTCTATCAAAATTTATTCAAAGTGAGGCATATTGTTTTATCATTAGACCTTACATCACCAAACTATATCAACGCCTAATCTATTATCTTCATTTTAGTAATTGCTTTAAATTTTAATATTTTTTATTTTAATATATTTTTCTACTTATTATACCAAATATTTTAAAATAGTTAAACAAAAATAAATTATCATCTCACGCATTGCGCGGTGGTTTTTCATAATAATAACAATAATAATAATAATAATAATAATAATAATAAATAAATAAATAAATAAATAAATAAATGCATTAGGGGTGCGAGTGTAATGAATTGAGTGCAATGTGGCAGTTGGCAACAATATGGTTATGTTGAATATGCTCATCTTCGGCCTCACCATTTAATATCACTTATGGTTTATGGTTATGTTTTATTATAATATATAATGTTTTTTAAAGTTATAAAAGAACCTTATTTTAGTTTTGGAAATATATTTTTTTCAAAATTAAAAAAGGAAATAGAGAAGCCACGTCAGAAAACCCAAATATGTATGTTTGAATTACGAAGCAAAAAATTAAGTTACTACAACGACCGTTTATAAGTAAAAGCATTAACTAGTGACTAATGAGACCAGTAAACACATATAGTATTAGAATATATTAATGTGAATAAAATAAACAAATGTTACAATTTGATGAGAGAATAAAAGAATTGATAAAATTTGATGAGCGAATAAACAAGAATTGATATTATTGATTACCAAGTAGTATGTATATGAATATTGTTGATTTCAATGATTTTAGATACAAAATATTACCAAGTAGTGTGTAGATGAATATTGCTGATTTCAATGATTTTAAATACAAAATAATGACTTTTAAGCACAGCTGAAAATGGTAAACGATAATCACTAATAATGTGAATCAGCATAAATTAAGGTTGTTTTTTGTTAATTTGTACATAAAATCTCACTTCTAATCATTATTTTAAGTTGTACGTCCACGTTTTAGTTTTAAACCTTTTTGAGGATGCTTTTCAGTTACGTCAACTATTAATTGGTTTTTTGGGTATAGTTAGGAAAATACTTCTCTGAAAAAATTAAAAATCCTGATATTAATTATTTTAAATAACTGCACGTTCCAATTCAGATACAATTGATGGTGTCTAAAATTTAAAGGGACACTTGTTTTTTACTCCTAGAATGTATTGTTTTAGTTCGATTTGATCTTTTATTTTGGGTTTAATTTGGTTGACAGTTCGAAATTTAGAATTTATTTTATTTTTTCTAAATATTTAATTCGTGTCAAAATTTTATTTTTTAAATAAACTTTAAAATTTATGGCTTCTTACTTAAACCCTAAAAGTTTAATTATAAAACTGATAAATAAAGGTTTTCTAATGGTAGAAAGTTTTAAACAATCCACGATGAAATCCGTATAAAAAACTCGTTTTGGATTGTTTTTTTATCAATTTATAAGATAGATTACAAGTTGTTTACGCTAAAATTTGTGTCAATTTATTGATTAGTTTATATGTTTTTTGTGTTGGGATCCATGTCGATTTATGAGATAGTTTATTGATTATTTATTTTAGTTTTTTATTAATTGTGTTAGGGTTCATTCGAAATAATGATCATATGTAAAATATTACTATGATATATTTTCTAACGTAAATTCAATGCACAAATTCACTGCTTAAATTCCAAACAGTATTTATTTTATCACTATATGTGATGTACATGTCTCCCATCAGAGCGTTCAATCCTCTAATTATCTTCAAATAACTCTTAATTTTCTTCTTAATTCCAATGGATACGCATGATGAGTTGTTGTCCAGACTCTCCAATGGTCCTTCAATGAAGACAAAATTCCAAGAGAGATATATGGATACCGAAGAAATTACAGACGTTAAAAAAGTTGTGGACGATAGTAGAAAGGCAAATAATCGAGGTAATATTTTACCCCTTAAGATTTTTTAATTTAACCTTATTAACTCCTATATATATATATATATATATATCACCAATTAATTTTCGTTATTATATTTATTTTCCCACCTTCACAAATATATCTAACTAGACTAAACTATTTGGGTGTAGATTACATAAACTATCAAATTTCCTTTCACTGCGACAAAAATCAAATTCTACACGGTCGTGCCCCATCCAGGGAACGAGAGTTCATAATTGGTTTTCGTCCGAAATTCGTCAATATTTACGGACGAAAAAGTTAATCCGTAATTCATTCATAAATACCGATGAATATAATTTTCCGTAATCGTCAAAAATAATGACCAATTTATTGACAGAATATCCGCCAAAAATCTGTCGGCCTTGGTCCGAGAGGCTATAGCACCGTATAGGTAATTTCCAGATAGATTATCCACCATCCGAAAATAAAACAAATGGACGGCCCATATGGAAAATTTGCGGACGACGCATCCATCTTTAATATTTCTAGACAAAAGCAAGCGTCTGGAATTTTTTTCGCGAGAAATAAAATAAAATAAAATAAAAGTAAAAAATATAATTATAATTATAACATATTCAATTGTTTTAAAAATTATTATATATATTTTTTAAAAGAATATTCTACAATTACGTCAAAGAATATGAATTATCGTTGTCGCCATCGTCTTCACCCTAGTTAATTGAAAGCATTTTTATATTTAGCATATGTATTAATCGTTTAACTTTATGGTTGTTTTCTTTTGCATCTCAATTTGAGTTGCCTCCAATTCATTCGAGTGACTTCTAACTCCTGTTCATATTGCATCAATTGATTGTACCACTCTTCATTTGTTTTTTCCCTTTGCCTTTAAAAAAAGTCGGGCATTGTGATATCATTCCCCTAAGACCTAAAATATGGGATTTGTATTACGTAATGTGCTATAAAATAAATTAAAATTTTAATATAAGATCATATAAATTTAAGTCGAGATATATCTTGTTGAATTTATCTAGACTAAGAGACGATTGTGATCCGTCTTCTCTTGGCAGAAGTTGAGACACATGTTCAGATGTCATCTTCTGAATATCATCATGAACTTGTTTCGCTCTGGCATCGACACATGTTTTTATCCGTTCGCTTAATTAATGCAAAATATATTTGGTTTGTGCCTTTGTATTTCGCCTAAAATAAAATACAAACAAATCTTTTAAAAATATATAGGTAAGGTGATAAAATTATAAATCTTTTAATAGTCATATCATATTAATTCTTTGTACACTGCGACAAATGACGAGATCCAGCTGTATGATATCCACCTATCAGATCGGAGAGATTAACTTGCTCTCTCGCTTCTTTGTTTGGCTCCATACCATTCCGATAGGCGTACATGGCTCCCCACACATTAGAAGTCATCTAAAAAAGTTTTCCCTTTCTCTCGACCATGCTTGATCTCATTCACAAAAGTTTTAATTCATAATCCCATAACTTATTCAAATGCAGGCTTTACTAATCAGGTAATCTCGAGATTCCAATAAACTTTTTGCTAAAACAATTAATTAAACTATTAAAATTGATGTTATTGGTAATTTTTATATATTATTATTATTTTATTATTATTTATTATTATTATTATTATTATTATTATTATTATTTTATTTTTTTTTACAACAAACACCTTTCACCAATATTATTTAAGTTCTAGATCGATTACATCCAAATATAACACGACCGATCAAAATCAACTTTCATCATTTTAGTTATATGATGAGAAAACTTATCATGTTATATTATATTAATAAAATATCTATTTTATTTATATTATTATAACACATCATTGTGTTTCTTCTTCGCGACTTGGATTTGAACACGAGATCTTACGTCTTTCTTCCTCCAACGTTAATAACTCATCGACCATTGGTTTATGGTTGCACCAGAGATGATGACGACTAGATGGGTGGAGGCGGCATTGGATGATAATAAAGAAATGACATATATTGTGTTGATCCCGAATCCATAAAAAACAGATTCAGATTTATAAAATTTGAAAATTTTGAGTCGGATTTATGAAATTTGAAACACGTGGTTGTTGCGGAGGAAGTGGTCCATTGGCACTCTATCTGAAATTTGAATGTGATCTTGAACCACCTCTTTTTTTGAATTGACCTGACATTCTAAATTTAAAATATTAGCTATGATTTTAATTATATTTAACCCAAAATTTTCAATTTTATTTAACATGAATGAGATGGTGGTGTGTTAGTAGAGAATGCAACGGGTCATCAACGAATTCATTGACAACGCACTTTAATTGATTTGAGATGCCCATGGAACAGGTAGGAGATGGACAAAGGTCAAGCGGGGGACGAGTAGGGGTTGGTGATAGGACGACCAAGGTATAGATAAAGGACGAGTAAAGGATGATGATGGGATGTTCAGGGGATGGCTAGACGATGGCAATGGGATGGCCAAGCACAAGTGGCTAGGCACGATTTTGCGGCAGGGGGAAGGGGTTATGATGGAAAAATTGAAAAGTGGAGGTTTACAATATACTTGCAATAAGTCGGCAGCAATGGTGAAGCGGCCAACAGCAACACGAGCAAGCGACAACAGTGACAGTGGATAGGACAACAACATCAACGGTGATAAGAAATCGAATGGAGTTACAACGTTTTATGACCAAGACAGAATAAATAATGATTTCGTGATGAATTGCATTTATAGAATATTGTGGATGGATACGCTTACCCATCGATAAACCATCCATATTTCCGCAAAATATGTCTAGAATATCGGGTATTAGATGTGAATACCATGCCACCACCAAAATATATGTCTTTATTTCTACTCTATGTTTGAACATGTGGCTCGAAATAGTATGATGTAAAGAAAGATATTTCTTCATTCACGTAATGCTCTACAATTTGAACGTAAAGACAAGATTTTTTTTTGTCTATAAATTTCTCAAATGGATACATTGAGCGAAACTAAATTGAACCTCCTAAAGGAGTTTCTGCGGTGGATGAATTGCACATGCTCCATAACATTGAAAAATGATGGTGGAAAAATCTTCTTCAAACTACATAGTAAAGTAACTATATTATCTTCCAATCTACGAACCACATCCATATTTAAATTTCTCGCTCATAAATCTCGAAACAATGTGCCAACACCTGAAAAATCAAAATAGTACATAAATATTAAAAAACTTAATATACTTAAAATAATAATAAATGGATTCTAAGAATCAAATATACCTCTAATTTTTTCATGTTCATTTTTCCATCAATTCAGAAAAATAGATGGGAAGTAATATTTAAATGAAAACGTGACAATCATTATTATATATCCCTGATAATACTTTCCCCATCGGATATCATCAAACCTGAAATCTTGTAGAAGATGACTAATAAGTAAATAATCGATCGGACACGAATTTATCAAACAGTATATGTTTATTTACTTATCAATCTTTAAGTACACTTGTTGTTTTCTACAATGTACTAAAGATTCCCAAACATTTAACTCCCCCTGAGTTAAATGTGTAAATACAACTCACACTGTTTCCCTTTTTCAACCCAGTATCTATTTAAGTGCACCTAAAAACTCTGAACTTTTCTGTTCTCTGTTTCGTGCACTCGCCCGATACTCCACAGACTTCTTGATCTTCATTTTCAACTTCAGATCAATTTACCTGTCATCCTCACGGCTCAGCAACCACCTCCTGGTCTTCAGCTGCGCCGTTGTGCTGAAAATCTTCAGCTTTGAATCCGGTCGATTCAAATCATCCTTATTCTTCTCCTAGTTCTTCTAGTTGACTCGTTCCAGCCTTCTCCATTTTAAATTTAAGCTCCCTCAATATTCTCAACCACCTGAAACACAATACATAAAACTCGATCCAATTTTTACTGCATTAACAATCTCCCCCTTTTTTGAATTCTTATCACAAAAACACATAATCGTTAGAAACACAAGAAATTCAAAAATTGCAGTAAAAACGACCACGCATATCATAATACGAATTTAAACACCCTAGTCCAAGTCATCAAGCATAGGAAAATAAAAGTCATTAAGTACACTTAATTAAATGTCTTTGAAGTGCACTTAAAAAAAACTAAAAACAGATCAGGTAGATCAGATCCTCTTTCGTTTTCCTTTGTTCTTCCTTGAAGAAGATTCCTCCTGAATCTCTTCAACCTCTGGTTCTTCTTCTGTTTCTTCCCTTTGTATGTCTCCCCCTGTTTGTGTGATAAGATTTCAAAAAAAAATTAGTCACAGCACAAACCAAAACACACGACATAACAACAATAAGAAATCTGGATTACTCTGGGAACGCAAGATGAGAGCATCTATCTGGCGAAGCAGGGCACTCAGGGTATCCGATACAGTGCGGCGAATGTCTTGAAGTTCCTGAACGAAGTTGCTCTTTGAAGGTGCAGCAGTTGAAGTGGACGACATCTTGGCCATGTAGCGCTTTTCCAATATAATCCATGATGGTGTGTTTTCCCGAGGCTCAGATTTGTAGATTATACCAGGCACTTGTTGAACCAAAATATTCTGGACTAGGCAGGGAAATGGAAGAATGAATTTGGTGGAGTTTGACAGACCAAGGCCAATGATGACGTCTAAAAACACCTTCCCAAAGTTAATGGGAATATCATTCTTCAC
>CM071863.1:18012948-18028876 GCA_036759665.1 Gynandropsis gynandra
TATTCTCAACCACCTGAAACACAATACATAAAACTCGATCCAATTTTTACTGCATTAACAAAACCTTTCCATGTTAGACCCATAATCATCAGAAAATTTCACATATTCTTTCAACCATTTAAAAATTTAGTTATTTCCCTCATCCGTTAATCTGAATACCAAGCTAGAGTTTTACCATCATCAGTTATGTGTAACTCTTTTCGTTAGCAATACTCTTTTAAATCCATGGGAGATTGAATATTATCCTTCGTCTTTTCTATGACGTTCAACACTATGCTAATGATGTTATAAAAAAGTTTATACTTATGCATGATATCAAGATTATGTTGAAGTTTTAGTTTTTCTCAAAACGATAGATCCCAAAATATACTTTTTCTATATCAATTATGAGAAACTTTGTATCACTACTCGGATGATTGTTTCCACTGCAATGGATACTCCTATGAACGCTTTCATACAAAATCTCATCACCGGTCAAAATTGGAGGAGGAAACTTCGGCACAACTACATTCCTTTAAAAAAAATTCTTGTTACATTGAAAGAAAACAACGATGATAATCCAACCAACTTATGTTTCTTTCATATTTCTATTAGAAAGCATATGTTTTCTCCATGCAATATGGACAAGTCAATTAAACATGTGTTGTCAATCTAAATAATATATTGTAGGCTGGAAAATCACTTATTATCCACATAAGAGCACCTCGTAATATAAAATTATACCATATTGAGACGTCCTACACTTGATCCCCTTCTTAGAAATCTTTTAATTCTTCAATCAATGGTTAAACACAATATCCATACTTCTTTTACGGATGATTAGGCCCAAGAATAAGTATTGTGAAGAACAAAAACTCTTTTTTCGTACACATGTCTTGCGGTAAATTGTACGATATCACAGTAACCAACCATAGCAAATAATTCCTCCCACAAATTTTAAATGAATTAAAGCCATCAGTGAAAAATCCTATACAATAATTTTGACTCTCAGCTGCAAAGTAAGGATATACCTTGTCAAAGTGTTTCCACTCCTCACCATCTTAAGGATGACACATTCATCATCACAACTCGAGTGCTCAGCAAGCCACCCATGTCACTTGCGGTCTTTTCATATTGATACAGTCGTTTGATTCTATCTTTAATTGGTAAATACCATCTACGATTATGTAAACCAATTTTCCCCTTTTTGCAAATAAAATCAATATTTTCCAATTTTCTTGACAAACATCATGCAATTGTCTTAAAATCCTATGTCTAGAAAAAATTGATAATTACTTAAATCCAATGTCTTTTTTCAAAACATCATGCAATTATCTTGAAAAACATAAATCTTTTGATATGAGAATAAACCTAAGGATCTCATCATTTTCTTTGTCTTATACTATGAATCTACTATATTGTTATCTTTAGGCAAATAATCTCTTACTAATTCGATCTAAAAATCCATGAAACTCTCTGAAAAGATTATTTTCTATCTTCAAATTCATCATAAATGTAGACAAGATAATTGTGAAAGATCCATTTTATACTCATCATAAAGTGGATGTCCAACACTTTCTAACATATCAAAAAATATAATGGCATTGTCATTGAAATCTTCTTCAAAATTTTTCTTTATTTTTTCACTAAAAACGTTTTGCACCATTTCTATATATATATGGGTACATTTCTATAGATTGACGCATCTCAATTACCTCATTATGTGCAATACCCCTAATTCTACATTATTAGGTCATGGTGCAAATATCTCCACATGAGATAACCACATAAAATAATGTGGAGTAAAACCTATTAAATAAATATTGTTCCACATGGTTCTCTCATTAACATTTTTTTCATTTTGCATTTCACGCGAGGAAATATCAAATTTTCTGTTTCTTTGTAAAACTTGTTGATTTGTCTCCATAGTCATAAATTGTGTAACACCTTCTAAAAGCTCCTTCGATACACCTGAGTTTCCAGATCAATTTTTTTATACAACCATTTCTTGAAATGAAAATATTTGCTCTCGATGATGATACCATTTTAATAAGAAATAAGAATAATATAAGGAGTATAATGTTTGATAATTTTTTGTTGAAAACGAATGAAGTTTTGATGTGGTTTATAAAAGTATTTTTCGGACGGATTAGGGACTAAATACGTCAAATTTTTCGGAATAATCATCCATAAACCTTCCAAAATTTTAGATTGTTTCCAGATGCTTTTCGACTTGTCCAAAATTCCTAGATGGTTCTCATGTTCGTCCGAAATTTTTCGGATATTTATTACATTTGTTCATAAAATGCAGACTAACATAAACGTCGTCAGAAAAATGCTCCAAATTACAGATGAATTAGGGACATCGACTTCATCTGTAATTTTTTTACGGATTACAGACGAGATACGTTATTCGCCTACAATCTGTACGTAATATATGAAAATTTTGTTCGAAAAATCAATTTTTCCAGTAGAGTTTATATTTAAATTTTCTAATATGTTGTTTGATATATGTTATTTACTATATATGTGTGTTTGAATGTTTGTGTTATCTTTGCACCATACTATGGAAATTTTTACATTGTCAAGACACTTTCATAAGCTAAATATACAAATTAACCTCATAAGATTATTACATAAAGTCAATACAAGTCCCGAATATAAATTTAACAAATATTTTAATTAATAGATTAACACAAAAATTATTTTAAAAATTTTTTTTACCATTATTTCATCGCGGATTACTTCAAATTAATAAATTTATGTTTATTTAGTTAGAAATACATATTTTCAGATTTTAAAAAGAATTAACGCTTTATTAACATTAGTTAAAAAAAGGATTTTGGCGAAAATTGAATAGTTTAGGGTTATGATGAAGGCAAAAATTTTAGGTGCCAATTGTGACACCATCGTCCAGGAATCCTCCATCAGAATTGTGAAATGTCCACCGTCACCCTTTTTAAGGTGACCACATGTAACAATATTCAAAATAATAATAAAAATATTTTATTAAAATTTATATCCAATACACATCGAAAATCTAAATACATAAATATATTGTCTCGAGATATTAAATTAATATACATAAAAAATAAAAGTAATTAAATGCTTTTCGAGAAGAATCTATCATGACCTTCAACATCTGTTTTCTAGTTTTCATTTACGTCCTCATTTTTTTCTCTTTCACGATATTCCACAAAGGGGTGAGTACGATTAATCACACCAAATGAGAGCGATGTATATACAAACTGTGTACATCCAGCCTCCTATTCGTTACGTAGTATCGTACACACATATAAAATATAAACACTCGTACACCCAACCCACCCCAAACAAATACTCGTCGTAAAAAACTAGTATCTGTCATGATATTCACTAGTAAGACCCCATTGGACCCTAGCCTCCGTAGTACTTGCGAGGTTCAGATGACCCCTAGCCAGCCCACGCAATTAAAAGACCCCACTAGATCCCAGTTAGTATAACATGTGCTTGCACAGTCATGCGAGACTCCAACATAGGCGTAGAGATCGCAACGTCTATCGAACCCAACCGCTGAGTTCTAACGCTCGCAAGATCCATCCAGATCCTAACATGGGTTGCCTCTTTCATCGCGATCCTAAAGGTCTCACAACATTATCTTCTCTAATCTGGTATTCCTCACGCGGCACACTAACATCGATTTCCATCATGTCTTTCATCGAGGTTCCATCCCTACATGAACACTATGACCTCAAACTCAACTCTCACAGTCCATTTCAATCTCAAAACCCACTCAATTTTTTCCTCGTGCTAGTTGAGGTTGGAATTCCTTAGAAGACATAGGGTACGCTAACATAATCATCCTTTGAATAAGTAATCCAAAAAAACATTAAATCATGACTCAAATCTCTTATACCATAAAAATGTTAGCCGAGCAACCCATGCTAAGTCAAACGTTTCACCAACTAATAATTTTTTTGACAAAGAAACTGCTCAAGTTGAACAGCAAAATGTTCAGGCCGAGCATTTTTTTTCTACAACCAAATTTTTATATGGAGAAATTGTTTAGGTCAAGCATTTTCTTTTTCAACCAATGTTTTAAATAGAAATTGTTCAAGTCAAGCAACAAATGTTCAACCCAAACACTGGAACCTAGTTCGTCTAAATCGCCGAAAAAAAAACTTCGCTTTTTCCACAAGACTCGACTCCAGGATTCATTCCTTTTCCACTTCTAAACTCCAAATCCACTCACAAAACACATCTAACATGTTGTATACACGTGAGCATCATACTTCTGAAATTTCTTGAATTGTACGAAACTTTCCATTATATACCCCATATCCTACTGCGTCTACTATATACATGAATCATTGTGGATTTATCACGTGATTCAAAGAAATAATAGTGGAACCGAGACATCAAACCAAACTAACCCAGTAAAAATTTATATGGTGTTTCCTTGCAATTCTGAGAGTGATGTTGCTTACAGTGATGATGGCGATCCCTCCTAACCCAGTTCGCTCACCCCTTCTTTCCTCTTACCTGCTTCTCTTATTTTTTTCATCATTTCCTTCAAGTCACTTTTTCTCTCTTGTTGTTCTTTTTAAACTCAACTTTGAGAAATTCTTCATGTATCCCACTCTCTTTGTTTTAATTCTAGAATTTACCATTACATTTCTTTTCACATTCATTACTATCATGATTAATTATCGTACTAAAATAATATATTCGAGGGGTAAAGGTCTTTGTCCAAAATTTAAATGTTCTTATTCGACTTTCTATGTCATTAATGTGAACCTCCTTCTTGGTCGACTAACTCCATACTTACACAAGTTAAAGCGAAGTAGCCTTGATATAAGTTATGTATTTGAAAAGTATTTTATATGTATTTAAGTGGAGAAAATATATGGAAAATGATTGATATAGTTTGTAAGTAGGGGTGGAATAAATATATGAATTATTCGGATTCAATCCAAATTTCGAATTGTATTCGAAGCGAAAATTTAAATATTCAAAAAATCAAATGCAAATAATAGAAATCAGATATTCGATAAATACAAGTACAAATAAAATTAGACTCAATTATCCAATCTATTAGTATATGTAAATACTAAATCGATAATTTATTAAATATATACATAAATTTATAACAATTTTAATTTCAAAAGATTAAATTACAAATAATAAAATTTTAAAACTAATAATTTTACTGAAAATATAAAATGTATAGAAAAATTTACAATAAATATATTATTGAATGACTATATTATAAATAACAAATAATTAAAAATTACTCTAATCTCTAACCGTCACTCTCTCCCTTCCCTTCCCTCACGTCTGTCAAATATGGGCTGGACCTAACTAATCCCAAAAGTTAGTTCAAGAGTTTAGGGTTGCCCAACACCATATATATAAGTCTCAAAGTTCATGCCCTAACCAATATGGGACAACTTATCATAACATTCCCCTCACGCCCAGGCTCGATCCTAAAGCGTGGACATCGCAATCGGGGGCCCAACATCGGTATATTCAAATCGGAAGGAACCAGACTCTGATACCATGTCAAATATGAGTTGGACCTAACTAATCCCAAAAGCTAGTTCAAGAGTTTAGGGTTGCCCAACCCCATATATATAAGTCTCAAAGTTCATGTCCTAACTGATGTGGGACAACTTATCATAACAACGTCGCACAGAATCCCTCTCTTTCCTTTCTCTTCTCTTTCTCTCTCTTCTCCATCACTCTTTCTTCTTTCCTTTTTCCATCTCTCTTCCTTTTCGGCGATTTACATCCACACACAGCCACTAGTGTCCCCGCTACCCGCGTCTTCAATCTGGTCGTCTCTCGCGTCTTCCGTCTGACAGTCTCATCTGTCCGTTTCTTGCGTCTCCCCCATCTGCCTATTCGCACGCGTCTAGCCGTCTCTCATGTCTCTTGTCTGACCATCTCTCACGCCCGCCTGGCTGTCCGCCCTTTGCTTGCGCTCATCGTCCATGTTCGCCCATAGCTTGTTCATTCGGTTACATATATCCGATAAATATTCGTATTTTCGTATATTCGATGAATATTTGTAAATATGAATATCTAAAATTTATAAATACGAATAATAAATCCAGATATTCGTCGAATACGAATATGAATAATCGGATATTTGAAGATTTTTGTTATTCTTTCACAATATTAATAAGATTAATTATCAATTTTAAAAAATGTAAAATCTCGATGTCACGAAAATTTATATAAAACTTTTAGACATATTGTTATAAATATATATTTATTGATTTAGATCCCAACCTTTTTGTGGTGGTGGTTAGAATTTATATGTATATATTTATGTATAATGTTCTCAAAATATTTTTTTTATGGAAGGGTGTAACATTCTTTAGTTTCACTCATATAGAAACATATGAGATTGTATTTACAAATAACCACATGCATTATATTAGCTATCTATATAGAATATTATTTTAATGTGTGCTCTTCTTTTTTGAAGTCTTATTTTATTTTTCTTTCCCAAAAAATATCGTCACAATAAACAATTGTTTTCCATTAATAATTTGGTTCTCGGCTTAACGACCAAAAACAGAACATGACAATGATCCTTACAAATCTGACATGCAATCAGTGCATTGCAAGTACAATCACCTTATCATAAAACCATCATGTTTTTTCTTATTTCTTTTTTTGTGGTGTGAAGATTATGGCCAAAAGCAACGGTTCGGCTCGATTTAATTCAGGTAGTTGTGAATTTACAGAAAAGGAATTAATTCGACCTAATCTTCTTTCCTAAACGAGATGAAAATTTTTAATCCACTCAAATCAAAATCTTAAATATTAAAACATCAAACTAAATACCAAATTAAAAATATAATTAAATTAACATATAAAATTCCGTTCGTAACTTTATTCCGAACATTCTTTGTCTAATTTCTAATAACAATTTTATAACTTTCGAAACATATGTATTAATGAACAAAAAAATATAGTAATGCATATATGTTTATATAATTTACAGGCAAATTTATTTTAAATATAATATATAAAAGTTTTAAATGTATAGATAAAAAATTTTACATTAAATTTTAAATTACGAATTCACGAACCGATCCAACTAAACCTCAATTTGTTTTGGAATCAATTCTTCAATATTTTTTTAACGAACGAAAAAACAAACCATTCAAAAAAATTGAATTAGACTTGATTCACCGGTCATAACCATTTTAAATCTTGATGAAAGTCATTGAACTTTTGTCATATATATTCCGGATTGATAAAAAGTTATATGAAAATCATGATAGTTCAAATCTAAACGAAGAATCTACTTTTACACTTTTCTTTTACTAATTGAATTATTTTGGGAAGTGTAGATTACCTATTTACGAACTATTTTGTCATAAAGTTAGAGAAGAAAAAAACATGATATAGTAATGTATAATGTGATCATTCATTTCGCGTTATGGAATATGTTTTTTTCAATCTGATTTGACTGAAAGAGTCCGCCTTCCAAAGCTCATGATTCAGGATCAAATACTACATAGATTCCAATAATAAGCTTTATCATTGTCCATTTTAACATTAAATTGTCAATTATATACAACACTAAATCAAATTTTTAATATAAGCTTATAATTGGTTTGGTGGCATTTATCAATGTATTAAATCTTTGGGATACTATTGAATTAAGATTCTGTATGTTTTTAAATTCATTTGTTATTGGATTATTATTCGATAGAACTTTACTACAATGTCAAAACTAAGTTTCATGTCATTAATTAATTAATAGATTATGATTTAATAAAATTCCATTTTAGTTGTGTTAAAAAGTTGTAAATTTAGGGAGGATAAAATGAAGAGTAATTTAAAAAAAAATAAAATTAAAACCAGATAGTTTAAAGAATCTATAAATAAAAAGTAGGATAATATAGAGCTTCCTACTTGCGCCACCTCATCAACACATAATTTTTTTATTATAATTCATAATTAAGATTTACTCCCCATTAAAAATTATTTATAGCCACTAACCTAAATTTAATATCCATTGTAATTATTTCTAAATTTAATATATTCTATATATAAAAAAGTTTTTTCTCTCTTAACAAAGAGTTTTTTTGTATATATATTTGATTATTTCAAATAATATAACAAAAACGTGGATATAAGAAAATATGTTCAATATATATATAAATATAGATATATATATTAAATAAATATCCTAATTTCAATTTTTTTGAATAATAGCAAAGAATTAAATCATGAAACGATTTATATAAATTAAAATAAATACAAAAAAATAATTCATAAATTATATAAATTCTATAACAATTACAATTAATTAAAATATTTTATTTTTAAAAAAATTAATCCAAACAAAACAAATAAATTATTAATGAAATTTATTCTATTGTGAAATAAAATTATTAATACTATCATAAATTTTTTATTTTCTATTCGAATTTATAATTTAATATTACTCTCCACTATAAATTCTTTATAACCACTAAAGTATTATTTTATATAACGTATTTAATATCAATATTATTCCTATTCACCAATTAAAGTTTCTATTGATCAAATTAATAGGTAAAAAACCATTTACATTCCTTTTAAATTATATGTATATTATACTTTTATTTATCAATAATTATTTTCTTTATATATATTCACAAATCTTAAATTTAATTGCTATTATATATTTTAAGTAATAAATAAATTATTAATTTTTATAATTATTATTTTATATAACATATACTTTTTTAATAATTAATTTTTTAAAAATAAAATAGATTATAATTCTTATCATCATTTATTTTATTTTAATTATTATTTTAAAATTGATATAAATTTATATTTTTATATAAATTTAATAAAATTTTAAAATCATATATATATTATTGAAATCAAATATTTTGTATGTATATTAATTCTAAATTATACATAATAATATAATAAATATGCACTTTTCAAATATATAATAATATTAGATCCTATTTATAAAATTAATTAAATTTTACTATATTTATGATGATAATTATATCACTTTATTTGTTTATTACTACACCATTACTACACTAATAACTCACCCCATAATACCCTAACCTTTAGTATAAATATTACATCTTATATTCTCAATCTTACATCTTACATTTTTCTTTCTCATTCTTTTAAGCAACAAAAATCTAAAAAAAGTTTCATTTTAGCTTTCCAATGTATACATCTAAACTACCAATTAACCATTCTACTGTCATTAACTTTGGTTTCAATGATTTATTGATTGACCGTAGTAAACAAATAATTCTAGCATAATTATTCTATTTTTGGGAGGCTCGAAATATTAAAAAAGGGGTTAACTTATTGGTTTAGAATACTTCTTATCGATGAAAATGTATGTAATTTACATGTATTGTTTGTCTTGTAGTTCATTTTTAAATTATATTTATATTTTTGTCTTATTTTAATTTGCTATTTTTTGTTTATATATTTTCTACGGATAAACTACTATTTCATTTTAAAATTATTATTATTATTATTATTATTATTATTATTATTATTATTATTATTATTATTATTATTATTATTATTATTATTATTATTATTATTATTATTATTATTATTATTATTATTATTATTATTATTATTATTATTATTATTATTATTATTATTATTATTATTATTATTATTATTATTATTATTATTATTATTATTATTATTATTATTATTATTATTATTATTATTATTATTATTATTATTATTATTATTATTATTATTATTATTATTATTATTATTATTATTATTATTATTATTATTATTATTATTGTTATTATTATTAAATAAAAATAAATATAACTTCAAAATAAATTTATTATTTTAAAATGGGAAATATTTTATAAAATTTTTAAAATTCAAAATATTTTAACCTTATAGAAATTGCTTAAAAATTTTAAAACTTTTTAAAAAATTAAATTTATGAACTATAAACTAAAAACTTGAAAATAATAAACTAAATTATTTTTCAATTAATTTTAGAAGATTTAATTTTCAGGTTTTAATCATTAATTACCAATATATTATTCTAAAAAAAGTAAAAAAAAATAATTAAAAAGAATATATTTATTTTACAAAAATATTTAAATCCTAATAATTAAAATTCTCAACAAAAAATACATAACAATTTTAAAAAAAATTAATTATTTCAAATATTTATAATATTATATCTTATCATTGATATAAATTCTAAATTAATTAGATTAGATCTAAAAACAATTATATGTTAATATTGTTATTTTTAATTTATGAAACAACAACTATTAAAATTATTAATATATTTTCTTTTTAGTATAAAGAATAGACATTTAGTTTTAAGATAAATTTGAAAAATAGGGAGAATAGCCTTTTTAAACTCTTTCAAATCCATATGAATATTTGAATTTGAAAGAATTTAATTTCTAGGGTTAACTTTTTATAAAGCTTTAAAAGTAAACTAGCCAATTACATTAACGATTTACTATATTAGATCTTTTGAAAACTTATTTGAAAAAAGACCTAGTTTAAAAACAAAAGAAGACTCCTCTAAGAAATTATATAGCAACCTATAAATGCATACTTGTATAATATCTTTCACTTCATACATATTGTGAGAAACCGCTAGGTATCAGAATTCACTCCAAAACCGAAATTCCCAATTCAACACTTGGAAAATATCAAATACTTGTACAGAACATCAAAGATCTCGTCAACACTTTCCAAAATTTGTAAAACAGAGGCTTCTCCAGTGTCAATTCCTAGAAAACTGCGGTTCATTTCAAATGCGAAGTGATATAAACGAGTTCAGTGGCAATTACAGGAAGAAACACGAAAGACAAATGTCAGGCTAATATCTCCCGAAAATATAAACACGAACGACAAATGTCAGACTAATATCTCCCGGAACCACACAAAAGCAAATCCCATTTCAGTTTGCCAGTTTGTTGAGGTGCATTTTTCTCCAATGTGGTTTTATCATAACAAAATACCAAACTATAATATGCCAACATAATAAACAGTACATGACCAAATGTGAAGGATTAGTATCGCCTTCTTGGACTCCTCGAACGCTGCGTCCTTCCAGATCTGCACGAGGAACCCAAGAGTCGAGATCACGAAAGAATACAACAATCAAAAGATCCCAATCTTTTAAGATAGGACAAAAAGAGATGGAGTTCAGGAACACCGGTATGTACCAGAGTTGATAAACACTATTCACTTGTATGCCACATTCATATATGCTTGAATGCCTTTTAAGGGGTGAAACTGATATGCGGATTCTTAACCTTTACATGATTTCAAAACAAGACAAGTAGGGACCCGTGCTACGATGACAATCAACTCTTTTCTAAAGAACTCCCACCAACACCACAAAATCAGACCCATTAATGACAACCAAACTAACAATCCATCCACCTCTACTTTCACATAACTTTGAAATGCATATGATACTGAAGCTTATGAACGCCTATATGTCCTAGGTTGACAAACAACTCTCTTGCAACCGTCCATTGCAGATATGTGGTATCCATGTAAATCAAATATCAAGGATTGCAAACGAGATCACTATTAAAGCAAATTGAAATGCAGATAAATCTATCTCACTAATAAAGGGAAAGGTAAGAAAGAATAGACATTGATGCAAACCTCATGTTCTTTCTCTTGTATGATCCAACACTGGGTCCATTGCTGAAGGCCCAGTCAACCCTAACTGTCTGTGTAAGAAGCTCAGCACCATTCATTTCGGAAATAGCTTTCTGTGCTTCTTCAAACTTCTCATATTCTATCAATGCATAGCCCTTAAAAAGACAAAAGAATTCACAAACAAAATCAAAAGAACTCCCACAACACGTAACTGAAGAAAATTTAAGGGACAAAGCCTAAAAGATTCTCAAACATAAATTGAACTTCAATGTTTTCAATTTGAAGTATCAAATCCTGATTATCCAGATATTTCCTATTTTCGCCCTCCATTTCATTGTACTTATCAGCAAATTTTTAACATGAACAAACACGTAGAATGGAAACAAAACAGTTGTTGCTTCAAAAAAGACCACACCTCCTACCCCAACACGTAGAGCAATATCCATACGAACATACTTTAGCTGTATAGCTAATGCATACTTAAGTTTGAAGAAACCAAAACAAGCAATCAAACATGAAAAATCTGTAGGAACAAAGAGAAAGATCCCCAACCTTGACAAACCCAGTACGGCGGTCAAGATTCAGATGCAGATTCTTTATCTCCCCAAACTCACCAAAAGCATTTAATAAATCATCCTCTTGTGCCTCTTCATGTACTCCACTGACCAGAATAATCCACCCCTCAATGGCTGCACATGTTTCGTTCATCGTGCATAACATAGACACAACAACAGCTCATCAAAAACAGCACGTATACTGGATACCATTAAAAATAACCGAAGTATATTCCAAGTCCAAGAAAAAGAAAATAACTTCAATTTTCCACCCTTGGCTAAAATTGATAGAAACGACATAGTTGATGTAGCCATTAGATGTTCATTGCCTGCTCTTCAGACCAAAGTTCATTTTAATGGTATATACCTCACAATGGATTTTCAATTCAAGAGCTTCAACAAAAGTCTCAAAAGTTTGTAGGCTAGTCTACAGATATCTCTCACAATAAAATTGCATTCACAAGGCTCATCTAGAAACCCTAGAACAAAAGTGACTAAAAGCAAAGCCATCAAAGACGTAAATAATCAATAAAATGCACCTAGCAAACATGTCGTTCAACACCCACGCACACACATCAGGAGAGAAAATGGAAGGAAATTACATCGCTGCGGTCCAGGACCGCCGTCGGAGCCGAGCGAATCGAAATCGCGAGAAGATAGACGGCGTTGACGATCGGCGTCAGGTTCCTCTCGGAAACCACGACCTTTGGTCTTCTTCGACGCAGAGTCCCCGTTAACGCCGGCGATGGCAGATCTCAGCCTCGGATGTCCGGCGCGTGGAGAGACATCGCCGGCATCACCACCGCCGTCCTCATCCATCAGGTCATCCTCCTCCGGCTCGAAATCGACCGCTTCAGGCTCTAAGTTCGCCATAACTGTGAACGCTGATATTTCTATCCTCTCGACTACGGCCGACTGTGGAACTTTTTTGTTGGGTTCTTTTGTCGATCTTTTTTATGGAGTGAGAAAGGAAGAAGGCGTGGGTGCTTACGATGGTATGTGGGTGCAATATGTAACCTAATGGGTTGGTTGTTGGGTTTGGGCTCTAACTTTTCTGTATTAAGCTTCTATTGTTATTCTTTTTTGTTTTCTTCATCTAGGAGTACGACATATATATATACATACATATATACTAATTTCAACGAAATTTTTAGTAGGTTAAATAAAAGAAAATTCTTTTGTATTATATACTAGCAACTAATCTTAAACTTAATTCTAAATCAAACATAATATCAAACACAAAGATAAAACAAAATTTCCAAATTATTAAAAGATGTTAAAATATTAAGGTGTTAAGAGTATTATGATAAAAATACATAAAAGTGAAAGCCATATGCCTCTTATGTAATATTTCTATTGTTGTGGGTTTAAGTGTAATTATTAAAAGTTAATAATTATATAAGAAACGAAAATAGGTTTTCGGAATTAGATTTCACAATCAGAAAATCTAAACCCTAAAAACCAATAGCCGTCAAAAGAGAAAACCGAAGAACGAAACAGTTTCGTTCATCGGAGAATTCCGTACCAACGGTTGGAAAGTAGATCCGATCTCGGTGTGGATACGCGTAGAGACCTTGTGCTATCAAGTCTATCACATCCGACAATCACACATTCAACGCAAAAAGGTATTATGAAATCGTTTCTAAATTTAGTTCGTCGTTCAACCCCGAAAAATAATCCGAACATGACTAGATCTAAATATTCGGGTTGATAACCCTAACCTAACCCTAACCCTATCCAAAAAAATATAACTTTAAAATAAAATTAAAGAATTTTAATTTAAAATTAATAATTGAGTTCTTAAACGATAAATTGTTTATCGTTAGGCTTTTCCTTTATCGTAAACGTTTGAATAGGTTATTATTTACATGGTACGACCTGACTACCAGGAGGCATGTAGTTCAAGAATTCGATTCGTACGTCTATGACATCAGATGTCTAGTGGGAGGGAACAATTAGTTTTTGTATACGCTTGGACTACCCGGGGACATAAACTTAATTGTTATCTGACCATGAGCTAAAGGATGAACTCAACTATATCGATAGGAATGACCTGACTACCAGGTGATTATGCGATATAGAGCAGAAGTAAAATCGCTATAAATTTTATGGGGATAAAATTTATAAAGAATCTATTTTATATGTTTGGGAAACATCTTGACTACCAAGGGGCTCAGGCATATAGTTATAGATTAACGCTAATTGGAAATAAGATTTCTAATGTTATCGTAACATTGATTAGAAAATATATCATTTAGATGAAGTCCATGTCTTTATGATATATATACGATGTCTAACTCTCTGCTGTAAATTTTCCTTTCGTTTTTAGATTTCCTGAGAATGCCTCAGTTCAACTTGCGTCCAATTCTCGAGACCAACAAGCTGGTTGGTGAGAACTTTGACGAATGGCAACGCAATTTGCGCCTGGTGTTGACACATGAGAAGCTGATCGATGTGATCGACAAACCGGCTCCTCAAGTGCCAGACCCAGCGAATGACGAGGCTTTCAGTGAATACACCGAGTACGAGGAAAAGTATATCACTGTGAAGTGTCTCATCTTGGCGTCAATGAGTGGCGAACTCCACAAGCAACACAAGCATATGGATGCTAAGCAGATCATGGAGCATCTTAAGAAGATGTTCGGTGAGCAGAGTCGGACGACAAGGTCCAAGCTGTCAGGGACTTTGTTCAAGTCCGCTCTGAGTGAGGGATCTCCTATGGGACCCCATGTTCTACGGATGATCAGTCTGATAGTACAGCTTGAGAAGCTGGGGTGTACCTTCTGCAAGAAGATGCAGCAGGAGATGATCTTGCACTCACTTCCGGAATCCTTCTCCTCATTCGTGGTCAACTACAACATGAACAAGTTGGACGTTGAGTTGCATGAGATGCACAACATGCTCACAGAGTATGAGAAACAAATGTCTATTGGGAAGAGGGTATCGGGATCTGTTCTGATGGTTAGGCAGTCCTCTTATCAGAAGAAGAAGGGCAAAAAGAGGCCCAGGACAAGGCAGAGCGCGCCTAAGACTGGTGTGATGAGGGCAAAGGGCGGCGCCATCAAGGCTAACCATTTAGAAGCCGAGTGGTTCTTCTGCAAGAAGAAAGAGCATTGGAAGAGGAACTGCAAGGAATACCTGCAGTCTCTGAAGGGCAAGAAATAAGGTAAGACATTCATGGAAAATGTTTTCATGATTTTCTTAACCACTATTGATTCATCTAGATGGGCATTAGATACCGGTAGCAGTTTTAACGTCTGCAATATGTTGCAGGGACTAAGGATTAGTAGGAGGTTCAGGAAGGGAGAATTCAATGTGAAGGTTGGAAACGGCGCAAGTGTTATTGCGCTAGCTGTAGGATCGATTTCTCTTGTAATGCCTACGGGCAAGATTTTGTTGTTAGAAGACTGTTACTACGTTTCTTAATTTGTTTCGAACGTTATTTCTATTTCTATGCTTGATAGACGTGGATTTTGAACAGTTTTCAATAGTAACATTTGCTCTATATATCATGGTGATGATTTATGTGTGAATGGTTACTTGCAACAAGGAATTTATGTCTTACCTGATGTTAATGTTGAACCAATTAACATGCATGTTTTTGGCCATAAGAGAAAGGTAGATGATCGTCAATGACAGACGTACCTTTGGCATTGTAGACTTGGTCACATCGGTGAGAAAAGGATAAACAGGTTGCATAAAGATGGTCTTTTGGGCCATTTCAATTATGAATCTTATGCAACTTGTGAGTC
>CM071863.1:18059314-18076166 GCA_036759665.1 Gynandropsis gynandra
TATAAAAAATTTCATTCTTATTTCATATTGTAATCCTCATAGGAAAGTTAAGTAGTTCGGGTTTAGGTAGTGTTGCGTAGTCTCTGTGGGATCGACACCTAAAATACTACACACGTGCCGTGCACTTGCGGGTAGATTAGGTTATATTTAACTCTGATACGCATCATTGGATAGTGCACGTAACATACTTGATCTGCTTAAGTTGTTGTGATGAATGGATCATACTTTCCATTTTGTCGTGCCGGATTGATTTCATTTCCTCCCATCGATTTTTTCATGTACCACATCCTATGGTTAGATTGAACCACTGACATTTAAAAAGCATTACTTTCAATCCAACGAAACCAAGATATTTCACCTGTAGGATTTGTGCAAAATGTCGTAGAAATTATCATACTCTATTTCAGTATTAACGCAAACACTGTAATTTAATGTGTTTTTATGTTTTTCGTACTCGCAAGTATTAAATGTGTATCTCCGAGTAAACATAATTGGCCAACACAATATATTTCTTGCAGGACCATTAGCCATATCTCTTAACCAGGTATTTAAATTAAAACACAAGCATTTAAATTAAAAAACCCCAATGCTATAGTAATGGACTTTATCTCTCCTTACACAACTCTGTCAATGTTTTGAACATTATTTCATCCTACTAATATGTCACTATTGGAGTACGAAATTTAAACACAGGTAATCAAATTAAAAACCCCAATGCTATAGTCATGGACCTCATATCTCCTTACACAACTCTGTCACCATTCACTTAATCACATCTATCATCTATCTTCCTAACCTCATACAAATAGAACATGCTATATTCTAACCCTCACCGGTCCTAGGCACACAATGAAATTTACAAGAACTCCTTAATGCTTGTTAAGGTCTCAAAACCCTTGGGAAGATTTGAATGTGTTCCCATACATTATGAATCTTACAAATGTACATAGCAATGAACTGAGAACTCAATATCCACATACTAGCTGAGAAAATGATTTGGTGGAAGGTCACACTCCTTAACCCAAGGAACAACAAGAGAACATCACCTCTTTCCGTGCAAAGTTCATTGATTATTATAAGCAATTATAAACAGTGACGATTTTCCAAAGGTTTCATTTTATTTCAATTGATTGATTGCTCGACCTAAGCACTTAAAAATTGATCAAAAATCAAATTTTTTGGCATCATCATGGTATGGTACTATACAAGCGGGTTCAATGTTCGAACGAATCTACAATCATAATGGGTTAAAAGGTTCCTCCTCTTGTGACCACTAGACCCTCTCTAGAACTTTTAAGTAACTTTTGATTTATAGGACATCATTAAAACTCCTTATCAAATATAACAAATGAACTAACTTAGAATATGTTCTATTTGTATTGGATTCGTATAATATAATTTTAATGATTAATACAAAATAAATGAGCACAATAAGTTTAAAATTTTCATCTTTCGTGTCGTATATAAATTTTATGGATATTTTGAGATATATTTTATTGTTTAACAAGAAAAAAAAGTTTGAGTTTTGAAAAAAGTCTAAATTAATTGTATAATCTTTAGCAGTTTTGTTCATAATATTGGAAAAACCAATTCCATAAATCATTGTTTTCAGTAAATTTTTTTTAAAAAAAGTATAATTTATAATATCAATTAAGGTTTCAAATATTAATAAAAAATAGAGCTTAAAACAACGAGTGTGAAAATGGTTACGAGTTAAAATTATTTGAACGATGTACTAGTCGGTTCCACGAAATAGATTTATTTGAGAAAAATATAGAATACTAGAAAAAACAAAAATACACAATAGTAGTTCAAAAAGAATATGTTAGACAATTATTTTTCCGAGTAAGAAGAACGAATATAGTTAGTTTGAAATGATAGAGCTAAATTTAGAAAGAAATACAGACATAAATTTAAAATAACAAAAACATTAAAAAAATAAAATAATTTTGAAAGCAGAAAGTTTTATCCAAAGAAACTAATGAAACGAAAACAAATATTTAGTAAAACTATTTAAAGGAAATCGAAAAAACTTAGCAATATTTTTCTTATATAAGCTTCATCATTTTCAAAAGTTAAATCCCACACAACACAAAATAAAATATAAAACTTCAAAAGATGGAGCAAAAAACCATGACAATGAAAATCGTGGTGTTTATGCTAATAATACAAAGTGTGATGTTAAGTGGCACTACGGCTTCAAAGTTCTTCGATTGCTACAGTGGATGTGTTAACAGATGTATCGATAAGCCTAATACTGATGCCTCGAAAGGTTGTGTTTTTCCTTGTGTTGTATTTTGTATGGCTGAACCTGACATCAACAACGACGTTTTGCCTCCTCTCATTGTTGGTAATAAGAATAAATTGAGATTCCGACCTGCTGGATATTGTAACATTGGTTGCACTTTGAACAATTGTGTCGAGTTCTTATCTGGTAAGTAATTTTTAATCTCTTTTATTTTTTAGACATATTTTCTATTTTTTATTATTTAAAAAAATCATAGTGTTTCGTCAACATACAAAATTAGTGTGATCTGTAATATCTTGCGTTGTTCTAATTAATTATTCTTATGGAAAAACCTTTTAAATATACAGAATCACAAAATTTTTTTATAAACATAGATAAAATTTATCTAATAGTTTCTCCACTAAATATATAAGATATTATTAAATTTCATCCTTTTTATTAACCAACTTGTATATGTTTTATTCTCGTATTACAAAACCTTGTACTTTAAGGTGGTAACTAAAAAAATCTTTTATATTTAAACTAGTTTCTACTAACTCTAGATATTATTGAATAATTCTAATAACTTGTAATTTACTGATGATTTTTTAACGTCTCTAATACATCTTTATTATTTATAATGAATTATGCAGATCCTATCAGAGTGGATGGTTGTATGAAAGACTGCAACGAACATATTTGCAAGAAGATCTAAAAAGTCTACAAAATTAATACAGTTTATGAAGGACACCTTGTACTTTTCATTTTTAAATAATAAATCGTATATGTTATTGCATAGCTATAAATAAAATAAACATTTCATACCTATATTAATTATTAAGTTGATTTTAAATAAAAGTAGCACACAAATATTAATATATATCCACATTAAAAGTCAAAGTAAAAAACAAAAAATAAATGTTTTGAACATTATTTCATCCTACTAATATGTCACTATTGGAGTACGAAATTTAAACACAGGTAATCAAATTAAAAACCCCAATGCTATAGTCATGGACCTCATATCTCCTTACACAACTCTGTCACCATTCACTTAATCACGTCTATCATCTATCTTCCTAACCTCATACAAATGGAACATGCAATATTCTAACCCTCATCGGTTCTACGCACACAATGAAGTTTACAAGAACTCTTTAATGCTTGTTTAAGGTCTTAAAACCCTTGGGAAGATTTGAATGTGTTCCTATACATTATGAATCTTACAAATGTACATAGCAATGAACTGAGAACTCAATATCCACAATACTAGTTGAGAAACTGATTTGGTGGAAGGTCACACTCCTCAACCTAGGAACAACAAGAGAACATCACCTCTTTCCATGAAAAGGTCATTGATTATTATAAGAAAATTATAAACCGTGACGGTTTTTCAAAGGTTTCATTTAGTTCTATTGATTGATTGCTCGACCTAAGCACTTAAAAATTGAGCCAAAATCCAAATTGTATCATCATCATGGTATGGTACTATACAAGCGGGTTCAGTGTTCGAATGAATCTACAATCATAAATTCCAAAAATATCGTTTGCGGATTAAAAGATTCCTCCTTTTGTGACCATTAGAATCTCTCTAGAACTTTTAAGTAACTTTTTATTTATAGGATATCGTTAAAACTCCTTATCAAATATAACAAATGAACCAACTTAGAATATGTTCTATTTGTATTGGATTCGTATAATATGATTTTAATGATTAATACAAAACAAATGAGCAGAATAAGTTGAAAATTTTCATTTTTCGTGTCGTTTATAAATTTTATGGATATTTTGAGATATACTTTATTGTTTAACAAGCAAAAAAAGTTTTGAGTTTTGAAAAAAGTCTAAATCAACTGTATATTATTTTGCGGTTTTGTTCATAATATTGGAAAACAAATTTCATATATCAATGTTTTCAGTAAATTTTTTCAAAAAAGTATAATTAAAAATATCAATTAATTAGTTTCAAATAAAAATAAAAAATAGAGCTTAAAACAACGGGTGTAAAAATGGTTGCGAGTTAAAATTATTTGAACGATATACTAGTCGGTTCCACGAAATAGATTTATTTGAGAAAAATATAGAATACTAGAAAAAACCAAAAATACACAATATTAGTTCAAAAAGAATACGTTAGAAAATTATTTTTCCGAGTAAGAAGAACGAATATAGTTAGTTTGAAATTATAGAGCTAAATTTAGAAAGAAATACAAACATAAATCTAAAATAACAAAAACATTAAAAAAATAAAATAATTTTGAAAGCAGAAAGTTATTATCTAAAGAAACTAATGAAACGAAAACAAATATTTAGTAAGACTATTTAAGGGAAATAAAAAAACTTAGTAATATTTTTCTTATATAAGCTTCATCATTTTCAAAAGTTAAATCCCACACAACACAAAATAAAATATAAAACTTCAAAAGATGGAGCAAAAAACAATGAAAATGAAAATCGTGGTGTTTATGTTAATAATACAAAGTGTGATGTTAAGTGGCGCTACGGCTTCAAAGTTCTTCGATTGCTACAGTGGATGTGTTAACAGATGTATCGATAAGCCTAATACTGATGCCTCGAAAGGTTGTGTTTTTCCTTGTGTTGTATTTTGTATGGCTGAACCTGACATCAACAACGACGTTTTGCCTCCTCTCATTGTTGGTAATAAGAATAAATTGAGATTCCGACCTGCTGGGTATTGTAACATTGGTTGCACTTTGAACAATTGTGTTGATTCCTTATCTGGTAAGTAATTTTTAATTTCTTTTATTTTTTAGACATATTTTCTATTTTGTATTATTTAAAAGAATCATAGTGTTTCGTCAACATACAAAATTATTGTGATTTGTAATATCTTGCGTTGTTCTAATTAATTATTCTTATGGAAAAACCTTTTAAATATACATAATCACAACCTTGTTTACTTTATAAACATAGATAAAATTTATCTAATAGTTTCTCATACTAAATATATAAGATATTATTAGATTTCATCCTTTTTATTAACCAACTTGTATATGTTTTATTCTCGTATTACAAAACCTTGTACTTTAAGGTGGCAACTAAAAAAATCTTTTATATTTAAACTAGTTTCTACTAATTCTATATATTTTTGAATAATTCTAATAACATTTAATTTTACTGATAATTTTTTAATGTCTCTAATATATCTTTATTATTTATAATGAATTATGCAGATCCTATCAAAGTGGATGGTTGTATGAAAGACTGCAATGAACATATTTGTAAGAAGATCTAAGAAGTCTACAAAAATAATACACTTTATGAAGGACACCTTGTACTTTTTATTTTTAAATAATGAATTGTAACAGTTATTTCTTAGCTATAAATAAAATAAACATTTCATAACTATATTAATTACTAAGTTGATTTTAAATAAAAGTAGCACACAAATATTAATATATACCCACATTAAAAGTCAAAGTAAAAAACAAAAAATAAATGTTTTCAACCTTATTTCATTTCTACTAATACATTACTATTGGAGTACGAAATTTAAACACAAGCATTTAAATTAAAAACCCTAATGCTATAGTCATGGACCCCATATCTCTTTACACAACTCTGTCACCATTCACTTAATCACGTCTATCATCTATCTTCCAACCCCATACAAATAGAACATGCAATATTCTAACCCTCACCGGTCTTAGGCACACAATGAGGGTTACAAGAACTCCTTAATGCTTGTTTAAGGTCTCAAAACCCTTGGGAAGATTTGAATGTGTTCTCATACATTATGAATCTTACAAATATACATATCAATGAACTGAGAACTCAATATCCACAATACTAGATGAGAAAATGATTTGGTGGAAGGTCACACTCCTCAACCTAAGGAACAACAAGAGAACATGACCTGTTTCCATGCAAAGGTCATTGATTATTATAAGAAAATTATAAACCGTGACGGTTTTTCAAAGGTCTCATTTAGTTCTATTAATTGATTGCTCGACCTAAGCACTTAAAAATTGACCGAAAATCCAAATTTGTATCATCATCATGGTATGGTACTATACAAGCGGGTTCAGTGTTCGAATGAATCTATAATCATAAATTCCAAAAATATCGTTTGCGGGTTAAAAAATTCCTCCTTTTGTGACCACTAGACCCTCTCTCGAACTTTTAAGTAACTTCTGATTTATAGAATATCGTTAAAACTCCTTATCAAATAAAACAAATGAACCAACTTAGAATATGTTCTATTTGTATTGGATTTGTATAATATAATTTTAATGAATAATACAAAATAATTGAGCATAATAAGTTTAAAATTTTCATCATTCGTGTCGTTTACAAATTTTGTGGATATTTTGAGATATACTTTATTGTTTAACAAGAAAAGAAGTTTTAGTTTTAATAAAAGTCTAAATTAATTGTATATTCTTTTGTGGTTTTGTTCATAATATTGGAAAAACCAATTTCATATATAAATATTTCCAGTAATTTTTTTTAAATATAATTAAGTTTCAAAAAAAAATAAAAAAAATAGAGCTTAAAACAATGGGTGTGAAAATGTTTACGAGTTAAAATTATTGGAATGATATGCTAGTCGGTTCCACAAAATAGATTTATTTGAGAAAAAACAGAGAATACTAGAAAAAAACAAAAATACGCAATAGTGGCTCAAAAAGAATATGTTAGACAATTATTTTTCCAAATAAGAAGAACAAATATAGTTAGTTTGAAATTATAGAGTTAAATTTAGAAAGAAATACAAACATAACTTTAAAATAACAAAAATATTAACAAAATAAAATAATTTTGAAAACAGAAAGTTATTATCTAAAGAAACTAATGAAACAAAAATAAATATTTAGTAACACTAGTTAAGGGAAATAGAAAAAACTTAGTAATATTGTGCTTATGTAAGCTTCATCATTTTCAAAAGTTAAATCCCACACAACACAAAATAAAATATAAAACTTCAAAAGATGGAGCAAAAAATCATGACAATGAATGATGGAGCCATATCTCTTAATCAGGTAGGATGTCTCTCATCGGAACCTTTGACCTATATAATATAAAAATGAATGATTACTTATAACATAAAATATTTTATGTTTATATACAAAAATATGTGTACTTATATAATCTCTTAACCACAAGGCATAATGTTGCACTTTCATTTTCGTGAGTTCATCTACATTTAGATGAGTATATGTACACCTTACTTTTCATCAAATATCTTGTAATGAAAGTATGTTAACACACACACACACACACACATATATATATATATATATAAATTAAAGATTGACATCGTTTTGTACCTTCCGAAAGGTAATAGCTCTTGACAATTTAATAATATATAATTGTGGACGTGATTATAGTCCACTGGTGTTAGCCAATATTCTTTAGATTTCCTTCCTGTACGTCCAATTGGTGTAAAAATCTCAAAAATTACGTCAAACTGAGGATCATATTGATATATATAGTCGGTGTGATCTTTTGCTGAAATTCTCTGTTTCGTCAGAATATGTGACTCGAAATAAAATTTGCATATGTGATTTCTTCCACAAGTATTATTTAACAATAGATCTTTCAACTGTTGCTTTGTTTTTTTGCCTTTTTCTTTAGATGAAAGAAAAATCTTACGAAAGGATACATCCATCTAAATTAAACTGGTCCATCGACTATTGCCTCATCCGGTAAATGTAATGGTAAATATTCTATGACATCGAAGAATAAAGGCGGAAAAACTCTTTCTAAATAGCATAAATACTTTAGAGATATTGTTTTTCAATAACTCCAAGTCATCTCTTCTTAAATTTCTTGAACGTATATCCCTGAAAAATATATTAATTCTACATTGCACATCGTGAATGTTCTGTGGTAATAGCTCAACAAATGCAATTGGAATAAGTCACTGCATGAAAACGTGACAATCGTGACTTTTCAACCCGATCAGCCTCGAACCCACAATATCTACACTCCGAGCAATGTTTGATGCATATCCATCAGGAAATTTAACGTCTTCTTTCAACCACCTCTATAATTTTGTTTTCATTTGCCCATACAATCTGAATATTGGGATATGTGCCCTTCTATCGCGTAGTTCCAACTCAAGTCTTCCATATATTGTCTTCGAATCTTTCTTTGATTGTATGTGATCATTCGTTTTCCCCGTCACATTCAAAACAGTGTTGATGATATTATCGAATTTTTTTCAATACGCATAACATCCAAATCATTCGTTTTCCCCGTCACATTCAAATCATTCTTTCGAAAATGTTTTATCTTTTCTGAATGTATGTTAACGGGGAAAAAAATCTTCTATGACAATCAAACACACATGGTTTCTTGTCATGTACTAGTCAAAATGAATATGTATCGTCCATATATTATGGACATGTCAATATCTCATTAGTGCTCCATCCAGATAACATTCCATAGGCATGGAAGTCGTTAATTGTCCATAACAAGACCGCGTTCAATGTAAAATTTTGCTTCGTACTTACGTCATTAGAAAGAATTACATTGTTTTACAAATCTCTTAATCATGAATTAAGGGCTACAAAAAGACATTGGAACTTTTCTTCGGATGTTTTGATCCTAGAATTAGCAACGTTAGAAAAATTACTTCTCTTTTCACACACATATCGGGAGGCAAGTTATACAGAGACAAAATAATTGGCCATAGATAATATTGACTTCCATATTGTCTATGTGGACTAAAACCATTGGTGCACATATAGAGATAAACATTTCTCGTCTCATACGTGAACTCAGGAAATATTTCGTTGAAATCTTTCTAAGATTTACCATCCAATAGATGTTGCATTATCCCTTCGCCCGTCGAGTGTTCTACATGCCATGTCATTTTTTATCATATAACATTCTCAACCTTTTTGCTATAGGCATATAGAACATCTTTTCGTACGCTACATATTTTCGTGAAGATGGTGTTTTAGGACGAAATATGCTTGCACCGCAAAATTTACATTTCAACACGTCTTTATCTTCTCCCAAAAACAACATGCTACTATTTCTACCAACATCAATTTTCTTATGTGGTATTCCTAAACCCTTTAAAATATTATTTGTTTCATAATATGTCTCTGGAGCTTGAATATTTCCCGTTAAATATTCACACATGGTTTTGTAAAATGAATCTATGCAATTTTCAGCTACATGTAGTATGTTTTTATACTCATCAATCTTCATGACAATGATAAACAAAACTGACTTTCATGAAAACCTCTTATATAGGTTATTTCGCCGCATCCAATAGGTTGAAAAATCGGCAAGCCTCATTGTTCGGCATCTCTTCATATGTTTGCTCAACAACTCCATGGCCAGAAAAAGCATCTAACACCATTTTCACATATGGATTAGTCATTGACATTTCATAAGAACTTCTTAAGTTCTTTTCAGTTCTTGTGCTTCTTGCACACTATCTCTAATGCAACAATTTTCACCGTGAAATAACCAGATTTCATAATTATCTACGAAACTCATCTTGTAAAGGTGTTTGCAAACAATTTCTTAACTTCGATACTTCATGTTTTTGCATCTTTTGCAGAGATATAACATTATCCCGCGTTCTTGACACAAAGATTGCATCAACACAAAACTCATGAAGTGCTCCAATCCGTGTAAGAATTATTGAGTAACTTCTTTGGTTAGGGGATCTTTTCTTTTATACATCCAATCTTTCGATTTGTATATATCTCTATTTGAAGAAGACGATATTGTTTGAAAATAGATTTTGTGTTGATGGCTTGATGGTAAATATAGTTCGAATTTGATCTATAAATAGTGAATATTCCAACGGATGCCCATTGAAAAAACCAACGGATGCAAGTTCGAAATACCAATGGATACAGTTGAAATACAACGTTAGATTATTCCAACACTAGCCTCAAAATTCTAAACTATCCAACAGGCATCCATTGGATTGAAATGTCGATTTTCAACGGGTTTCTAATGGATACATGAGCAATTATGCAACATATATTATCTGTTGATCGACCGTTAGCAATGGCAATAGATTGCAACGGACTTCGAGTCATTATTAATTTCTCATATTTCATACAATCCATTACAAATTATAACAACGGACGAATTCGTTGATCCGTCCGTTGATATTCATCTGTTGTTTTTGTAGTCCTAGTGTAAGAGAAGCTTTGGTGGATCCCATCCACACAAAACCTTGAAAGTTTTGTAAGGAGATCCATATGATACGAGGTATTGGACCAATACTCATCCCAACACATTCAAGTTATCCAAGTTCTCGGTTTCTCTACGACAAAACATCGGAGATAGGTCTCCAAACAACGGTTTCACACCTCGGTCTAGCTGGTTTGAGGATGATAAGCCGAGCTATACGAATGTGGTTGCCCTCACCTTAAACGATACCTTCCAGAATTCACACACTAAGGAAAATCCATCCCCAATTTGATATTACATTCTCTCAAAATACATGTAGCTTAACAACCATGGTTTGAGTTATGAATGGATGTTACAATGGATGAAAGTCTATGTATTTTCTTAGTTGATCCACCACTAAAAAAATGCAGCCGTACCCCTTCAAATTGGGCAATCCTTCGACGAAATCTATGTTGATATCGAACCAGGCTTGTAAAGGTATGTGTAATGGTTGTAGCAGCCCTAAAGGAGATAATGTCAAATACTTTTTTCTTTGACAAATGTTGGATGAATATCCGCACATCTCGAACCATCCCTTTCCAGTATACCCCAGAACTCAACCATTTGAATGGTTTCAGCTGCCTTGAATGTCCCCATCGAGGACTAACATGGAATTTTTCAAGAAGATTATTGGTATAATTAGAAAATCTTAGCAAAATCAACCTTCCATCCTGATACAATAGGTCGTTTTTATACCGGAACTTGGTATTTCCCACTTCTTATCCATGCTTTGCCTTCAGTAACATCATGATATATTTGTTGCCTTGCCATAAATTCTCCTTAATCTTCTCTAGGTCTATAGTCCAATAATTGGTTTCATGGATTGCTAGTTCTTCTTTGTCGTCAACCTTCCATTTCGATACAATAGGTCGTTCTTATACTAGAATTTAGTCTTCCCCACTTCTTATATCCTCGCTTTGCCTTTAGTAACATCTCGATATATTTGTTGTCTTGCTATAAATTCTCCTTAATCTTCTCTAGGTCTATAGTCCAATAATTGGTTTCACGGATTGCTAGTTCCTCTCTATCGTCAACCTTCCTAGATAATGCATTTGTGGCTTAGTTATTGGCTTCAGGTTTGTATAAGATCTCAAAATCGAGCCTGAGTAGTTTTGTTGCCCACCGTTGTTAATCCTTAGTTACAAACCTTTGCTCCAATAAGTGCTTAAGACTTTTCCGGTCCGTTTTGATAACGAAGTTCGTGTCGGACACGTAATGTCACCATCAATCAATTGTAAGAACTATGGAGAATAACTATTTCTTAGACAAATTTCGCCTTTCCCCTTGACGAGAACCTTGGTTCATTTAGCATATGGGTCGACCATTATGTGATAAAATCGCCCCAACGCCTTCATTTAGCGTATTGGTTGACCCATCTATTTCAATAATGAATGTCTCCCCATTATTCGACAATGTGTGGACTGTCGACATGGCTTATTTTTTAGTTTCAAATGTCATTGTGGCTTGATTATTCCATCTGTACCATCTTTCATTAATATTTGCATTAAGGAACTTACAATTTTACCATTTTCTTTGACGAAACTTTGGTAATATTCGACAAGCTTCAAAACTCCTCGTAACTCAATGACAATTTGTGGACTCGGCCAACTTGTCATTGTTGTGACTTTTTCCAAGTCTTCTGCCACACCTTCTCGTGAAATGATATGTCCTAAGTACGAAACTTGATCCCGATCCAAAAGACCATTTCTTGAGGTTAAAAAAGATTGATGCTCTTTAAGTCTCAATAATATCTTAGCCAAATGTTGAACATGATTCTCCATTCATCGACTATATATGAGTATGTGGTCAAAGAAAACTAGAACGAATCGCCTTATAAAACTTTGAAAATTTTATTCATGACGAATTGAAAAGTAGTCAGGGTACTCGTCAAATCGAAAGGGCATCACGAGAAATTCATAGTGTCCTTCATGTGTCTTGAAAGCGGTTTTGGGAAAGTCCTTTGTTTTTACTAGTATTTATTGATATCCGGCTTGCAAGTCAAGCTTGGAGAAGACTGAAGCGTCGTTGAGTTCATCCATCAATTTCAATCATTGGAATGGGGTATTGATCGAGAATTGTCATATTAATTCAGCACTCTACAATCGATACAAATCTCCATCCTTCATCTTTCTAGTGTACCAATAGCAGCGGACTAGAGTATGGACTGATGCTTGGTCGAGTTATCCGAGCTGCCAACATCTCTTTAATCAACCTCTTAATCTCATTTTTCTAATCAAAGGTGTATCGATAAGGGCGTATATTGACATGTGCAGACTCATTTACCAAGTGGAATGGTGTGCTCTTTATTCCGCGAATGAGGCATTCCCATAGATTCCTCAAATACTTCTTGAAACTATTGTAAAACCTTCTACACACGTTCATCATGTCAAACATCACCGACAACTCAAATATCCTTCATACTCGTCCTGCAACAACTACTCTAAGGAGTTTAGTGAATCCTATCATTTCACTATATTCGAATCTCCTATGAGCTCTACCCATTTGGATCCTTTTTTGAAGCTAATATGATGGAGCTTCCAATTAATCTTAGTCTCTCCTAGCAAATAAAACCACTTGTACCCCAACACTACATCGATGTTTTCGGAGTCGAACAACAAGAAGTCATCCACCACCTCTAGTCCTGCAATAGCAGGATAGAGTCCTTTACATTTTATGGAACTAGAGATTATCATGACGTATCTGATGGATACTCCAAATAAACCCTAGAGTTTTCGTAACAAATAGTCCTAGCTTCTTAACAACCTTTACTTATATAAAATTGTTAGTGGCCCCTGAATCAATCAATATAATGACGGTTTTTGGTCCAATATGCCCCTTCATCCGCAAGGTTTCTTGTAGTTGTAAGTCCAACAATGGAGTTGAGGAAAAGCTCCACCATCTTATTTTCTCCTTTCTCCTCGGTTTCTTGTTCTTCCTCGTCACCATCATAACCCTCAAGAATATCGATTTTTGGTTCATCATCAACAGCCAAAAACTTAAAATCTCGATACTTACACTTTTTTCCGGGGTGAAATTTTTCCTCACACCGGAAAAGAGCCCTTTACTCTTCTGATCCACTATTTAAGAAGCCGATAACCTTCAGAAAGGGTATTCTATCTTCATGTTATCCTTGTTCTTACACGAGTACCCTGATATGTTTCTTGGGGTTTGAGCCGAGTTGTGAGAGAATAGCTCCCTAAATAAGAAGAGTTTCGAGGTCTTTGTTCTTTCTGATACTAGTTTTCGATAAGCAATATGGGGTGAGTGTTCGTCAAGCCCTACAAGCTTGTACATCAAAATGTGATCTTGTATACTCATTATTAACTCGTTCAAGAACACATCTTTTAAGAATCGTTTGATGGTTGTGATGTAGCTACCTCCAACTCCACAAAAGCCACTATGTTTCATCATCATCATCATCATTTGTCAAAGAACAGGGCCATCGTGGCTGCTGCGGTACCACTTACATAACCTTGTTTTGAAATTGCTTCACCCTCGGACAACATATCGATCTTGCACCCATCGAGACCATGTCAGGGCTTTTCCGTCCATGCGTGCTAGACCATTTCTAACTTCTCACGTTCTGAAGTCTATTCCATAAAAAAAATTATGCTCGATATACCCAATCATATGGGTGCTCTTCGATGAACAAAAGTAAATATGCTTTCTTGACGGTTGTCCTTCCTTCTCTGTTGCGATAGCCTTCTCTGGGGTGGCTATTTTTGCTTCATTCCATTCAGTGATCATTTTAATTTTTATTTCCCATGATTCTCTAATCTGCTCCATGCCTTAGATAATAGGTTGTAGTTGCTCGTTCGTCGTATATCGATGTGCCTCTAGTTGCTCCTCTACCATAGACCTCTAGTTGTTATCGTTCGGGCGTGACATGGTTATAGTAACCATCGCTATAAAACCAATTGATAGGCTCAACCGACACAGAAAAGCTAAATTGAGTGTTTTGGATCGTGGATTTGAGATCGTCAATCTCCACAGCGAATTGTTCAAATATTTCTTACTACCAGCAAAGGTTTACAAATCAATGGCTTTAGGCTCATATGAATTAGAAAATAAAAGAAAAAAATGTAAAAAAGGAAATAACAATCCATAACATATTTCTAACGACTTGCTCTATTCATTTCACATACCCCAACACGATAACTGATCGCAAAGTATCGCTAGACTCCAACACGACCATAACGCTTAGACGATTATGCAGACCCCAACCTCTTTTACAAGATCCTATTGTACCCCAACACGGGTTTCCCCTTTCGACATGATCCTAAGATGTTAACGTCTCTAATATGATACTTTCCATGCGATTCATTCACCATGCATTTTTTCTCATTTTCACTGATATTTCTATCTCCACACGAACCTACCATTCTAAATATTGATCCTTGTTTGTCTTGGGTGCATCATGAAGTCAATCTGACTTCCTCCACGTTTTTTGGCAGTCTTGGAACTCGTCAGAGACCAAAATGTGTACTCAATTAGCATCACTCGGGAAATAGGTAGACCACTCGAACTAAGCACTAATATTTCTTTTGTTAATGGAAATGATCGGTCGAGCACTCGTTTAGAGCACTCAATTTTTTCTTTTCCATTGGATCTAGTGGCTAAAAATCTGACATATTAGTAAGTTTCTTCTCTTGTAGCTCAGATGAACATTTAGGGTGTTCAACCGAACTCTAAAAGCATAAAAGTCCAAATTGTCGAAAACCAGACTCATCTAGATTCATAATTTTTTTTCTTTTCACTATTAAACCCAAAAAATACAAAATCATATCCTAAAACCTCGCGTATGAACACAAATATGTAATTTCATAATTCCTCATCTTTATTCGAACCTCACATTAATGTTCTAAATTTTTGTTCATGAGTTTACTGATGCGTCGTCTATGTGTGATCTAAACAAATAGAGTTTTAAAATTATACCTAGACTAAACATTTCACAAGAATACATATTGTGTAATATCAAGGTCTAAAACAAGGACTAAGAGGAATTTAAAATATCGATTTCACAAAAACTACGAGCATGAACAACATAAAGGTGTATGGGTGTAACAAGTAAAGTAAATTACAATTACAAATATATACATGGGAGACGATGAATCTAGATTAGAGAATTTTCATACATAAACTCAGTAAAGATTATGAAAAGTATAACTTAGTTCTTTTGGGGAATCCAATCATCTTAAAGTGGATCTATTTTCTCTCGCAATGCAAATCTTGTTCTAGTATAGCTTACCAGTGTCACGAGTCTAATAAACTACATTTCGAAGGTATTAGTAAACCTACATGCTCTCGTATTGAAAATTCCTCTTCAATATTTATGTTTATGACATCTATGACCTACAAATTAATGCAATATAACATGATATCCCAATTCTTAGACCGACTAACCCTCTCTCATGTATGATCAATCATGTCAATCTAATTGCATACGATCTAATATAACCCAACGTCTACATCTGTAGCTATACCTTCTGACAGTCAATTCTAGTGGACATAAAAAATTTGAAAGAAATAGAATATACATTAAATCATAGAATCAAAGAACACGAATCAATTCATGAAGTACAATGAGTTCAAATACACAAAACTCTAGTCTAAAACATGGATCACATCTATGGATCTATATCTTGGAAAGAACAACAACAAGAAATAAGTAAAGAGAAAGATTTAGAGAATTCCAATCGATCTCTCGATCAGTCATTGTCGTGACCTTCTCTTCGAGCCATCTTCGTCGGTAGTTCGATCATTCGATGAAGTCTGATAGCTTTTTCACTCTTTTACATGACCCAAGACTCTTTTTCTGACTCTCCTCTCGCTTTCCTTTGTCCTCAAATTATAGGAAAGCTTTCCCTCACATGAACAATTCAAAATTGGAAGTTTTATGGAGTTCAGTAAACTACTAATCCTAGCGCCACTTTGCTCAGGTCGAGCAGTTGGTTGCTACGCACTTTTCTCATACGAATTGAAGCTAACTTTGACAACTTCTCTACGCTGCTCGACGGAGCAAAAGAGTGCTCGGATCGAGCACTTTCATTGGAACTTTTGGAGCATTTGGTTCCAAAGTGCTTGACCGAGTGTTTTGGTGCTCAGGTCGAGTGTTTTGAGTGTCCGTGCTCAGGATGCTCATTTTGACTATCCCTGAGTTCACCATGTTTTTCAATAATGTTCTCCTTACACTACAAAAAACTGGCGATTTCCAACGGACGTATCCGTTGGAAATCGCCCAAAATCCGTTGGAAACAGCCGTTTCCAACGGACACCAACGGCTTTTCGTCCGTTGCGAAAAGTTCGTTGCAAATGAGGATCCGTTGCAATTCGTGACGGCATTCCAATGGACAATATCCGTTACAAAATGGCAACGGAGTGGCAACGGACAACGCCGTTGGAATAGAAGTAACGGACGACCGTTGGAAACCATTGTGACGGATCACCGTTGCAAAC
>CM071863.1:18097762-18143583 GCA_036759665.1 Gynandropsis gynandra
CCCGAGCGGGCACACTCATTGCCCGAGCGGGTCGCGGCCCGTAACTGCTCAAAACTTAAGTAAACTTAACTTAAAACATAAGGGAACTCGTGGGGCAATTTAGGCAACAATTGGACCGACTTAGGAGGCTTAAAAGGAGGCAAAAAGACGTCGTTACAGCAAGCTTACAGAGGAGAAGAATTCAGCGAAGATAGAGGAGATTCTTGCGAAGAGATAATGGAGGAGCATTGGAGATCAAGCAGCACCACTTCGGTTTTGTTTGGTTTTTATGTTCCTTAGACTCTCTACTATGTTTATGTTTCTTTACAGACGCATGAGCGAGTAGTTTGTTTGTTCTAGGAGAAGGGATTAGCCCTTGGCTATCCCGAGACCGCTTTTGATCTATTTTGAATGCATCTTCCCGTTTTAGTTCATCTATTCTTTATCTGAGTGCTTTAATTTACTTGTGTTTGCGCTGATCACGTAGATGCATGTGTTAGGGGTTAGGAGAAGGACCGAAAGGAGAATTCTAGTCCTAGAAAGTCAGGTTTAGAACAACCGAGGTTAGGCCACGAAAGTAGGGTAGCAACGGTTGAGGGTGAACGGGCGAATCACGGAGTTTATGGGTTTAGTTCATGTTGTCAGCCACGAAAGTAGGGGGCAACTTGTCTAGATCACGTGTCTATGCCTTGAGAGAGGTTAGATATCATGTTAGGATCGTCCGCCTTAGATAGCTTTAACTGGGATTGCATGATAGATAGGTTGATCGTTGGTTTCGGTAGTCTTGTGGTGAAACCGGTTTCCTAGGACGCTTGTCTTATCGTTAGAACCCAAGTAGTTTAGTTTACTTTCAGTATTTTATTCTTCATCACCACTCTTTCGTTAGCAAGTTTGATTCGCAGTTCGGGTTTAGGTAGCATTGCATAGTCTCTGTGGGATCGACACCTAAAATACTACACACGTGCCGTGCACTTGCGGGTAGATTAGGTTATATTTAACTCTGATACGCATCAGAAAGGTCCCATTAAACCCTAACTGTCCTAGAGTTTCCGAGGTCCACATGAACCTCAGTCTACGAGCGCAACGCGCGAACCAAATTAGTATAACAAGTCCAACATAGTTGTAGTGTTCGCTAGATCCACTGATCTCAGCCATCTGGATCCAACGCTCGCAAGATCCTATTGTATCCTCGCACGAGTTACCTCTCCCATCACGATTGTAACGTGTCACAACTCTATCATCTCTAACTCGGTATCCCTCACGCAATACACCCACGTCGCCTTCCCTCATGTCTCGCATTGAGACTTCATCCGCACTCAAGCACCACGACCCTAAATTCAACCCCTTAGTCCCATTTCACTCTCGAAGCCTTCATGGCATCCTATGTGCTTGTTAAAGGCCTAAAACACATCATAAGATATAAGGTGCAATCTCTAAGGTTTTCCCTTTTGTTAGGGGTCCAAAAAAGACCAAAACGTGACCTAAAATGTTCCTATCGAAGAAATTCTAGACCAGAGCAACCATCTGCTCAGTCTATTATTTTCTCGATACCACGAAATATCCCTAAAAAATGCTCATGGTGAGTATAAATCCTAAGCAACCAAAACTCTTGACCGAGCGGTTTATGTACTCGATCGAGCGCTATACTCAGAGTAATGCAATCCAACGAAAAATACAATTTTTCGGCAAAATACATCTATATATCCATAGATCTTCATTCTCCACATTACTAGATCCTAAATATGCACTCATATTATTTAGATACCCATGGTATAAACTTCACTGCTTATCATACGAATATTATGATTTGTATGGGGTCATAGCGTTCTAACACTACAAGAAATATTAGATTTTAGGACATTGAAATTCGTCCATTATCCATCTAAAAAAACTATTTCCAGATGGTTTTACCCATTGATAGTTTTCCGTTGATAATTCATACCCGTCTGAAATTAGAGGCAAAAAATAAATGAGGAAATCCGAATGAAAAATTCTTTGAGAAATTATGGATGAAATTTTTTCATGTCGAATTCATCCAAAAATATTTTTCAAATAAATAATATAATTAAAATATTTTAAAAATTTTAAGATGTCTTAATCGTTCTCCTCATCATCCTCTTCCTCTCTACTCCTCTTCTTCTTTTTCCTCTTATCTATCGGTCTTCTTTCTCATCCTCTTTTTTCTCTAATTCCTCCTCCTCCTCCTCACCTCATCTCCCTTCTTTTTCTTCCTTTTCCTCTTTCTCTTCCTCACCTCACCTCTCACCACGTACATTTTTTTTCTCACCACTATTCTTTTTTTCATCTTCCTCACATCACTTCACGTTCTTCTTCTTTCTTTTATCAGAATAAAAAAGATGTAATCTTAAATTTAATTTCTAATTAAATAAATAAACAAGTAAGAGAAAAAAATTTCATCTGGAAATTAAGGATATAGAAAAAAATATATCCTTGATTTAAGAACATACAAAACAATATGCCTCTGAATTTAGAGACCGATCAAAATTTATCCAAAATTTTGAAATGAAATAATATTCGCCCAGAATTTAGGGACAAACCAAAAATTTGTATGGAATTTAGAGACATATCAAAATTTCTCATAAATTCCATCTCCAAATTTAAAATTTCTAATAGTATAGCATTCCAAATCATCGATTATCATCTCCTAAATCTTCTACGATTCTTATGAATCCAATTTGACTATAATACATGGAATAATACATCAGTAACAAAACTTCACCATGGTTACTAACCAAAATAATGACTGATGTTTCTCACCTTGTTTCTGGTGATTCCAACGATGCTGATATTACGACAAACTTATCTCTATTCTCCCCATTGTCTCTTCTCGATTGTCTTCCTCTCGTTTTTAACCGTTTTATCTTTTTTTCCTTTCGTCCAACTCATTCTCATGTTATCCTCTCCTTTTTTATTTTGGTTTTGAGGCAACTCTTAACTTCTCCATCATCTTTTAATTGCCTACTGATTTCTTCAGTATTTTGGATGTTATATGTCTCTTTTGTAGATGTTTAAATACTCTCATTAAATTTTTTGTTTTTTTTTGTTTTTGTGTGTCGGTGTGATATTTGATGACTGGTTATAATTTTATGTTAGTTTTAGTGATTGTTTGTACTTTTGTTAGTGATCGATGACGGTTGATTGTGTTTTATTTTATTGGTTGTAAAATGCATTTGGAAATGAATGTGAATTTTTGTAATTTTGAGGGAATGATTATTAATTATTGGAATTTGTTACTAGTTAAAAGATATAATAAATTGTTGATATATTTTTAAAATATTTTTAGTTATGATAATTATTAATTATAACTAGTAATTAAACTCGCGTGATGCGCGAGCTTTAAGAAAGAAATGTTTTAATGTCATTTGTGTATAATTATTTTAATGAAATTGATATAGATAACTGACATTACGTATTACATCTAAGTTAATAAAATTTTGTCAACAAAATTAAGAAAAAAAACTAACATAAAAATAATGTGTATTTGAATCATTTAAAAGTTTTTTATAACTGTTACATGTTACAAAAGTCACTTTTAAATAACTAACTAAGGTTGAAATGAAGCGGGGTCACAGAGGAATTCAAAATCAATTCAATAGCATCAATTCAATAGCATCAATTGCACCATACCTCATTATATATACTTCTTAGGAAAACTCTCAGCATTTCTGCATTTACACACTCAGGCTTGAGAACTTTAATAGCTACCTCCTGACTGCAATAGGTACCTTTATACCTGAATAATAAAAAAATAATGAATGCTTATAAAAATTGTCAGCCTTCAGAAACAAAGATTCAAGAATAAGAAACTTGCAAATCCCCAAATGACCCAGAAGCTACTTTGTTTTCAATTTTCAGTTGTCTCATATCACTTTCCCATTCATCAGCTCCGTCAGAGAGGGAAATAACAAAACTGTAATCAGCGGAGGGTGGATGAGCAAATTGATGGATTTAAAGGAAATTGATAAGTGCCATTGTAATGAAGAGTCACATTTAAGGAGATTATAAAGTTGAGTATCAAGATAATATCAATAATATCATATATTGAAGTAACTTAATAGTTTACATTGAAGAATATTAGAAAGTGAAGATATGAACGTTATTAACTTTATTAACACTTTATTTTTAATATTCTTTTAGAAAAAAAGATATTCAATTTTCTTTGAATCTATATATAAATACATATTAGTTATTATTAGTTATTACATATATATATAATATTATTCTAAAATTTCACATTAAAATTTTGTTTATAATAAATATATAATATTATATATGGAAATATATTATTTCTATGGTATTATTTTAAATAATATAACAAAATTTAAATGTGAAAAAATATATATCCAATATAGATGAATATATATTAATATATATTAATTTCATAATTGTATTGTATCTAATATATATAAATATATATTTATATTAATATATATGTAATCAATATATATATATTTTTAAATATATATATATATAAATAAATAAGTTTTTTCTCTCTACAATGAGGTGGTTTCACCGGAAGAGAGTAAAATACTCTTTATTTATTTATAGACTAATAATTAAACTCGCGCGATGCACGAGCTTTGAGAAAGAAATATTTTAATTTTTTTGTACATAATTATTTATATAATTTTAAAATTAAAATTTTGGTGTATTTCGAGGACTTTTCAAATTTTAAATTAATTTGATATGGTAAATAATTGATAAAATTGATATAGATAACGACACTACATATTACAACTAAGTTAATAAAATTTTGTCAACATAATTAAGAAAAAAACGAACATAAAAATATTATTTATTATGAATTGTTTTAAAAGGTTTTTATAATTGTTATATGTTATAAAGGTCACTTTTAAACACATAGATAACAAAAAACAAAGATAAAAAAATAGATTTATTATTTTTTTAAAGTAAGTATTCGTATATTCACAACTTGTACTTTTTAATAATCCGACAATATTTAGAACTTTTATAAATAATAAAAATCAATTAATATTTGGAGAAAATATGTTTTTTTCACGAAATAAATGATGCAACTAAAGCGGTATAGTAATAAAAGATAAATAAGAAAGTTGGTGGTCTTAACAAAATTATTTATTTTCAAATAAGAAGTTTATATTTTAATTGATGATAAACAATGTAACATTTTTAAAATATAGAATTTATATATTTTAATCAATGTTAATTAATTTAGAATTTATACTACTAATGATTAAAATATTTTTAAAATATTTAATTATTTATTAATTTCTTAATATTTTCTAAATTAATTCAAAATTCTTAAAAAATAATTATTTATTTATGATAATAACATATTTATTTATATTGATATAATAAAATGAAATATAAAATTGAACAATATGAATATGTATAAATTTGTACAAATGTTATAATTTTTTAAAAAAAATTAATTACTTGTGTGAAAATAAAATATAGTAGATAACACTCTTGACAAAGAAAATCTAATGATGTGACATCAAATATATAGAAATTATGTGATGTGTCTATCGAATAAACAAAAAAAAAAGATAATATATATATATATATATACCACTACACTTAATTATTGGATTTTTTAAGATATGCTATAGAGATATATTTTATATTTTTATTATTTTCAATTATTTTTATATAAAAATCTATTTAAATCAAAGATGAAATAATTCTTTGTATTTTTTTAATTTTATAGTGGAAATCCTTGTTGTCATTTTTTGTGATCAGTGCATTTGTTGCTTCATGAGCTTATATATATCAACACTCCAACATTATTGTCATTTTTTATCCACACTTTTAGGTTTATTTTTAAAAATATAAACCTCACCGTTATAATCTTATTTTATCTTATTATCCCCACCATCTTCCTCCTTAACAACACAATTTCTCATTGCCTTCATTCGCACCATTCTTTACCCCATTTTACCTACATTTTTCCATTTAGCTCGCGCTCTTACTCTTTTTCTGCCGCCGTTGAAATTTTTGTTGAAACCTATTCTTTTTCTTTTTCTTCTTTCAAGCCGCCTCCCTCCCTCCCTCTCCTCACATTCCTCGCAATTTATACATATTTATGTATATATATATATAATATTCTCTTTTTTTTATCCTGTTTCATAATATTGTTCCCTTTCATTGAGACCATTCGTTCTATTATAATATTTGGAAGGAAGAATCTAAAAAAGTTGGGCGCAAATGATTAAGACACGTTTTCCCTCTCCCTCTTTTAGAACTCTGGTTGTCACGAACCAAATCAAATGTATATATTGTTTCTTCATTCTCTCTCTTTCCATTCTTCTTTGTCATCTTAAACCCTTGGCGATTGTCATATATGCAACTGCAATATCCTCTTCCTTGTATCCTTACTCCTCCCTTCTCTTTCGCTTTTGATTCTCTAGTCTCCCAGTCTGAATCTCAAGCTCTTTCTTCTCCTGATTGTAATGGATTATGATAAAAAGCTACGAACCACCAGAGAATCAAGCGAGCGAGATGGAAATAAACTAACATATATATTCAGGATCGGCTCGAAATAGTTGAAAAAGATCGATCGACAATTTCATCTCATGAAGCATGTAGGCCATCTTCGGTCAGTAGAGAAGCGGTTACATCAATTTATCGCCCGATGAACAATCTGATGGATTTAAAGAAAATTGATAAGGTATCTTGAGTACAACGGAGAGAAAATGAATTTTGAGTATAGTGGAGAGACAATGGAAGCTGGAGGCCTAACAATCAGAGAAGGAAATGACAAAACTATAATCGGCGGATGAGCAAATTGATGGATGTAAAGGAAATTGATAAGGTCTTTTGAAATTCCATTGATCGAAGTAACGAAGAGTTCACATTGAAGGAGATTAAAAAGTGGAGCATTCAACATAATATCAATAATATTATATCGAAGTAATCGAATAGTTTGCATTTAAGAAGATTAGAAAGTGAGCATTCAGATAATACGTTATCGACTTTATTAATACTTTATTATTTAATATTTTTTTAGAAAAAAAAATCAATTTTCTTTGAATTTTTTAAATAAATACAAAGTAATTGTTAATTATTTTTAAATAATATTAGAAAAATATTAGAAAAGTATTCATATATATTTTTATAAATAAATAATATTATATATGAAAATATATTTCTATAGTGTTATTTTAAATAATATAATAAAATCTGAATGTGAATAAATATATATTCAATTTATATGAATATATATATATATTACTATATATATTTATTTCATAAGTGTATTATATTCAATATATATTAATATATTATAAACATATTTGAATCTTAGAATAGAAATTTTTAATCTCTCATATATCTTAACGATTTAGTTTTTATATTTTTATTTTAAAAAATATTTGTGAATATATACATCTATCTATTATATAAAATTTATTAACTATTATAAATAATATATTAATCTTTTATTAAGTATAATAAATTTTAATATTAATAAAACATTTAAAATATTTATGTCAAATATTATGATGTTAGGTTTACTGATTAGATTGTCATGTCGCTGTCGACGAAATACAAAATTAATATATATATACACATGACTCTACATTTGTTTCTATATATATATATAAATATTTGTATTAATATATATAAGTCTATATTTTTTATATATATAATCTTTTAAAAGATGAAAGCCATTTTGTTTGTCACAAAACACAATTTCAAAGCAAATATGTATTTATATTTTATTTTTCACCATTGTTAACGTTTAACACTATTATAATACAAACATTTGGATTAAATCTAACTCAATTACCAAAAATTGTGAACATAATGTTTACTAACGTTTGCGTTGCAACTCGTCAAATTCAAAATGACAATTTTAATTTTTGGGGTTAATAATTTTTCATTAAATCTTTAAAATCCAAAAATTAGTTTAATTTCATGTCCGGTCACTCGAAGCCCGCTCCCGTTGGTCTTCAAAAACCCTAAACCCGATGACAAACAAAACAAAAAGCATTTTTTAATAAAAAAAGAACAAACAGAAAAGCCCTCTTTACTTTAAAATCTCATTAACTCTCTAAAAAAAAGAGCAACAAAAAGTTGTACCCACTGCTTTCAAAGAAAGGGTGTCTGGGTCTCTTCTTCTCCTTCTCCGTCTTCTTCTGTAGAAGCAGAGAAATCACGCCATGGATCCCGGAGATCCTACTTCCATACTCTTCACTAAAATCAGAACACTAGAACCAGAAAACGCTTCGAAAATCATCGGCTATGTGCTGTTGCAGGACTTGGGTAAGAGAGATTTGATGCGTTTGGCTCTTGGACCTGACACTCTGTTGCAGTCTCTCTGTTTGAAAGCTAAATCCGACCTGGGTCTTTCTTCGAATACCCTGTTTACGCCCACTCCATTGAACCCTATCTCCAGACCCATCAATATCCACCGACCGCCATTCTCTCAGTCTTCTCCGAGAATGTCTGGAAATGGGTTCCTGGAGTTCTCGAGGAACCCTCCGTCTCCTTCTCTAACGTCAGGCTCACTCAACAGTAACCCCCACCTGAGCTCGAGTCCATTTCAGAACGGTTCGTCGCTTTTCGGTTCTTCTTCGGTCGCTGATGATGTCGGTGTTGATGGAAGCGACGACTTCCTCGATGAGCAACAACTCGGCGACTATTTTTCGTTTCTCGACGATTCATCTTCAAGGAACGACGAAGCTGCGGATCCATTTGGGTTCTCGGCCAACAATGGCGATGCCCATTTGCACAGGAGGAGTTTCTCAGCCAGTGATGCTTGTCTCGGGTCGGAGGATCCGGGGTCTTGCTGTAGTTTCAAGCTCTTGCACGGCTATGATTTTGATGGCCGTGGCTCTCTCGTGTCCCCGAGTAAGATGGATTATCTTCACCGGCAACATGAGGAGATGATGAGGATGAGGGTTGCTCATCAGCGGCGGATGGAGGCTGCTCAGTTCATGTCAGCCGGAGTTTCGCCAATGCCTTATGACAGGGGCCTCAATTTCTACTTGCATCCTCGAAATGCACAGAGGTAAAATGGACATTGAGCATTTTTGGCCGTTTATTGTTCACGTTTTCGTTTACAATGTGGCTACGATGTCCGCTTGTGGATATGTTTGTTTAGTGGAGACTAATATTTCACGAGAAAAGTGTGGCTTTCTCCAGTGAAAAGCTTTGATCAGATCTGATGTTTGAGTCGTTTTGGTGGATTGTGGCAAAGTCTAAACCTTTTTGCTCTTTAACTTTGATGATTGTTAGTTTCTGAAGTTATATTTTGGTCGCTTTCAAGTGTGAGGTGTCCATTGTTGCGTTTGTTCGTCCTTGTTTAAGCTGTATCTTTGGGTGTTCATTACATGCCTAAAGAGTTCGGATTTGGATGACGGCTTTGCCTTTGCATATCCTATCCCTTACCGTGTTATTTTTTTCATCTCGTTCTTTTGGCCTGGTGTTGGTTTATTTGTGTTTTAAATCTGTATCATATGTTCCATGTATGCCTCCTTTACTAATTAACGAGTTTGAACTCAGTCTTTGCTGTTGTTCTGTTCATCTTTTCTTCATTTGTCTGTTGGTAATTTTTGTCCTTGCAGGCCATTCCCGGGACAATTTGGCGAAGATGGTTACTGGTGTGGTAGTCCAGGCCGGCATGAAAGGGAAGATTTTATGGGAGATAAGTTTAATTCAGCATCAAGACAGATTTATTTGACATTTCCAGACGACAGCTCCTTCACAGATGAAGATGTTTCAAATTATTTCAGGTAAACTCCTCTCTCGAAATCCATATATAGAGACGAGTGTATCAATTATCTATCAAGTTATAAGCATTTTGCGTCATGAACTTATATTAACATCTAAGATAACATTAGCCCATCTGAATAAAATTCGATGATTCTTTTGGATAAGAATGAAACCTGATTGTTGAATAACCAGACCTTCGGAAAAGGAAAAACAGGCTTGAGGGGAGCTATGTAATGTTGCAAGTTAAAGTCACCATTTTCTTGCAAGTCAAACAGAAGTTTTTCGGGATTGATATGCTTATGTTCTCTTTTTGTGCTAAAGGAAAATAGTTGTGTTTTCTTTTCATTGCGGAAAAAAGCTTGATTTGGGTACCAGCCAAGCTGGTCCACCCATTGAAAGCAAAAGAAAACGACAGACACCCTCACTTCATCTGTGCACATTTTATGAGAAGAAGGGTTAATCAATTATATAAGGAAATCAATACCAGGTCAGTTTTTTGGGCTTGTCTTCTCCAGAGATTCACCGTGAGTATGGACCCTGCTGAGCTTGCCCGTGGCCCGCCACCAAAGTTTTTCCTATATTTTATCATCAGCAAATGCCATAATTGTTCTTGACTATACCAGCTATTATCCATGACTTTGTTAATGATGTCACCCTTCTTGTTTTTGTAGCAACTTTGGACCAGTGCAAGATGTGAGAATTCCATACCAGCAGAAAAGGATGTTTGGATTTGTCACTTTCGCTCACGCTGAGACTGTAAGACTCATATTGGCTAGAGGAAACCCTCATTTCATATGCGATTCACGTGTTCTCGTTAAACCATACAAGGAGAAAGGAAGGATCCTAGAAAAGTATGTTGAAACTACCTATACTATTACCATATTCTACTTGGTTTTTGTACCTTATGGAAATTTGTCAAATAATAGCAGGAGGCAGCAGCAACTACAACAGCAGATGGAGAGGGGGAACTTTTCTCCTTGTTCAAGTCCTTCAGGGATTAATTCCAGGGATTCATTTGGCTGTCATTTTGGTTAGTTTGGATTCCTTTCTTCGGGAGGATTACTATGTAAAATCTTCTTTAGCTTTCTTTCTCTATCGCTTTCCCAGAAGTACAACACTTGTTGAATCGTTCACTCCGTGGTGGATGGTTGAGAATGCAATTTTGGAGCAAAGATGCACCCAATGTGGTTTTTTGTTCTTTCTGGATTGTCTTACCGAGATCAGCCTTCATTTCCTTTGATACAGGTCCAAAAATGTTATGTGGCACACGAGTTACATTGAGAAGAGAAGCCGAGCAAGCTGATTTGCAACATGCCATAGAACTTCAAAGGAGAAGGTTGCTGAATCTGCAGCTGCCTGACTTGGAGAATGAAGCGATCCACCATCATCAGCATAGTCTTTCTGTTGGTTCTCCAGTCCATTTTCCATCTAGTATCAATCAAAGTACTCATCTTGAACCAGAAAACATCAGTGAAGAAGTCATCAAAGGTTATTCTCTCTGCTTGTGGAGCTATGGGTTCATGTGTCAAACATTTTTTTTCTGCTTTTATTAACCTTTTTCTTATCCTTCTTTCCTTTTTAGCTGGTGACAACAATACAAGAGAGAAATATCTTCATCCAGAAGCAAACGGGGTCTTTTTGAATGATACTGATCATAACAAGAGTCAAGAAGGTGTCTGTAATGGTGAAACCTGTAATCTCAACAAAGGGTATGACCTGTTTTCAGGATAGAGTAAAGGGTTGTTCTCATTTGCGAGGCTTTTAGTCTCTACCTAACTAAACCAGACGTCCCTTCTTACCTGATGTTTTGTTATCATTGCTTAAGGGAAAAGATGAGTCTGGACAACATTCTTCCCGATAACTTCTTTGCTTCTCCCACAAAATTCAGTGATGCCTACCAGCTCGAATGCAAGAAAGTGAAATGCATTCCGCTATCTGATATCGAGGATAATAAGTCTTCATCATCGATTCAGTCGGTCTAGCAGTTGGTACTGTCAAGGTTTCTGTTGATTTACTACATTATCTCTTTACAAACATTGGCAACACCAGTAATCATCTTCATCTGATTCCCAGGTTGACGTTGTTGGCAGAAAAACCAGGTCAATGTATGATAGATCTCGGGCTAGGCATGGAAGATCTGAAAGAACTCAAAACCCTGGGCTAGGCATGTTATGCTTAACTCTCCGCATGTTTTTTTTTTTTTTTTTGTCTGTGGGTGCAGAATGGTAGAGATTTTTTGGTTAGCTGAAAGCAGAAGAATAGTCTGTGTGTAAAAGCTAAGCATCTTATGTGGGAGCAGAGGGAAGAGTAGGGAAGATTGTAGATGTCGTCTACTATACAATTACCACTAACTACAACAAGGCATAAACACTCAGAATGACATAGAAACTGCAACTTGCAGTAGGTTGTCTTCTTCTTCTTCTATCTCTTCTTACCAGACGCAAGCCTGGTTCTGCAGAAAGCAGCATCTGTGTTACTATACGTATAAATGCCATCTATTTTCTCTGCTTTTATTGGGCTTCACACAGATGAACCTTCTCACTATCTCTTCTCTCTCTCTCTCTCTCTCTCTCTCTCACGCACATATATATACATATATATACATGTATATAAGAGTTAGTTAATTAGGCTGAAGACTACAAAGTATGAGAACATGAAATTCCATGCGAAATGTATTGCATCTTCTCACAAGAATTAACATTCTCAAAAAAAAAAAAAAAGGGAAAATATTTTTCGTTAATAATTTTAATTTGAAAATGCAAAAGAAATATAGTCCACTATGCCCAATAAGAAAAAACTTTCATAAAAATCTATAGATTTATTTTAAAATATCATAATTATATATGAATTTTTATGTCAATTTTTTATATAAATTATTATATTACTTTTTGTTTTCAAAATAATAAACGAATTATGATAATTATTTCTAAATTAATATATATGTTATGTAAGATTACATTTCAATTGTGCCATGTATCCCTCATACTTTAATTTGAAAATAATTTTCGTGATTTTTTGTACTATTTTGAAATAATTCTTATATAAAATAGAAAAAAATTAATTCCGTTCATACATTTTCAAATATTTTATAAACATTTCCCTTAAAATAATTGTGTATATGGTACCGAAAAAAATTAAATATTTCTTTTTTTTTTCTTCATATTTATTATTTGAAAAATATTTGAAACCAAACTAACATTTTAATAGTGAAAAATATGAAATATTTTATCCACTAATAATTTTATTAATTAAAAATGAAATTAAAATTTAAATTAATAATTTCATTTTTTAAAAAAATTTAAACAAAATATTTTTGTTAATTGGAATTTTTTATTATAATACATAAATTTATTCTAAATTATAAGAACTATACATGAATTAATTTCGTCTTTTCATTTTAATGAATAAATTACCGTGTTACTTCTTAAATAATTAGACAATATAATAGTTACTTCCAAATTAATATATAGTATATACTATGTCTTTGTGTTGAACGATCATTTGTATACTAATGTAATATTTTAAGTATTCATTTATATAAAAAAATATTTAATTACAAAATAAACGTCTATTCTCCTTAAAGTATTCTGTTTTAATTTTATTTTTCCATAAAATATTACATCCAATTCATCCCTAAACTTCTACTCTTAATTTTATTATCATCCGAATTTTTCAAATTCTACATATTATATCGTTCATTAAATTTTCACCAACTGAATGGTTAAATAAGATTGATCATAAATACCCATATTTTATATCCGTTACAAAAAAAGCACGAAAAGTCAATGCTAATTTGTATTGACGACGATTTGCAATGCTACTCTGAAGCTAACGAAGGATCCTCACAGCCTTTGATTTACATTGGTGTTATTCTTGCTAATCAAAATTTGTGTGGCCATGACGCTGGCATCAATAATGTCGTTGTAAACCTATAGTAACGAAATATTTGCACGAGCATTAGCATTAACCAAAGCCAACACCATATTAATGTTGATGGAACACCATGGTAATGCTACATTTTGCATTACACCTTCGCTAAAATATGGTTCGTTGTTCTAACGTACGGTTAACAAACCCTCTTAATGCAATGTTCATTGCAATTGTGTTACAATGTATACTGTGAACGTTTCAGCATTTGAAACTCAATTGTGTTATAGTCTTGACACAAAATTGAAACAATTAATAGCTCACCACTGTTATAATTGTCAACACAATGGTGTTACTATTTTTACAATATTATTGCCATGACAAGGCTATTGTGTTGACAATTATGGATATATACATATATATATGTGTTACAAGAGACCCTATGATTGTATCAACTAACTCATATGTAAAGAAATAAAATAATCTAATTCAATATATAATGTATAAAGAAATTGAATTAATTGATCACTTCCAAGGTTGATGCATGAGAGGTTTGATGTAGAAACAAACAGTTTTTCTGTCGAATTCGAAATATCGGTCACAAAGTTTTATGACATGTGCTAAAAATCAAGTTGGATACACAATGAGTAGTAAGTTATATTGTCTATATTGCAGGTGTAAAAATAAAAAATGTGTAGTACATACATTGTGTTAAAACATCTATATAAGAGAGGTTTTGTGGAAAACCATACATTTAAGTTTATCATGTCGAAGATATGAGTATAATAACAACTCATATCTACGTTTTCGAGCAATTAACTGATGTTATAGTTACACAATGATTACATATGAAAGTAGTTTTGAGGATTATACTCTTCATGATGGATATATGAAATATATTGAGAATGTTTTTTAAGTTATCAGACTAATATATATTATGGAAACATGAATGAAGAAATATCAAATATTAATGATAAAAAGTTTTACGAGCTACTTGGTGCACCAAAATAATCTATGTATGAAGATTGTGAGGATCATTCACATTTATCACTTGTAGTTAGATTGATGGGGTGAAGAAAAGTCGCAACACCACAAAATAATGAATAATATTTTTTCTGAAGGAAACACCACACCTAGGGGTGGGCAATTTGGGTAACCCAAACTGACCCGAATCGGACTGACCTGAAAACCCAACCCATAAGTCATTTGGGTTACCCAGAAAATTCATATTGGTTCGAAATCTAGAACCCGTTCGGGTTCAATTCGATTCGATTCAGGATAACCCGAATAACCCAAACAATCCAAAACTTAAAAAAAATCCTCAATCAAAAAATCCTAAATGTTAAAAATTTCAAGTTAAAACGTTCATTTTGGCATTTTGTGAGTATAAGTAGTCTACAAGAAGGAATCATATAGTTCATTTGAAGATATTTATTGTGGATTTTAGACTAACTTGGTATTTTTTTTTTGTATGTTAAGTTTTTTATGTTAAAACCCGAATTACACAATAATACCCGAAGAACCAGAAAATCCGTGGAATTCAGATCAGAATCCGAATTATTCGTAACTAAACAACCCAAATTACCCGAAAAATCCAAATTACCTGTAACTAAGCAATCCAAATTATCCAAAGAATCCGAATTATCCAGAATACCCATAATACCCAAATAACTAGAAACCGAACAATCCGAATCCAAATTGAAACCCCATGAACCCAGATAAAAAAATATTTGGTTCTAATTTGGGTCCAATTTTCATAATCCGAGGAACCTGAATTCGGACAGAAATCTATGAACCCAAATCAAAACCCGGATTGGTCACCCCTCATAACACCAAGTCTTTTATGATATGTCGAAGCTCAGTGAAACTATAAAAATGAAACATTGAAAGATTGATATGTGTGCATACAATTGTATGATTATTTTTGGATAGAGGATATAAATATTTTTAATTTTTTGTTTTTGTGAGGCTGAAAGATTTAAACCCGATAAATCAAAGGAAAAAAATATGTACAAAAGAATGTTCTACAGGTCAGTTGTTGATAAATTAAAGAGATTTCATGAATCTCAACATACGACATACATTAAAGCAATGACGCATTTTGTAGAGGTATATTCTGAATTTGCTTCAAGAAAAAAAAATGTTTACGTAGTGTTATGCACAGATTGGTTTCACATCATATGTGCATTTAGTAAACAATATGTGTTGTCCATACTTGTATCACCATATAATGTGTCACAACGATGTGTTTAAAAAAATGAATTCTTATTTTTTAGTATTCTCGCACATGGTCCAGATCATACAAAAAATCTTGATATATTTTTATGATCGTTGATTGATGAGATACATTATTTTTTAAAACAGAATGTTGAACCATATGAATTTCAAATAAACAAAATTTCCAAATGAAAGTAATATTGATGTGGACAATAAACGATGTTTCCACTTATTGATGTTGTGTGATTGGAGATCTCAATGTTCTGACATCATGTTAGTTTTGGAAATACAACCCTTTAATTTTATCATCTCAAACTGATCTAATGGTTTTATTTACGTATTCAAATATAAAAAGACAATGTGAGATTGGAGCGTGGTTGATAAAGCTCATCTGGTATCAGAGCGTCTGGTCGTCTGTTTAGATTGGTTTTTTGAATTTTTTTGGTGAAAAATGGACCAAAAAACATAAAAACCGCGTGCACGTGGCGCGCGTGCAAGAACAGAACGCTTGCGGATCGAAGGACAGCCGCTCGGCCGACCCCCTAGACGGCCGAAAGACGGTCGCCGCGACCCACGGCCGGTCGACCGGCGGTTCCAAGGCGCCTTTGGCGGTGGGTCTTCACGCCGGGCGCGGGCAACCGGCGACAAGGGCGGCGGCGGCTAGGGTTTTCCCTAACCCTAACCCTAACCCTAATTAAAAAAATTTAAAAAAAATTAAATTAAAATTATTGACTGTAGGGTTGATTTCGGGGTGCGGAAGCGTGTTTTTATCAACCCGAATTTTAGATCTAGTCATGTTCGGATTAGTTTTTTTTCGGGTTTCAATGATGAACAAATATAGAAACGATTTCGAATATACTTGTTAACGCTGAACGTGTGATATATCAGATTCAAGACTTGATAGCACAAGTCCTCTACGCGTATCCACGCCGAGATCGGATTCTGCCTTCAACCTTTGGTGCGGAATTCTCCGATGAACGAAACTGTATCGTTCTTCGTTTTCTTTTTTACGGCTACTAGGGTTTTTTGTTTATGATTTCTGAAATCTAATAACGAAAACCTAATTTTCGTTTCTTAAATAATTATTAACTTTTTAATAATTACACTTTTAACCCGAGACTATTTAAATATTACATAATAGGCCTATTACTTTCAGATGCAATTTTATTCGATGAGGAGGATACATAGAAAAAATCGATGCTAGATAACAACAAAGATCCATGGCTTAGTGAGGATGAAGAATGCGATGATGTGATGATTTACAAGATGATTATGATGTGTAATGAAATTGTGAAACAAAATATGAATAGTAAAATCTTTTTTGTCATTTATTTATTTATCAACACAATACGTTATAAAAATTTAGCAACACGCTTGTGTAAGGAACATACATTAACATCATTTAATGGTATCATTTTATGCATCAACACTGTTATGTTAGAAACACAATTTTTGAAATGGATCACCAATTGCGTTAGAAAAGGTTACATGCTACCATTAGCTTAACATTGATCGACATGACGAGACGTCTCATCACAATTTTGTTATTGTTGTGAGGCAGTTACATTGCTTATTCTAATGAGAGTGCAACACAATTGTATTGACCATGTTCATAAACTCGAGCAATTCATTATCTTTCATTTTTCGCAAAACTCCAAAATAGTTTTCTCTCTAGTCGACTTTCTCTCTTTTGCTAAATCACCAAAATTCATCCATTTATTACACAATTCAACATTTCAAACACAAATGTGTATGGGTTGGACTCATTCAATATTGAATGGGCTATGTTCATTAATGGATTGAGTTAAACTCAATCCATTTAGAAAGATTTTTTTCATATAAAATATTTTTTGTTTCAAATTTTATTCTTTTGCAATTTTTCATGAAAAAAAATTTAGATAGGTTCAGGACGAATTGTCTCTAATTCCAAATAAATTTTTTTGTCCTGGATTTTTCTATTCGGATTTCATGACAAATTTTCCAATCCTAATTCTGGACGGATTCCAGATGGATATTAATTACCAACGAATCAATTGCGAGTAGATAATATCCCTCTAGAAAACTGTTGAAAACCATTTTCAAGAAAAATGATGGTGACATTTTACCGTCTGAAAATTCAATATTTCTTGTAACGTATGGTACCTATCAAATTTTCTAAAATTCAACTTATTTGCTCGAATTTTCTATATGGCCTTGGTATTTACCTTTAGATGCACACTAGATAAAGAATCAAAATCTATTTATTAGTCTGCAAACCGTGTATGTATTTGAAGCGTCAATCTTAGAATGTATTGTGACACCTACATAAAATATCCGATAAATCCATTTTAATCTAATAATATCCTAGATTAATATATATATATATATATACATGATGTTGAAATTAATTAAAATACTTAATTTGATTATTTATGTGAATAAATTGTATTAATAATTTTTTAACTAATATGATCGTTGAATAGTTTCAGCGTTGATGACCTATTGAGAAGTTCCCATACATGTTTATATATAAACGAGGACAAAATACGAAGAAAATTATTCATGGTGATGTAAATGTGTATACGTAATTGTGTGTATACATGTAAGATGATGATGATGATGTGACATATGTATATTGATATATGCGACGATGATGTGACATGCGATGCGACAAATGTGTAACTGTGTGTATATATGATATATATATATATATGTATATTTATATAACTAGATGATATCCGCGCGTTATATAGTTTTGAGATAATTATATTGTATGTTTTTTAAACGTTTTACATAATTCATTAATTCAAATTGTTATGATATTTGATATATGTATCGTTCAATACAAACGCACAAATTCTAATTTTCAATGTAAAAGTTTGAACAATAGATTTTAAGATGTAATGTAAACTAACAATGTCATTTATTAATAATATCATTGAAATTTTTAAACGTAATATGTTGGACATAGTGATTGCACTAGAGTTTTTTCGCATGATTATTTTTCCTATCCATACCTGCATAATTTTTTAAGACTAAACTTAATTTATAAGATGATTTAAAAACATTATTGATGTATGAATAAAATTTGAGAATCATTAAACTAATTTATTTTTGAATTTCTTGATTGTCTTTTGATTTTAATTGGTGTTTGTAGAGCATGACGGTCGAAATATTAACAAACATGATTGATACATTTACAAACGATAATTATGCAACGACATGAACCAAAAAACATATATTAATTAATATAAATGTTAATTTTTTAATGTCGTTTATCAAAATCTAGATGATATTCTCGTATTGTGCTGTTTTGTGATAATTAAATTGTGTTTTTATTAAATGTTGTATATAATTCATTAATTCAAACATTGTTATGACATTTGATATATGTATTAGCCGATACATGAAATCTGATTTTCAATATAAAAGTTTAAACAATAGATTTATAAGATATAATGTAAAATAGCACTGCGATTTTTTCATAATATCTTTGAAATTTTAAAACGTAATTTATCGAAAAAAGTGATTGCATATTTTGGATATTAGTTTTTTGCATTATTTTTTTTATCCGTATCTGCATAATTTTTAGGATTATTTAATATATTACATGATTAAAAAAATTAATGAGGTATAAACATAATTTGGGATTCTTTAAATATATTTATATTTGAATTTCTTGATTGTCTTTAGATTTTGATTGGTGTAGATGTTTGTGGAATATAACGGTCGAAGTGTTAATAAACCTTATTGATACATTTACAAAGGATATTTACGCAATGGCATGAACCGAAAAATATTAATTAATATAAGTGATAATATGTTTTTTAATACTGTTGATCATTATGGAATAATGCATGTTACGATCATAACTATTTGATTTTTCTTTATAAGTTAAAAACTTAAGCAGGTGGATTTCTTTATATTGATCTTCTTAAGGTGTTAGTCATTGGAGGGGGAGACGGTGGAGTTCTGCGGGAAGTGTCACGCCATTCTTCTGGTGAACATATTGACATTTGTGAAATCGAAAAAATGGTGGTTGATGTAAGCTTACATACCCTTCTTTTCTATTTCAATGAATTGCTTATAATCATAGACTCTATGGGATCTTCAGGTGTAAAGAATTTTTCCCTCTTGTAGCAGTTGGGTATGATGATCGTCGTGTGAATCTTCACATTGGCAACGGTGTAAATTGCTTTGTTTTCTTTTCTTTTCAAACTAATTTACAACTCAACCAATGATTTATTCTGCTTGCATGAGTTACTTTCTTAAAGAATGTTGCTGAAGAAATGTGTAATGCAGTTATCATGGATTCATTAGATCTGATAGTTAAAGAGCATTAATCAAACTTCCTTTGAACGTGCAAACTGAACCCGAAATTAATTTGCCTGTTATATGTGACATGGCATGCAAAGGAGCTCTCTGAATTCATGACTAGGGCTTTTCTTTGAAACCATATGATATCATTTAAGATATTTTTCAAATGCTTGTGAAATCTTTAAGGGCTCTATGAATTATGTCTAGACCAGTGTTCCTACATACCCTAGGTAATCTAAAATGATCTCAAATATATTTTTCAAGGTTTGGCAAAAAACCACGGTTTCTTATGAAAGATGTTTTTGCATTTGGGTTATAGGGTTCATGCTCTGTTCAACTGAGGGTCCTCATGTTGACTTCAAACATCTAGTTACCCTTGAAGGTTTATAACTATGAGGTAAATAAATCGAAATCAATACAATTTTTACTATTTTTAAGCCAAGTTCAGGATCCAATCGATTACTATGGCTTCATCTTTGAATCTTTATGTTATTCAGTTCCATTCAGCCGCATTCGGCTTGCTTTATTTTGCGAAGAAGGTAATCTTACTCTAAAATAAAGTAAAAGATAGAACTTTTTTTGGATCTTCATGTGAAGGAATCTCAAATAAAAGTTTTGTGAGTTTTCAATTGACTATTATGACTGAAAGAGCTATCTGTATTTAGTGATCATTGATCACACAATGCAAATAACTAATTTTTTAGTATTGTTTCTCGTTTTCTGCCTTTTCTAAAATCTATGCATTATTTATCTTAGATACTAAAAAATTTATATTTTGTTTGCAAAGTTACCAACTTTATCAATATGACCTTAGTCTTTTGCCAATGAATCAACCGTTTATTACAAAAACCCAAGTCTAGGATTCATAGTAAAACACAACCAAAGCAACCTATTTGATCACATTACCCACACAGATCAAGCCGACATAGACACAAGTGTACCACACTCCCATGTGATACACATTGTATTTGGTGACAAAACAGGGGAGCCTAAGGAACAAATACATACGCATGTTCCAAGATTAATCATCTATGCTTTTTTTTCCATAGAAATATGACTCTAAACCACCACAATAACAATAACTCAACAACAAATTCAATAGAGGAGAAGATCCATCTAGAATCACAAAAAGGCATGGTGAGGATCTATTGTAGCTGCGTCCACGATGAGGAGGAGTCATGCTACAATGATGAGAGAAGGTGCCAAACTGAGGGCGAAGGCTTCCTCAACTAAGATGATGCAGCGCCAATGGCGAATATATGCAGTTTTTTACTTCACAAAGCAAAAGAGAACAAAAAAACCTAAACCTTTCAGAAACAACATTTGACAAAACATATGTATAAGGATATATGTTTTATCCAAAAGATAGAAATTGAGAAACAACCTTGAAAGTGTTCACATGCTGAAGAAAGTAACCTCGAAAGAGTTTGCAGTCAAATTCCAAATCCAAATTTCTATTATAATTCCACAGTAATGCTAGAAGTAGAAGCAGAGCATATATACATGGCCTAAAAGATGCAACTTTAAGCTCCTTTATCATCATGTTCCAGAAGTGTGATTAGATGTTGAGCCCTTACTTACGATATGTTTGTCACATCCCTAATGGATCATTGATAAAAATGTGAGATGATAATATAGACTACTATGTTAAAGACTACCACACCATGATAAGAAAGATAAATATAGACATATAACCATTGAATTAAGATGAACATGTACAAATATTTAGAAGTAAAACTTCAAACCACTATATGGGAAGATCACGACAGAGAAGGAGCTCATCATAAACATTCATGAAAAAAATCCTTTGAATCTTGAAGGAAAACAAATATGATTATGCCAATGTCATACATATACACATGGTCAGACATATTCATACCTGCACCATGGTACTGACCTCACAATCTAGAATCTTTGTTTGTCTTTGGAAAACAAATAAGAATTCCTCTATAAAGAATTGTTCCGACAAAATTAAACCCTTGAACTAACAATCTATGAATTTAAGTAGATATCATTCACCAATCATTAGAATCGATAATAACAGATTCTAAACATATTTAAAATTTCATATCTTTTCATTAATCGAAAAAATTTAAGGTTAGATAGGGAGTCGGAGATTACCAAATCGATGAACCTCTTCATACGGATTCGGCGGCAGAAACGATCACGATAGTGCATAACCCTCTTTTCTTTTTCATCTTCACAGTACGCTCAAATCATCTGATGGACATCAATCATCGATAGGACTAAATCTTGAGAAGAAAATGAGAAACTATGAGATCAAGGTCAAAGAAAGTAGATAAGAAACAAATGTTAGGGTTTAGGGTTTCTGAAAAAAACCAAAACGTTCTCTCACCAATCTCATGTCATGTTTTTTTCACAATACCCAATTCAAATAGACAAATACATTATATGGTCGAGAAACCCTTGCTACTCTCATATTCAACAAATTCTACACTTTATGGTACTGTAACATAAATTTTTTTCATCTTTTTACATTTCAACCACGAATTCAATGATGGAGATAGATTCTTTTCTTTTAAAGAAATGATATCAGACTGGATATGAGTTAAACCCAACATTCACAGTAAGGCAACGCAACATACAATACCTTTGGAATGCTTTTCTGGTTCAACCACAGAGTGCTAAACATTGGATCTCATTGTTACATATTAAACACAAAGTTCGTATGGTTTGATCAAAAGGATTCGGGAGCTGCGATTCTCAAAATTGAGGATATTCCCAACAAAATAATTTTTTAATAGAAAGTGGATGGAATTGAGCAACCATGGAATGGAAAAGGATCTCGTCGATCGTTTCTCTTTCTCCTTGCCACTAACCCTGAAACCTGGTAGGTTGCATCAAAAGCTCAGTGTTGAAGGGATTTCACCTCCTACTACATCAAAGAATAAAATAGGATGGGCTATAAAGAGGGAGGAGAGAGAAAATCATGTATTCATAGTCGTTAAAGTGATATTAGGAGGAGGCTCAACTATGATGGTCATATCGAATAATTTAAGGTTGGGAGGAGGTTCATCGATGATGCAATGCAAGAGCGAGAAAGACGATTGGGTTGTGAGATGGGAGAGCGAAAGGGACGATTTGCCTTCCCTTTCTTTTATTCACTCTCATATCATTCAATATCAATTAAATGAACATTATATCATTTTGATTGTGATGATGATTTATAGATGTATTTTATTGTCCAATTGTATGATTAATTTAAATAATTTTCTATAAACATTTAGATTGATAATTTAAAACAATAAAGAAATATTCATTGTATTGAGTATATTTGGTTGAATAGTAAATTTCATTTAAAAAAAGTTAAACAATACAATTCATAGATATCATGTGAACGAAAAATTTAATTTGTCAATAATATTATAGAAATTAGAAAAATGAGTGTCACAAAGAATGTGATATGATGATTTGAAAGAGAAAAGAATCATTCCCTGCTGACTAAAAGGCAAGCCTAAAGCTTTCATTGAAACTAGCTTTGAAAGAGAAGAAAGATCTCCAGCTCGGATTAGTACGGGTTACCGTAGGCAGCTAAACCAGAACCATTCCCTTCCTCTATAGCTTCATCTTCTTTCAATGCCATTACAGGCCTACATGATAACATTAAATTAAAAATAAATCTAATTCATATAAATGTTAATTTTTGGATTTTTAGTAAATATCGTTAATTATTTTTGGAATAACGTAGAGATAACCAAGAAAGTTTTATTTGCAATAAGTTTCACCATATTCGACTGAAGCTACATTGCAAGTTCAACCCATTATATTTTAATGGATTTATATTATGAAAAAGTTATTTATTTAATAATAATCGAATTTCATTGTTTTAATTAGACGATGGAAGTCATAATTTGATCACTGCATAACGATTAGAAATCTGATAATATCTATAATTTATAAACACAATGAGATAAGAGTAGTTGCAAAGAAATTATATTAATGAGACATGAAACGACTGCTAACCAGATAAATATTCTTTGTGATATACTAAAAGCAAATTTAAGTCAATCAATCCATTGGAAAAGTGAGGCCATAAAGGCCATAATGTTCAAAAAAACCTAAAAGAAATATGAAGTCAATAATGGTAATAATGGTAGGAATTTTTCAAAAATTTGTTATTATAGAAATAAATATATCTACCAAATGTATTGTATTGATTTATGGGTATATATCTCCAAGTATATTTTGTTGATATATAAATAGAGCTTGTAAAAATATACGACATAGTATGATGAATATACGAGTGAACAACCTCCACATATAGCAAATATTATCCATATATCATTTTGATACAATATATGTTCAACAATATATCATTTAAACGCAATATATGTATATAGTATCCAATTCAATATGTAAGAAACTACAACTTGTGGTAAACTATGACTTGATATGTTAATAATTTGAGTTGTAATTAGGGACACATGTAGATGTAGGTCAAATGTAATTTACCTTAAGTAATTAAGGAGCATATACAAGAAAAAGGAAGTACTCGAAAAGGAAGTTCTTCGAGTACGTATCAAACTTATATCCACAAAAATCCTATCAAATAGTAATGAGAAAAAGAAAATTATTAATTGGTTCATATGAGAAATTTCATTTTCAAGTGTCGCATTATCTGGAGAGCATGCCTTAAATGTTTTGTTATAAAGCTCCACTTTGGATCCAATTCATAAACATATTCATCAAATCAAAACCTTTGAAAGTGTAACTAAGATCATCCATTCTTGTTAACATAAAGAGATCTCACACGCATATATGCAAAACGATATATTTTCTCCGTATTAGAAAATATATCTCATTTTTCTTACTCTTCGTTTTTTATTTTTAAATTGAGAAGAAATTGCATCTCTCGGCCATAAAAAAAGGGAATCATCCAAGACGCTATAAGATAAAAGAAATGATGATGTATTAACTCAACTAAGAAACACCTTGTACACTAGGCATCCCAAAGGAAACATCATTTCTACTACAAGCTCCAGCTCGATGACTGCTATGTCTGAAAGAACTTGCATGATCAATAAATTAGAGAGGTAAGACAAGATGTATTAAATTAAAGATGTTGCATAATCCATAGTGCAATTTTAGGCTTCAAATTAGGTAACCATTCTCTATTAGAGAGGTAAGACAAGATGTATTAAATTAAAGATGTTACATAATCCATAGTGCAATTTTAGGCTTCAAATTAGCTAACCATTCTCCACAAAAAAAGAATGATGACCACCAAAGGAAGCTACCACTTCTCCAGTCTTCTAGACAAACAATTCGTCTTTCACTTCTCCATTGTTTGCTGGAAGATCATAAGCACGCTATGTTGACAAAATGCTCAACCACAAATACTATACTTAGTTCTCAATTAATAGCAGAAACATAACATGCTGAAGATGACAAATGGTCCTCGCTAACATTTGATCCATCAGCACGATGAAGCTGAGTCCACACAACATGATTAGGCATGTCCATATTCCTCATGCACCTCTCCTGCTACTCACTATGGATACCAGAACTATGGCAGTATTTCTCTATAAACTTAGCATCTGGAATTCTTTATATAATCAAAATAACACAATAAACTTCAACAAACATTTTGATCAGAACACATCTATCCTTACCTGTTGGTGTGTTGGCAAGTCGAACTTGTTTAATGTTTTCCATGTCTAATGATGGCACTTTTTGCTCAGGTTGGACAGAACATGAAGATTGGCTCTGTTGTGGCTCATGTTTAGAAGTATGCCCCCAATCAGCCGATGAGCTTCCTATAGGAGTCATCTCAATCTGTTGCTCTGATTGTGGTGGAGGGTTTTGAATGTGCCAAAAAAAAACACAAAAAAGAAAGATTAAGTGCATGGTTTCTATTTACTAAGACCAGAGGTGGTTCAGGCCATGTTCGACAAGAGCATTCGAACAGGGCATCAATAAGTTTAAGGCCTATTATTTTTTTTAAAAGTAATTAATATTTAGAATAATTGTATATTAAAAAAATACAAAAGGGTCTATTTTAATTTTATGGCACAGGACCTCTTTTATAACGTTTTTTTAGTTGAGTCGATCCTCACTAAGACTATCAAACTAACTGAAAGGTATGATTTTTTTTCTAGAAAAGAAAATAGCTTACAGCGGAACTTTTTCGATCTTTTTCTTTCAAGAGCAAAATCGTTTTCTTTCTAGAATCTATAGTCAAGGTAATCCCTGGGAGAGGGATATTGTTAACATAGACTACATTTGAGTCAATTTAGAAAGGCCAAGAACTTTCCATGGAGGAATATAGAAATTACTAAAATAAACTATGGCACTGATATTTGGTTAGCGGTTTCATTTTCTGTGATTTCCTTTCCACTTGAAGTTAAATGTCGATCTACTGCTCTGACTGTGATGTAGGGTTCTGAATGTGCCAAAAAACACAGAAAACAATAATTAAGTGTATGGCTTGTATTTACTAAGACTATCAAACTAACTCAAAAGTATGATTTTTTTATAGAAAAGAAAATAGGTTAAAGTAGGATTGTCTCGATCTTTTGCTTTCAAAAGAAAAATCTTTTTCTTTCTAAAATCCATAATTAAGGCAAATCCCTGGGAGAGGGATATTGATAACAGAGACTACATTCGAATCAATTAGAGAAAAAATTAGAAAGGCCAAGAACTTCGCATAGAGGAATATGGAAATGACTAAAATAAAATATGACACTAATATTTGGTTACCAGCTTCAGTTTCTATGATTCCTTTCTATTTGAAGTGAAATTTCGATCTTCTTGCTTAGAACTTGCGACATAGGCTAACCTAGATTTTCTCATCATGTTTTTTGCACTATCCTTTTCCACATACTTGTAAGAGAAAAAATGATTCAAAATATAAAAAGAAATAATTTGCTTTAACCAAACGAACACACACAAACGGCATGGACTGAGTAGACTAAATAATCACCTTATGTATGATTTATAACATCTAGACAAAGACTTGCCATAATAAAGCATGTGATGCAAAACACACGAAAAATTTCATATGCTTTATGTGTATAACATTGTAAAACATTAGATGATGAATATGACAATGTAAAACAACAAGAAGAGATAATATAACAAAGAAACAAAAAAATTAACCATTCATAAATTTCAAGCAACTTGTAATACACCTCAAAGCGACATAAAGCTTTATTTATCACACCTCTAAAGTGTGTTTGCGAAGCTTTGAGTACCTTCAATTCCATGCTCTAAACACCCCTTTGCATTTTGTGTTTAGTTTATCCATTATCATGATATGGTTATTGTATATGGAAGAATATCAAAACATGACATAACATGTTATAGTATGCGGAAGAATATCAAACACCTCTAGTTACACAAATTATAAGCATGTAACAAAACTGATTAAAACAAAATGAACACGAGTTGTTAAGAGAAGAGAAACAGACACTACATACCTTCGGCAGTGTCTCCAAGTAAGTGATGTGTTATCAAAGTTAAACAAATAACCTAAACTACCTGCAAGTGCACGGCACATGTGTAGCACTTCAGGTGTCGATCCCACAGGGACTACGCAACACTACCTAAACTCAAACTACGAATCAAACTTGCTAACAAACGAAATATGGTTTTAAGACTAAAATACTAAAAACAAATAAACAAACAAGTTCTTAAGAATGAAACAAACGTTTCAGAAAACCATTTTCACCACAAGACTACCGAAACCAACAATCAACCTATCTATCATGCAATCCCAGTTAAGTTATCTAAGACAGACGATCCTAATATGATATCTACCCTCTCTCGAGGCATAGACACATGATCTAGTCAAGTTATCCCCTACTTTCGTGGCTGACACATTGAACTAAACCCATAAGACCTGTGATTCATACGTTTTACCCTCAACCGCTGCTACCCTACTTTTGTGGCCTAACCTCGGTTGTTCTAAACCTGATCTTCTAGGACTAGAATTCTCCTTTCGGTCCTTCTCCTAATCCCTAACACATGCATCTACGTGGCCATCGCAAACACAAATAAATTAAGCACTCAGATAAAGAATAGATAAACGAAAACGGGAAGATACATTCAAAGATAAATCAAAAGTGGTTCCGGGATAGCCATGGGCTAATCCCTTCTCCTAGAACAAACAAACTACTCGCTCATGCATCCGTAAACAATCATAAACGATAGAAGGTCTAAGGAACATGAAAACCAAACGAAACCTAAGTGTATGGTTGAGCTCCACTGAAAACTGAATGAATGAGCTCGACCTCTCACTCCTCTCTTCTTCTTTCCTTCTTTTATTTCCTTTTCTCCCTTCTTTCCCTTCCGTCCGTTCAATTCTTCCTTATGTTGCAGCAGCCACCGATTGTTGTCTTTTCATAAGTTTCCATTATTGAATAAGTTGGGTGACGTTTCCATTACTTTCTCTAGCAAAATATCACTTATTCCTCTTCTCTAAAGCCATTTTCCTTATTGTATAAGTCCCCAAAAAACTCCCATTTGTTTTAAGATAAATTAACTTATTTGGAGTTGCAGGTGACGGACACGGCCCGCGCGGGCTGGGTAAGCGACCCGCTCGGGTGCAGCGCGGAAGATCGCACAAGAACGCGATGAGAAAAAAGGCAGCCCGCTCGGGCTGAGGTGATGCCCGCTCGGGCTAAGGTGATGCCCGCTCGGGCTAAGGTGATGCCCGTTCGGGCTGAGGCCCCGGACGTGGTATTTCTTGCCCGACTCGTGCTCAATTTGCTGGACAAAATCACCGTAGCAAATGCCCGCTCGGGCTAGAGAGTTACCCGCGTGGGTAGTGGCTATTCCTTGCCAATTCTCGTCCCGTTTGTCCCGTGATGATCCTCGATGTTGGTACTTCGTCTTGTGCACGTCTTTTAGCTCCGAAATGAACCGAATACGCATAAAAACCTGTAAGAACATGAAAACATGAAAACAAGTAAAACGGATACGGAATCATACGTAAAGCTTCGCATTTATATCATAAACATCTCTAAAATCGTGCAAGAAATACATATGAAACGAGATGATCAAAATCCCCCAGACTTGAATGTTTGCTTGTCCCTAAGCAAATGTAAACGTGGAACACGTGGGGTATACAAAATCTGAGAATTCCCCTTTCTCCTAGTAATACCGCTAAAAAAAACCTAACCGATCAACTAGCACGTCGAGAACAAATTCGGCCTAATTAAGTGTTCAGTCTTCATCCTAGGTTCACCAAGGCTACCCACGAGAAAGTAAATCAATGGAAAACTAGACAAGCCACCGTAACTCTCTCCACCAAACAAGACTTCAGACAATGTTAAACCTAGAACAACCGAGGATACTTGTTTCTTTCCGAGCTTCTTTCTTTCTTTATTCTTTCTCTTTTTTTCTTTTTTTCTTTTTCTTTTGTTTTATGTCTTCTGTTTCTTTTTTTCTTTTTTCTTTTTTATTTTTCTTTTTTTTTTGCATACACACTAGGCTTCTAGGACGTCAGATTTGAAGGGATCCAACCTTTACTTAGACCCAGACTACCGATGACAGTATACTCATGCATCTCGTTCAAGAGTGCAGCGGAGTAGGCGGTGTTTTATTTGTGCCATCCCCTTAGGACGTAGAAAGATGATCGCCAACCCACCACTTAGACCCGAGCCATCGAAAGAGTATCAAGTTCGATGCACTCATATCAATTTTAGATCATGCTTTTTAGGCATTATTTCTATTGACAGCGGAGTGTTAGTGTGCGCTCTTAGTCTGCAAATAAGCTCGATCTCATACGATATAGTAATCCTCATAGAAAAGTGAAGTAAAGCATCGTCTACACGAAGTATAGCCATCTGGATAGAGAGAATAAACGATAAACTAGCCTAGCAACCTCATCTAAACCCCGCACAAGCACCACTAGGATTCCCAAAGAATTACGACCTATTGTTTTTCAATCGACGAATAAACTCTAACGCTTAGAGAAAACCTAGCTCAAAGATGCAAAATCTCATGGAAAAGGCCAACCTCTTAAGTATCCTAAGTTCAGGGTTCATCTCAAAACGTGGCACTGGACAAGTGCTTGGGACGACTCTAGCTCCCGAAAGCAAAAACAAACTAAACACTACAAAATCAAAGAGAAAATGAAAGAAAATGAAACGAAATCACCTGATAAACGTGAGCTGCTCCCCCAGACTTGAATTGAACGGCGTCCTCGACGTGAAGCTCCGATGGAGGGTAAGGAAAGTGAAGTCACGTTTGCGGTGGTTTTTTTGTGTTTTTTTTACTTTTTTTAAACGAAAACGAATAACAGAGTCTGAAACTAAAAACTAAGAAAAATAAAAACAAACAGCTGGGTTGCCTCCCAGAAAGCGCTTATTTAACGTCTTTAAGCTTTGACGTTTCCATTCCTCATGTGTGCGCGACGGGTGGATTGGAAAGGGAAATGGAGTTTCCACTTTCGATCGGTCGAGCGGCTTGGTAGAGCTTTAGCCGTTGTCCATTAGCTTTGAACGTCCCATTTGAATCTCTCCGTATGTGAAGACTTCTCGTACCTAAAAAGGACCAAACCAACGAGACCGTAGGTTTCCCGAGAAAAGCTTAGGACGAGAATTGAAAAGTAGAACTAAGTCACCTAGTTTGAATTCATGAGGTAGGATCTTTTTGGCGTGCCATCCTTTAGTCATTGCATCTTTTTTTGGCACATCATGCACGGGATTCACTCATTCGCTGCCCGAGGTTGGATAAATGGTATCTGCATTGAAAAGTTTTATGACATCTTTTTCCATTACCTCGTGCAAGTGTGGGTGCAGCTGCTTTTGAATTTCGATGGAAGGTTTGTGGTTGTCTTCCATATGAGTTCCGTGCGTACATATTGAAGAGCTGAATCTCCTACGTTTCTTTACGTGAGTGGGTGACTTTCTTATTTCATCTGCACTCAAGTTAGCATTCATAGCAGCAAGGTATGTTTTATTGGATTCAACGTTCTCATACCAAAAAGAAGACGGAGGTAGCTCGGACTCAAGTTTGGACGTCTTCTCCACTGCAAAACCAGCGTGTGTTTCATGTGGTATCTCCTCACATGAGGCGTCTCCTAGTGTTGCAATAGCACTCATGAATTTCGTGTACATCTCAGCTCCTTCGTTCGTAAATCCTGAATTATCCCAAACTCGTGTTAGATATCGTACAAGTGGATCAGGAGCACTTACTTGATCATGCGTGTCTTTGAATAACTCGTCCAGCGAATCGACTCCAAGGAAAGAATCCTTGGATAAGGGTCCGTTCATGGGGCTGGACATGTTGAATTCGATCGTCTCATCTCCGACACGTAAGGAAAGCTTTCCTTGTTGTACGTCTATCATAGCACCTGCAGTAGCTAAGAACGGTCTACCAAGAATAATAGGTACTGTAGCGTATTCCTTTATCTCAAGTACAACAAAATCAGTGGGAATGCAAAGCTTACATACCATGGTGGGAACATTCTCAACAATTCCCACCAGATATCTTACTGAACAATCCGCAAGGCGTAGAGACATCTTTGTAGGTTTGAGATTCCCGAAGTCCATCCGCTTGAAAATTGAGTGTGGCATGATGTTCACGCTTTCCCCTAAATCGCACAAGGCATTATCAATATCAATTTTACCTATTTTGCATGGAATGGAGAAGCTTCCGAGGTCCTTCAACTTCGGTGGCAGCTTGTTTTGAATGACAGCGCTGCATTCCTCGGTGGGTGTTACCGTCTCATTCTTTTTTATATGCTTCTCTTTGGAAAGAACCTCTTTGATGAGTTTAGCATGATTAGGCATCTTTTGGAGGGATTCCACGAATGGGATATTGATGTCAAGCTTCTTGAGACCCTCTACGAATCTGCCCACTCGTTCTTCATTCTTACTGCTCACCAACCGTTGAGGAAACGACATAGGAGGTTGGTACGCCGTTGGAGCAACGTATGGTTTGTCTAAATCTGGTTCGACTCCTTCCATAATTGCAATCTTACCTTTTCCTCTTTTCATGGACATTCCAGCAGCATGCTCTTACTCTTTCGAGGGCGAATCCTCGATCATATCACTGCTGCACACAGAAATAGCATTCACGAATTCTCTCGGGTTCAATTCGGGTTTACCTAGAAGCTATCCGGGATTCCGAGAGGATGAGGTAGCTTTCTGTGCTACGGAGTTCTCTAAGCTCTTCACATGATTGATCAAGGATTCCATCTGAGTTTTAAGCTCGTTGATCGCTGTCCCCACATCCGCATTGAATTTGGTTTGCGTTGAATGTTGCTGCCTTTGCTCCTTAATAAATTCGAGCAACACCACCTCAAGGTTCGACGAAGGGGCTTGAGGAGGTTGAGGAGCTTGCAGAACTTGCTGAGCTTGCTGGAATTTCTGGTTGTTTTGCTGAAAAGTTTGCTACCTTTGCTGAAACCCCGAATTCTTTACCGGTTGAGTCGTTCGATACGAAATATTCGGGTGATTCCTCCAATTCGGGTTGTAGGTATTCCCGAATTGTGTGTTTCCTTGCTGTTGGGCGTAATTCATATGTTCCACATTCTCTTGCAGCGTGCATTGATAAGCCACGTGTTCTGTATCTCCACAATTCACGCAGTACATGGCGTTCGCTGCATTATCCGTTGCTTTGTTCTGATTCGGCTCATATAGGCGACGAGTGCTGTTAGCCATACCTCTCGGTGTTGACGACATGGCGTGGTTCATAGCAAGGTTATCGATCAGCTCGTATGCCTCCTCGACGCTCAGATCCATAAATGATCCTCTGGCAGCGCTATCCAATGTCGTTCGGTGTTCGTCTGAAATTCCATTATAAAAGGTTTGGATAACATACCACTGCTCAAGACCATGGTGTGGACACATCTGTAGAAGATCCTTAGATCTGCCCCACGCTTCAAATAACGTCTCTCCATCTCTGCATCTGAACATTGTGATTTCCTCCTCATCTGAATCGTCTTGCTCGGAGGAAAGAAGCGTGATAAGAACAATGTGCAGAGCTGATCCCAAGTAGTGATAGATCCAGTGGGGAGCGATTGCAGCCAAGTTATCGCTCCTCTCCCAATAGAGAAGGGGAAGAGACACAGTGATTCCCACCCATGAATTGCTTCTGATAAAGCATGTTGATCATCACCGACTTAATCTCAAACTGTTCCCTAGCAACAGCAGGCATCCTTATGGCTATTTGTACGTTGTTCATGTTCGGCACCACGTAATCTCTGAGGTGACGTGGTGGAGGAGCCTGTGGTTCTCACGGTTGAGGCGCGAGTTTCTGTTGTTGCATGTGCCCCAAATTACCGAGAGGTAATTGAAGCTGTTTGTGGCTGTTCAGATTGTCCATCTCTCGTTGATCTGACGGTTTTGCGAAGGACAAATAAAGAATGATTTAGGTAGAAAGATCGAAAGAAAAGAAAACAAAAAAAAAACAAGAAAGACTCTAGGCTCAAATCTAAGACGTGTTGACAATAGTCCCCAGCAACGGCGCCAAAAACTTGATGCGTTATTAAACTTAAACAAATAACCTAAACTACCCGCAAGTGAACGACATGTGTGTAGTACTTCAGGTGTCGATCCCACAGGGACTACGCAACACTACCTAAACTCAAACTACAAATCAAACTTGCTAACGAACGAAATATGGTTTTAAGACTAAAATACTAAAAACAAATAAATAAACTAGTTCTTAAGAATGAGACAAACGTTCCAGGAAATCAGTTTCACCACAAGACTACCGAAACCAACAATCAACCTATCTATCATGCAATCCCAGTTAAGTTATCTAAGACAGACGATCCTAATATGATATATACTCTCTCTCGAGGCATAGACACGTGATCTAGTAAAATTATCCCCTACTTTCATGGTTGACACGTTGAACTAAACCCATAAGACCTGTGATTCATCCGTTTTACCCTCAACCGCTCCTACCCTACTTTCGTGGCGTAACCTCGGTTACGCCACGATCTTCTAGGATCTTCTAGGACTAAAATTCTCCTTTCGGTCCTTCTCCTAATCCCTAACACATGCATCTACGTGGCCGTCGCAAACACAAGTAAATTAAGCACTCGAATAAAGAATAGATAAACGAAAACGGGAAAATGCATTCAAAGATAAATCAAAAGTGGTTCCGGGATAGCTATGGGCTAATCCCTTCTCCTAGAACAAACAAACTACTCGCTCATGCATCCGTAAACAATCATAAACGAAATAGAAGGTCTAAGGAACATGAAAACAAAACGAAACCGAAGTGTGTGGTTGATTTCCAATGCTCCTTGTAAGTCTCCTTCACAAGAACCTTCTCCTTCTCTCTACTCTCTCTCCTCGATCAAGAACTGAAAACTGAATGAATGAGCTCGACCTCTCACTCCTCTCTTCTTCTTTCCTTCTTCTTTTATTTCCTTTTCTCCCTTCTTTCCCTTTTGTCCGTTCAATTCTTTCTTATGTTGCAGCAACCACCGATTGTTGTCTTTTCATGAGTTTCCATTATTGAATAAATTGGGTAACGTTTCCATTATTTTCTCCAGCAAAATATCACTTATTTCTCTTCTCTAAAGTCGTTTTCCTTATTGTATAAGTCCCCAACAAACTCCCATTTTTTTAAGATAAATTAACTTATTTGGAGTTGCAGGTGACGAACGCGACCCGTGTGGGCTGGGTAAGCGACCCGCTCGGATGCGGCGCGGAAGATCGCGCAAGAACGCGATGAGAAAAGAGGCAGCCTGCTCGGGCTGAGGTGATGCCCGCTCGGGCTGAGGCCCCGGGCGTGGTATTTCTTGCCCGACTCGTGCTCAATTTGCTGGACAAAATCACCGTAACAAATGCCCGCTCGGGCTAGGGAGTTACCTGCGTGGGTAGTGGCTATTCCTTGCCGATTCTCGTCCCGTTTGTCCCATGATGATCCTCGATGTTGGTGCTTCGTCTCGTGCACGTCCTTTAGCTCCAAAATGAACCGAATACGCATAAAAACCTGTAAGAACATGAAAACGCGAAAACAAGTAAAACGGATACGGAATCATACGTAAAGCACCGCATCTATATCATAAATATCTCTAATACGTATGAAAACGAGATGATCAGTAAGCACCAGACACCTTTAGACACAGAAACCACCACTTTTCCTCATACCTAATAGAAGTCACAATATTTGAGATCAGATGTGAAGTTTTCTCTTGAACGATTTGGGCATATCGATTATTACCGGATGGGGTTTTGTTGAACAATCAACACCATTAATTTGGAATTTCAATTTCAATTTCTCGACTTCAATGGTGAACGTAGGCATGGGAATCTTAGAGAAGGATGAGCACTGGAGAAGAAAACTCTTTGCAACATATCTTTGAAAGTTCTAGATGCGGATGGAGATGGACATGATGAGGCCTCATCATTAGAACTTGGAACTTCCTTCCATAGTTCCAATTCCCAATTCGTAGTCTCTTTTCTGATTTTGACATGATGAATCATAGATCCACAAAATGTCAATATCAGGTTAGTATTTTCTGAAGAACAATACAAAATGTTGATTAAACTTCTCCTCTAGCTCTCTAATAGTGTCTGAGCACCTAGGATCGGGCTCTTGAGTCTCTAGCGACGATTTCTTCCCCCATTTTGTCCAAGTTTCATTTTTCTCATCATCAATGATGTGTTGTCTAGGTCTTTGGGGATCTCGGACCGTTGTTGCCTCATTGATTGTATCTCTTCGACCAACAACCATCGTATCATTGCCCAACAACCCTAGCCTCCATAGAATGTTCAATGCAGTCATCGTATAAACCGTTGGATTCAGAACCCACAATAGAGAGGAAGAGAAATTGAGTCTGAAGAGAAAAAAATATACCTTGAGGAATTTGGGACCCCTGGAGAGGAAGGTGAGTAGAACGACGATTTGAGAAAGTTAAAGGGAAAAGATGAAGCATTGTCTGAACCTGTGCAACTCCATTCCTTCGTCTCTTTCTTTTTCTTGAGATCGCCGATGGCTTAATCTTGGGGTGAGTGGTCCAATCGAGGAGTCATGTGTTAATAGCTTTTATGCTTGAACAATGCTTTGATACCTTTGTCCAGAAGCTAAAAAACGATTCGATTATGTCAATTAAGATTCATCTAGGAGAAGACTTTGGGTCAAAAATAAATTATTTTATGGTTTTAATATTTTTCTAAAAAGGTTTTTTCCTTCCTTTGCTGACATGGCAGTATGAGAGGAGAAGAAAAATCCTCTTTTTATATATATGATTATATATATATATAAGTGTGTACATATACATATGTAAAAGAAGAATAATATGATGAGTGTGACATATATATATATATATGTTTGTATAGATAGTTTTTATTTGAATTACTTTACTACACAAATATTATGGAAATAAATGGAATAAGCTTGTATGATTATAATCAAATCAAATCGAAATATTTTTATGATTATACCGAATGATTAGTATTTATTGAAATCCAAAGAATTTATATCATTTTTAACCAAATCAAAACATAATTCAAACTCAAATTGTCCAACCCTAATTATTATTCACCACCATTTTGCCACGAAGGAATACATTGAATTTAGAAAATTAAAAGGAATATGTTGAAATTAAAACTTTAAGGCAAATAGACTGAATTAGATCAAATTGAGTCAAAATAACTAAACACTAAAAAAACACATAAATACCAAACAAAATAAACGGTGGGTTTTGCTTTGGAAATTATTGTTTCTAACTCAAAACTAACACAAAATTATCGTTGGCTATAGCATCATTGGTAATTGACAAGCATAGTTTCGACATTATACTTTATGATGCAATTATGAAATGAAATGAAGTTATATTTTGTAATGTCTTAGTAAAGCAGTTGCGGTAAAGTTAGTAACGCAAATGGGATTGAAACTATGGTTGGTAACTTTTTCTGGGAGGCTAAAAAAAATTACATCATAATTCGTAACACAATTACACCCCAAATATGAATTATCCTTTCTAAAGCAAATGTGATACAAGTTTTCTTAGAAATTAGCAGAATTCACGTGCTTTTCGCATTACGAAGGTGATTGCGGTTATAACGCTAGTTGCATTGGTATCTTCAGTTTTGTTTTTTTTTTGTCAAATATTTTCATATAAAAAAATATAAAAAAAAACTTTTCTCTTTTAGTAAATCTTTTAATCCTGTAATATGGATTTACGGAGAATAAAAAGATAGTGATCTCATACCAGACAATAAAGGTTGAGTTGAAGCTGGGACAGGAACGGGAGCGGGAATGGAAGACCTCAAATGCTAAATGGATTGCCGAAGGAGCTCCACAACTGATTTGGGATGGGTTATTTATGCGCAATCAATGTTCTCGGTTCGTTACTCCTCCACCACCTTCGTAAAATCATTGACTCGTCGCACAAGGCTCATGGCCTCGTGCGCGCATATGGGGTCCCCTTGCCCAAAGTCTCGGTGATATGGAACTTCAATGAGTCTAAACGGAATATACGTCTATGATGGTTAGATTGTACAAGCTGCAAAAGAAAATATTGTTAAACTAGAGTAATATAAAAAAAGAAAGAATAATTAAATGAAAACGATAGAAACATCCATGTATAACTCGTCGAGTATGCTTATATAATTTTGATTACCGAGCCATCGTGTTGACTCGACGATCCCTCGTGGTGAGTTCATTGCACCCGCAGTTTGAAAAAATTGTAATTAGAATTTATAAACAAATAACAAATATAAACTATACATTTTATATAAGTACCTTATTCTCGACTTCATCTATAACCTTTTTGGCTTTATCGTGGAACCACGTTTGGTCCTACCGTTGGTGGGTATTCGGTATTAGTTCAGCTAAGTTTGTTGGGTTGTCGTATTCTTTTCGTAGAAAAGAAACATGTAAAGGAAAATTATTATATTGAAAAAAAGTAGTTAAGAGTTAAAATATTTCAAAATAACTTACCAAGTCGTAATATACTTTCATAAACGGCTTTGCACCAGATATATGGCTATCTCGTTGCTCTCGAGGAACTCTAGGTTCGATCAATTCTCCTCCAATGTCTCCAGACGGTTGAATTACGAATTCCAATTGTTTGAATGTTGATCGGTTTCCACCAAGAGTCTTTGGAGAATTGTAGCGTCGACATACAGCCTTTGTATGTGTCGACATAGTTCTTTTTGATGCAACTAGTGATGCTAAACCCGATCGGTCAAATAGAGATCAGGATGTACAAGATTCATTACAAGGGGACCCCATGGATCAGGAGCTCAATCAACAGGGAGAAACAGAAAAGAGAGGACTAACCAAAGATGAAGAGCAGTATAATAATATTATAAATATAAAAACTAATTTAAAATACTTAATGATATGTTGGTCTACCATCAGGCGTTGGATTCTTCTCTGGAGGTTTAACAAGCCGAGCTACATCTAAGGCGGTGCAGAAGGTCCTCAATGTTGGGATCTACCGCGATGTGGAACGATCATCCGTGGCAGCCCACCTCCATTGAGAGAAAGAGGACATCGTTTGTCCATGTAACGACATTGGGGGAAGAGGTGGAAAAGACGGGGCTGACGGTGTTCGATGTGATTGTGAGCTAACCATCAATGTCTCTAGAGTCCTTCCGAGACTCATATTCTGTGAAGAGAAAACATAATTACATTGTAACTCAAATTTTAACTTTATACCGACTCTAAACCAACTTAATTTTGCATGCTATTTCAACCCAAAATCAACTCAAATTCTAACCAAATTTCAAATTTAAACCAACTCAAACCTAAACCAATTAAAATTGATTTTAACCGACCTAATTTTATTTAAACTGATCAACTTAACCAACCTCATTGAACTAAATTAACCTAAATTTTCAAAATAAACCTAACTATATACACAAAAACATGATAATTCATACTATAACTACTAAATCTAATATACATTACACTAAAATGTTATCTAAACAAATATACATATAAAAACAAATAAAACAAACTAAATCGAACTAAACCAATACCTTCGTATAATCTTAAAATACGATTATTAGTGAAGATTTGCAATGGATGGCAATTTCAAGTGATAACTATCAATTTTCTCTTTGAATTTAAAAAATAATAGAATAAGAGTCGACGATTCGGGTTTATGACATTAGTCAAGGCAATTGTGTTGCCCCATTGTTAGAAATGGTAACACAATGGTGTTACCCTCTGAATGCAATCATGATTATTTTCCATGTTACCATGAGAAACACAATTTTAACATCATCATTTTAGAATTTATCATGCAATTTTGTTACCCATATCGATTTTTGCAATTTTAACGCAATTGTATTGACTTATGTAACGTGAGATTGCTTGATTTTCTAACACAACGACATTAGAATTGAATTTAATATCAACTCCATTGTGTTAAGAGACCGGTTAATACAGTTTGGAGGTGCAAGTTGTTTGATGCATAATTATGATAGATCGCTAAGTTTAGCCACAAACTCTTTGTTGTCTTCTTGCATCGATTTATCTTCCTTATCATCATCATCCTCATCATCATAATCCAGTAGTTTTGTTTTTTTAGGAATCACTTTAACAAATTCACTCAAATTCTCGCGTTGTCGTTTTATGTTTGAATATAGGATTAAAATTATTCCATCAACTTGAGATGATGAAACGAAAAGATCGTACGTCCAAACCGATGTGATGATGTCTAGAAATCGTAACATTCAATCTTATTTGTCTTCTAGTTCCTCTCTTGATTTTCCGGCCAAATGAATCATAGTGGAAAAGTATGATCTTTAGTCTTACAAATCCTTGATACTCGAATTGTAAAATCTTCTTAAGAATATCGTGAAAGTCTGGTTATTCAGATGAATTGCAGTAATTATCTTATTTTATACAAATAACATGATAACTTATTTTCCTGTCTGAACCATGACTAAGTGTGTGAAATATGTAATCATGAGTGAACATTATCGAATAACATTTCACCATTCTTATAGGAGATCGTACAAAATCATTCAACTATACGGATGAGCAAGTATAATTTGTGTTGCAAATACAAACTTGTAATAAATATGATATACATATCATAAATCATTTGTGAGTAATATATATATAATCATTATGCTTACGTAATTTTGCAACCACAAAACATATATTTATTTTTTCATCGCACTCAGATCTTCATCCATTAAATATGGATTATTCCTTCGTCTCCATCGTAGAAACGTTGTACATATATATATAAGCATGTTAAATATCTTAAACATGTATATGTATATACAAGAATATTTTTTGTTCTTTACCCTTTGTATTGGCAGAGCTCCTTGCATTTTACTAATATGTAAGTATGTGCATGATGAAGATCTTGATCGGTTAGTAATCTTTGTGTAATGTTCTCGCTAAACCATCTAGTTTCATTCAACATATCAAGAATACAAGTAAACAATTCATCATGTGTTCATAGTTTTTCGCAATGTAACGGTCAAAATAGTATTCCGTGAAATGTGTGATCTCTTTGTTGATGTCTTACTTCTTAATTGATCCCTCAATCTATTTTTATTTTTCATCTTCCTTTTAAGATGAAATAGAACATTTGAACATATACATCCCTCGAAACTGTAAAAGACCAGCAAATTCTGGTTTATATGGAAGATGTATCGCCAAAAGCTCCATAACATAAAAAATAGGAGAAAATACCTTTTTCAAGGTACATAAGATGTGCGGAAAGTTATCTTTCAAAACTTTGCCTATCATTTATTTCTGATTTTTACAAGCAAATACCTCTAAAAATGATCTTGCATCACACAATGAATCATGAACGGTTTTAGGGAGAATGAGTGCTTTACCATCTCTACTAAGTTCTTTTCGTGCACTTAAATCTTTAATATACAACCTTGATTTTTCATTTTCTTTTGATTTTCTAGATACAATATTATTGTATCGGTAATGTTTTCAAAGAAAAATTTATCTATATACATCACATCAATGTCACGATGAAGGATATAGTGCTGCAATAGGAAAAGTCTCAAAAATATTGTGTTTATAAAAAAATTTGTGATAATCTCCAAATATGTCGCATTTGTCATGCTCATTTATGCCACAATCAACTGTCCTTTGTAATCCATCAATAAAATTTAATCGTTCAAAGAGTATTTCATCTCGCATCAATATGCATATTGCATGTTTTTCCACCGTCTTATTTTTCTCAAATTTTCTTTTATTCCATCTCAATGGATGGTCTAACAGAAAAAAGCGACAATGACGATCAAACCAATATGGTTTTCAATCATGTTTTATTATAAATGAATTTGTATCATACATACAATATGGACAGTAAACACGTATGTGTGTGCTCCAAACACATAACATTCTGAAAGCCTGGAATCTATTATTGTCCATATCAACACGACTTTCATATGAAAATTTTGTTTTGTAGAAACATTTTATTCTTCAACACCATTTTCCCATAGAGAATTCAACTCATGAATCAACCGTTGTAAAAATATATCAAAGCTTTGTTTTAATGATCTGGACTAGGTATAAAATAATAAAAAATAAGAATTTTTTTTCAAACATATCATTGGTGGAAAATTATACGGAGACAAATTTATAGATACAACAAATATTTTTTTACCAGACACCTTATACGAAGTGAAATCATCTATGCATAACTCTAGGTAAATATTTTCTTAGATGCAAATTTAAGATATACCTCGTGAAAATCCTTCCACGATTTTTGTCTGATAGATCTTGCATTTATTCTTCTATGAAATGGTGTTCCGCGCATCATGTTATGTGTGTGCCAAATATTGTGATTCATACAACTTTTTAATATGTCAATAAATTCGATGTATTGTGTGATTGTTCTTTTTCTTTTATTTATCTTTTTATGTTTAAATTTTTGCTTAGTAAAATGACAATATAAATATTGATATCGTCTTTTCAAAAGATCATATTTGCACACATATTAATCTTTTTATATTGTATTCGGAAAGATTCAATAAAAAGATTCAGATGCAATATTACTTTAGACAAAACATCATGGTGAATTTGGAAACTTTAAAAAATACATTAAATCAAAATCCAAACTTATATTTTAGGTTAATATGATTTAACAGTTCAGTTGTCAAATTTTAATAGAAATGAAATATATATAATTTAAAAAATTCAGGTGATAATAAAATTAAAGAAGGTGGTGAAAATATAGATGAGTACAACCTTTATGAAGGAAATGGCTAAAATATAATATTTTGTTAATAGGCCTTTATAGTTTCGAAACTTTTTAAGAAATTAATTTATTTTGTTGACATTTTCCGATAAATTTGTTAATATTGTTAAAGTGAAAGTTTTGATTACCAAGAAAAAAAAATTGTTAATTAAAAAAACAATACAAAATCCAAAAGCAATAAATTTGGTTTGTTTTCTTCTTGGAAATAAATAATTAAATTTCTCAGTGACTCAGTCACTCTAATCCCGCTCCCGATGAACTTCAAAACCCTAAACCCGATGAATAATAAAGGTTGTGTTTTTAACAATGCAAAATCTGAAGAAAAAAAACTGATATTATAAAGAGAAAATCAAATCCAACGAAACATATCAATCCTCAACGGGAAAAAAAAGGAAGAAGACGACAAGTAACCCACTACACAACTTTCGAAAAGGGACCGTCTCTGAGTCTGTTCTTGTTCATCCTATTGAAAATCTTTCGATTCTTGTTTTGTTCATCATCTTGAAAGTCTTCAACTTTGGCCATGGATCCCGGTGATCCTATTTCCTTACTCTTCACAAGGATCAGACCACTAGACCCAGAAAACGCTCCGAAGATCATTGGGTACTTGTTGTTGCAGGACTTGGGTAAGGAAGATTTGATGCGTTTGGCTCATGGAGCAGACACTCTGTTGCAGTTGGTATGTCAGAAAGCCAAATCCCATTTAGGTCTTTCATCGAACACTCCGACTACGCCGACGCCATTGAACCCTGCGTTGAACTCGAGTTCGTTTCACAACGGTTCGTCTTTGGTCGCTGATGATGTTGGTGATGCGAGCAGAAGCGGCGATATCCTCGATGAGCAACAACTCAGCGACTACTTGTCGTTCCTCAACGATTCCTCTGCCAAGAACGACGAAGTTGCGGATCCATTTGGTTCCTCTGACAATAATGGCGATGCCCATTTGCATAGAAGAAGTTTCTCCGCTAGTGATGCTTGTTTTGGGTCGGAGGATCCTGGTTTTGAGTCCGGTTACAGGTCGTCGCGCTCCAGTTACTGTGAGAACTTCGATGAGCGTGGCTGTTTCGGGTCGCCGAGTAAGATAGATTTTGTTAATCGGCAACAGGAAGAGATGATGAAGATGAGGATTGCTCATCAGCGGCGGATGGCGGCTGCCCAGTTTATGGCGGTCGGGGTCTCCCCAATAACGCGTGACAAAGGCCCAAATTTCCATTTGCATCCGAGAAATGCGCACAGGTATTTTGGAAATTGGTATCTTTCTTGTAATTTCTTGTTCGTATTTTCCCTCATAATTTTGCAATGAGGTTGTCTTGCGCTTATGTCTGGTTAGTACATATTAGGATTACATAAAAAAGGTGTGGCTCTTTTCACCCAAGAGCTTTGACTAGGTTTAACAATTGTGTGCTTTCAATGCAAGGGTTTGGCTGTAGTAGGACTGAATCGTGGAAAAGCCTGCCACTTTATGTTTTTCAGCTGTTGTGTTCTCTAGTTTGTGAAGTCATCGTTTGATACCCTTCAAGAACTGAGATTTCCCGGTTGCTTTCCTCGGGTCCTTGTCTGGGTTGTCTTTTGAAGGATGGCTTTTGAAGGCCTTGATTTTATTCGTTTTATCATCTTATTTTATTCTTTTTTTCCATTTTCTAGGGTCTAGACTTGCATTTTATGTTGTTAAAGTAACAGTGTTAATTTTGATTTTTATTTTGTTTAAGTTGGACTAACTCGGTTCACAGAAATGTAAGATGACCTTTTTTGTACACAAAAGATCGAGTTCAGTCTTCCATCTTGTGGTGTGGTTCAACGGTTAATTCTTGGGTTTCTTCTGGTGATGTTTGTTCTTGCAGACCACGGCCAGGACAACTCGGCGAAGAGGGTTACTGGTATGGTAGTCCGAGCAGGCATGAAAGGGAAGATTTTATGGGAGATAAGTTTAGTTCAGTCGCGAGACAGATTTACTTAACATTCCCAGCTGACAGCTCTTTCACCGATAAGGATGTCTCCAATTACTTCAGGTAAACTACTCCTGAAAGAATCCGTATATATGAATGTGGCAATTATCTAAGTAGTTTATAAGCAAGATCATTGACCAAGATATGGGGTAGAATTTTATGAGCGCTTTTGCATTTAGTACAATCATAGTGGAAATCTAAGCTAGAGGTCAACTTCAATGAATTTGAGGATAGCCCTAGGTTTATCCTCATTGCCCTTCCTCGGTGTAAGAAAGCCAGTCTTGACAGGCTAGGTGCAATATGATGTGAGTTAACGGAAACGAACTGAGTGTTTTAGGTAGTGTGGTAATGTCCAAGATGATTGGGTGATGAGTTGTTTGTTCTGTTTATTGAAGTCACGAACATACAGATCCTAAAAGCACATGCTTGAAGGACTCTACACTTCTTGTCAGACTTCGAGTAGGTAAGAAAGAATGACTGATAGGCATTTTTGTTTCTTTTCTACTGACAAAAAAGAATATCTGATGGTTGTGGAGTTGCAATATGACTCTGAAGATGAAAAAGGGTGTGTCCGTTGGATTTAGCTGGGATACTGACCAAGCTGGTCTGTCCGTTGCTACCAAAGCAATATCATAAACATATTCACTTCGCCTATACACACTCTATAAAAAGAAAAGCAAGTTCAAACGAGGAGAGCCTCATAACTGAGCAATATCTTCCTTTGTTAAGTTGCCTTTTGCAAATCATAAACATTGAGTGCTGAACGACCCTAATGAACTTGCTGCTTGTCTGCTGGAGAAGGTTAATCCCATATCGTAGGCAGATATAATCGACTCAACCAGTGCCTCTTTTGTTCTTGACAAGGCCACTTTTAGAACGATGGTAATAGTATTGTCATGTCTTTGTGAGTGTAGCACCTTTGGACCAGTCCAAGACGTGAGAATTCCGTACCAGCAGAAACGGATGTTTGGGTTTGTCACTTTCGTCCACGCTGAAACTGTGAGAATGATATTGGCCAGAGGAAATCCTCATTTCATCTGTGACTCCCGTATTCTAGTTAAACCATACAAGGAGAAAGGAAAAATTCTTGAAAGGTACGTCAAAATTCTTTCTTCTGTTGTGGCCTTGGTCTGCTCGGGTTCCCTTTCTTATTGCAGTTTGATCTAACAATAGCAGGAGGCAGCAGCAGCTACAGCATCAGATGGAGAGGGGAAACTTTTCTCCTTGTTCAAGTCCTTCGGGGATTAATTCTACAGATCTTTATGAGTGTCACTTTGGTTAGTTTCTTTCTTCTGGAGAGCAAAGAATAGATCATTTTGTTGTATCTTTTGTGGTTACTCCTGTTGATAACAGTATCATTTTCTGGGCCTCCAGGACCAAGGATGTTTGCCAACAGGCAGGAAACTCTGCGAAGAGAAGCAGAGCAAGCTGGTTTGCAGCAAGCCATAGAACATCAAAGGAGAAAACTGGTGAATCTGCAGCTGCCTGACATGGACAATGACTCCATCCACCATCACCAGCGTTGTCTTTCTGTTGACTCTTTTGTTCAATTTCCTTCTGGTACCAATCAAAGCATTCTCCTTCAATCAGAATACATTAGTGAAAATGTTGTTGAATGTTACTATCCAAGCCTGTGGAATTTCTAAATTAGGCTTTTATCGATCTTTCTC
>CM071863.1:18143618-18176142 GCA_036759665.1 Gynandropsis gynandra
GACAATAATGACACCAGAGACAAAAATCCCCAGTCAGAAGCCAACAGAGCTTTTTGGAATGACACTGCTCATAACAGGAGCCAAGAACCTGGCAATTCCAATAACTCCAGCGAAACCCACCAGCTCCTGTATGAGAAAGAGACATGCACTCCTCTGAGTAACTCAGGGAACAATAAGCCTCCCTCATCAGTTCATTTGGAGTAGCAATTCGGTATGTACAAAGTACAAAATTACTTCGATCCATGTATTATTTTCAAGAAAATAATTAACAATGTGAATTCTCTTGGGACTTTCCAGATTCTCGATATGGGGAGAGAAATCCTAGTGTATGTATGAAAGGTAAGCAATTTCGGCCATGGATGATTTGTGCAATACAAAGCTCAGCTTAAAGATGTTCAGGTTTAACTCTCGGCAGGTATTTTCATATGGCTGCAGAAAAGTAGAAGAATCATCTTTATGTAAAGCTCAGTGTTTTAACCGCAACAAGGAAAAAGGGTAGAGAAACCGTAAGCTTACAACTGCCAAAAGGTAATAGGATTACCACTAACCTCGATAATATATGGATTCTCAGAAGGATAAAGATTCTGAGATTTGAAGTAGGTTTTTTTTTCTTCCATCGTTATCGCCTATTTGCCTAGCCTGGTTCTGGAGAATGGTGCATCTCTGTTATGGTTCTACATGTAAATGCATGGTTCTCACATAGAACTTCTAGACAAGTTCATCCAATGACTTAGAAGAGATAACTTTAATGCGTTTGGTACAATCGTATGCTTAATATGAAAATGGTTTCACTTTTAACTGAAGCAGATCATGCTAATTTAGAGGCTGGGATTGACAGTGAAATTTGTTTGTTACAAATTACAATCACTTCAAATGGTAAAAGAGTGCAAAACAGAAAGAACATGATAACAAGTCCAAAATTAAAACAAAGGTCTATTTTCTCTTAACTAAACTCTTTTAATCCTATTTCTTTTGAACTATTGATTCATTTTATTACCTTTAAATTTATAGTTTTCATTATGTTCTCTCTAAATTATTAATAATTAGTCTTTTGTTGAATTTGTTGTTAAATTTTTTTAAAACATTATATTCTCACAAATTTATTCCTTAAAATTTATAAATTCAATTTATTTTTTTCTTAAAATTTATAAACGAAACATATATTGTCCTCAGTGTTGTAGAAGTCATTAGGCGCTAGTCGGTCGGTCCGTCAGCGCCTAGCGACTAGTCGAATTAATCGGCGACTAGTCGGTGACTAGACGTTTTTTATTTTTTAAATTTTTTATTATTTTCTTAGAAATTAGATTTTTAAAGTTATTCAATAACAAACAATATATAACATAAAATATAAAGTCTTACAAAAACATAACATAAACGAGTACAAATTCATTAATTAGGGGTGTAATTCGGGCCGGTTCGGCCCGAACCCGGCCCGAGCCCGTTTTGGCCCGGTGCTTTTGGGTTCGGGCCGAAATAATGCGGCCTACGGCCCGGTCCGGCGGGTTTCGGACGAGCTTCGGGCAGCCCACGGGTTAATGTAAAAACGTATCTAAAATGTCTTTTCATTAATTAAAGTGTTCCGAATTACATTAAAAACGTTACGAAATCCTTAAATTGTCTAACTAACATAAAAATAGAAACATTAGATAATAAAAAGAAACATCAAATTCTGAAACTTCAACATTTAAACATATGAACTTGCATATCTTCCTCTGTTGTAGCTATTGTCGTGGTGGCAACGCTAGAAGAAGTAGTCAAGTTAGCAGTACATGTAATTGTTTAACAAGACAACGAATAAATGATACGAAAATCAAATATTGAACGATGTGAAAATCAAATATTGAACGATGTGAAAATCAAATAATAAGTAGATACTTACGAACTTCGGAATAACCAAATAGCCATGAACGAGCACAAATTAACACCTGAACATTAGAAGCCAACAAACGGCTTCGATATTTGTTAAGCACCCTCGAACTAGCACTAAATGAAGACTCGGAAGCAACCGTGGTAATAAGAATGCTTAAAATATCGGACGCAATTAACGATAGTTCTTTACCATAAATTTCAGACTTCCAAAAATGCAAGACATCCAAATCCGAATTTCGTTGCACATGTATCTTAGGATCTGTTAGATATCTATCCAAACCTAATCCTAATCCATCATTTGAAGAAGAAGGTACTTTGTCGTCAAAGTCAGCAATATCCTATAAATATAAATAAGAAAAAAATTATATAAAGAAACCAAATATTAAATGATGAATATAAAAGAAACAACTTACATCAAAATAATTCGAACTACGGTCTTTGGTCGTTTTCTTGCTGGTGTCTTGAGAGGATGTCAAAGATGTAGGAATTCCAAATTTGGTTTTGTATTCTTTATAAAGTGAAAACATCTTACTTCGAATTTCATCAATTTTCATCTTATTTGTGTTCTCATCAAGGGAATCGTAGCAATATTTCAGTAATTAAATTTTCATTCTCGGATCGAGAACAGCTGCCATTGAGAGAATCGTACTATAACTATCCTAATATTTATCAAATTTGGCTTGCATCTTTTCAGCCATATTCTTTAAGACTTCATCTTCATTCTCCCTATACTTTCTCAAAAGCATTTCAATTTTCCAAATCTTCATAAAATACATGTTGGCAGTTGGATAAGTTGATCNAGATCCTTTTAAATATTTCACACTTTCTCTAATCTTTTGCAATGCACCTTCAATCACTTTTAATCCACTTTGCACAATAAGATTCAATATATGTGCACTACATCTTACATGAAAGTATTCTCCCTTGCACATCAACAAATTTTGTGGTTGCATGCGGTGTTTTAAGATGGACATCAAACTATCATTAGTTGTAGCATTATCTACGGTAATCGAAAACACTTTATCCTCAATATCCCAATCCTTTAAACAAGTGATTATCTTGTTCGATATTTTTAGTCCAGTATGCGGAGGATGTATAGTCGTGAAAGACAATATCTTACTAGCCAAATTCCAATTTTTATCAACATAATGTGTTGTTGCACATATGTATCCCTAATGGCTTATTGCGGTCCAAAGATCCGTAGTTAAACAAATTCTACTACGAACCATTCCTAATTCAGTCTTCAGCAACTGTTTCTCACGCTTATACAATTGCAAACAATCAGCCATCAGAGTATTTCTACATATAAATTTCGCATCCAGGTTTAGATAATAAACCAACTCTCTAAACATCGGGTACTCAATGAATGAGAATGGCAGCTCATGAGCAATTATGCACCTAGCAAGTTTTTCTTTAAAAATGAGCTGATCTAGTTTCTTTTCCCTCAACTTTCCATCATAATCAATCAACATTTCCAATGGATTGTTGGTCCTAGGTCTACACTTGCAATTATCCACATGACGTTTCAAATGAGATGTACCCCTACTTGATATTGCGGATAACACTTTATCGCAATATTTGCATTTGGCTTGAGTAGTATTTATACTAATCAAATATGCCCAAACATCAGACCTTTTCCTTTTGTTAGAACCACTTACTTGAGGAGTGGGTTGATCGTCTCCGTCGTCATGATCTTCTAGCGTTTGTTAAGCATGATCATCTATTGTTTGCTCATCTATCGTTTGCTCAGCATGACTAAAATTATCGTCCATTTGCAATCTGCAATAAAAATATAATCAAATCCTAATTTTACAGACCTAAATCCTAATTTTACTAACACCATCATTTTACAGATTCAATACCTAATTTTCCTAACACAATCGACAAACGAGTGAAATGATTCAATGACTAATTTTCCTAATCTGTACTAATTCCTAACAATTCCTAATTTTCCTAATGTGTAATTCCTAACAATTTCTAATTTTCCAGTGAATATACCTTCTAGCGGTGAGGGAATACACGAGTGAATATACCTTCTGGCGGTGAGGACAGAAGCCCGAACGAGTGACGAAGCTCGGGCGGGGATGCTGGAGGAGAGGACCGGCGGGGAGGACAGAAGCTCGAACGAAGTGACGAAGGAGGACAGAAGCTCGAACGAGTGACGAAGCTCGGGCGGGGACGCTAGAGGAGGGAGACGCTGTAGGAGAGGACCGGAGGGGACGCTGGAGGAGAGGACCGGCGGAGGCGTGCGTGACGAAGGAGGACAAAAGCTCGAGCGGACCCTAATGTTCGATTCGAAACAGAGAGAGAGGCAACCCAAAAACTCGATTTTTGCTGAAACCCTAATGTGTGATCGGGCGGCCCGAGCCCGGCCCGAAGCCCGACGGGCCGAGCTCTAAAAACGGGCTTTTCAGATGGCCCGAGCCCGAAGGCCCGGTTCCATTCGGGCTGTGAAATTAACGGCCCGAGCCCGTGTATTTTTTAGCGGGCTTCAGGTGGGCCCACGGGCTCGGGCCATTTTTGACACTCCTATCATTAATCATCCATAACACAAAAATAATAAAACATTAAAGATCTAAACATTTAATACTTGCTTTCCAATTAAATATTTCACCTCTTCACGTGGTTCGTAGTTAACATCAAGCAAATCACAAAAACAAGATCTTCTTCAAAAAGCCATGACTGAACATTGGTAGAATCGCTAGCCAAGAGCACATAAACTTTTGTATTTGCAACCCTTTTACGCCTGTTGAACAACTTTGCATTGAATTGTACAAAGACTAGATCGTTAAGTCGACTAATATGAAGTCGATTCCTTTTCTTTGTATGTATCTAGAAAACAAACAAAACAACCAATTAGAATATCAATATAACTACTTAAAGATATCAAATATTAAATTAATTGAAGTTTCGAAGCACAAATCCCTGCAAAGCTACTCCAATTTCGTTTACAACCTGATGAACTTGAAGTTAAGACAAGAATTCGCATTGTCATACTTTGTAAATGTGGAACATGATATCCATATGTTGTCCACCAATCTGCTAAAAACATAAAATTGCCAAAGTCACCACCATCATTTATAAAATGAAACAAAAGGGTTAAAATTGAAAGAAACATACCTGGATCAAATTTCTCATCGTTCACTTCACATGCTTTCAACGCCTAAGTCTTTCCAAAAACAACTTCTTTGTTTTCGTAGATGTTGAACTCTACATTCACAACAATGTCTTGCTTCTCATGGTCTGCATGATAAAATATCTCAACACCAGATAAAAACCCGTCCATATGGATTTTGTGTGTACCACAATTTGTACCTTATTTTGTGTGTAAAATATCTCAAATCATAATAAATTATGTGAGAGAAGTTTATAGAATAATTCAATATGGATTTTGTGTGTACCACAATTTATACAATCTTAAGTCACGAGTGAACAAATGGAATGAGGTAGAAAGACAAAAATTGGAGAAATTGTTTAAATACCATAATACGCTAAAGCATACACGACAATGGAGTCTGAAGCATTGTCTTAGCAAGGTACGACGTTAGGTGCGAAAATGAAATTTCAACTATTACAATCACTACCAATCTCATCATCATCAGCATCCACATTCCGATCAGTAACTTCTCCATCATCTGCCGCCTTCACATTTTGATCAACAACTTGTTCTTCACCAATCGGAGGCAACAAAGATTGTAATCCATCACTTTCCTCATGATTCGACGCTAAAATTGGCTATGTCACTTCATTGTCGATATAGATATCGAGTTCACCCCCTCATTTAGTAGCTACTTATATCTCACATATATTCCAATTCGAATTTTCGCCAACAGGTAGCTTCTCATCCAATAATTGATGTGGTAGTTTATACCACAGTTCTCCTATAGATGACATTATTTTGTGTTTCAATCGAAACCCTAATGATTCATCGAACTCCTAACTAGAAATCGCATCCCAAATAAATATGGAAATCAAAACCATAACAAGAAAATCGAAATCGTAAATCACCAAGAAACCCTAATAAAAAACGAACCCCTTAACCCAAATTAAAAACAAAAAAAAAAACGAAATTCAACTTTGAATCAAATTTACTTCATTTCGAGTTGTGAATCCAATATTCATTATCTTGTCGTATGTCTCTGCAAATATCCATTATCACCGCCGATATTTGATTATGTTAAGTGTTTGATTCTGTGTAAATGTGTTGCGATAACTGAGGTGATTCTGTTAAATATGTCATAATAACTGAAACGATTTTATGTAAATGTGTCGTGACTATTGAAATTATTCAATGAAAAATATAAAATAATATTAAAATGCCACAAGTGTTCTAACAAAATATCTTTCCTTAAAAAAAATTTACTTTCTTTGTTTTCTTTTCCGTTGAACTTTACAATATAAAATAAACTAATTTCAATTTCCGACATAACACCCACATTATCAATTGTTAATGAAAAATCAATGGATTACCGTAATATTAATCAAACTCAATTTGGTGTATTATTCTGGAACATTCGATAAATACAAGAATCACAATGTAAAAGTACAAATAAATAATTTTGTTAAAAATAGACAAATAAAATGATTAAAATATTTTTTTCTTAAAATCAATTTTTTAAAACCAAATAGAAGAAGATAAAGGAAAGAATAGCAGAAAGCTTGTCTAGCTTACAACCTCTACTATCAAATCCAAAAGATATTATTTTCCTTATTGTTTTAAATATTCACCATTACAACTTGGTTTTGTTTGCACCAGATAATTATTATACGATTTCGAATCGGTTCGATCATCAAAACTGAACCAAAACAAACCGACCCAAAATGCTACCAATAAAGAAACACATGAGGAGGATGTTGCCTTTGTCTTAGAATGTTATCAAAGTCATCGGAGAGACGAAATTGCCTGACTCACATTTCTGGATATCCGATCATGTATTGGTTCCTGCATCGAGGAAACAATCTAATAAGCTTTTAACAGTACAATATGGCTGTAACAAATGCCAAAGAATCACCAGAATATGGTTCTGAAGTTAAACAAGCAAAACATTGTACCTGGGTTGGGGATATATCGATTCTCGATCCTGTCATTGTTTCGTACAGGAAAATGTACCTGCCATTATCATCACTTTTCTCATTAGCTCTCAAACCCACGATTACTTGTGTTAAACAGGCGTAGAGCTAATTCAGTTACGAGTTCTTGCGTTTAGTTTCACAAAGAAATGCAAATGGGACAAGGCATACCTCCAGGCTAATTCAGTTACGAGTTCAGCTGGAGCATCCGGCAAGACCTAACAAATTAAGGATCAAAGATAACTTCAGAAAAGATTCTCATATAATCTTGGAAAGACTATAAGTTATGTTTTGGAGATATACGCGTACCTTGTCTTCATAAGGATTGCAGTTTTCTTTAAACCACAATCTCAAGAACTCCTGTTGAGAAATAGAAATCATAAATAAACTTTTCCAAACAGATCAAAATTGGCTCGGACTGCCCAGATGAGAGCAAAAACAGGAGAAAGCGCTCACCTTATCAACATTTTCAGGTTCAAGACCTTTCTGAAATCGTTCTTCATAAGAACCCGCAAGCCAGTATCTGCTTGAATCTGGTGTATGGATCTGTACAGGGTTCCAACAGATATTTCGATATACATGTAGATAATTGTATCAGTCAGTAACTTTTAAGCAATCTGGTGCACTAGTCATATGCATTTCCATTATTGTTTGTGTGTTTTAGAGCGACAAGAAGATAAGTGGAAGTAAGGAGAAGAACCAACCTCATCGATTAATAAAATCGAGCCATCACTACTCTTTCCAAATTCATATTTTGTATCGACCAGTATTAGCCCATGCTCCTTGGCAACCCGCTGAAAGTATTAATAGAAACTATCAGAAGTTCATATCGGCAGCATAACAACTGCAAAAGGCATTTGGATTCTGAAGAGCAGAGACACCAAAAGCTTGAAATGAACTAATATGGTAAGGTTTTGAATACAAAAGCGAGAAAGAGCACAACAGAAACCGCAAAACTTAGCTTCAAGATCTAGAAAGGGGAAAGATTAAAACAGTAGACATTCAGGAGATTAAGCAAGAAAACAATGACTACAGGAGGCAAAAAACTTCACAGCCCAGTTCGGCCGGTTATGTTAGAAAAGCAAGAAAGTACACTACAAACCTCAAAACTTAGCTTCAAAATCTGGGATGGAATCATTTAAACTTATTCATAAGGAAAACACCAGCGCAAGCATTATTCATGTTTTGTTTATGTATTACAACCCTTCCAATAAAGCTCGGGTGTTGGGAATTGAATCAAGCATATCAGCAATTTAATAATCTCCTGGCTGGTTTAACACTGATCATTACAGCCTAAAATATTGATGACATGTAACTCACCTGGCCAAATTCGAACAAGCTCAAAGCTTTCCTACTTGCTTCATCAAATTCAGCTTGAGTCATCAATCCTTGTTCGACTATCTGCAAGGATAATTCACCGAAAAATGTCAACAAAACACTAAATAAATAGAACTTTTAATAGTAAATTTTGCTTGTCTTACAGTTAAGCAGATAGGTAGGACTAGCAAAGCAATATGACTCAACTCCGTTCATGTTTTCACTCATACAGAATTTACTATTTATTTTTCTTCCCAAGAACTCAAGTGGGTAATAGCTGACTAAACCTCAATAGGAGAGATGGGAACATCATGATCCTCAGCCTTAGTTGTTGGTGTAAGTATATTTGCAGGGAGCTTCTGGCTTTTCATCAATCCTGAACAATGCAGTGATCGATAAAGCGGTGACGTTTGAGATACATATTAAAAAAACAACACACAAAAGACAGTTTCTAACACCTTTCTGGTAAACCGTCCATAGTGATGTATCGGTACTTCCGGTCACATAACCTCTAACTATAAGAAAAAAGAGCAGCTTAAAATTAAACCAGCAGGAGCTGCATGGGGAACCATCCGACAAGTTAAAATATAAGAAGGCAAGAGACTTTCAAGAACAAATCGTAACTGACAAAGGAACATATCCGTAATCTCTACAACAAAAACCAGAAAGGATCAAATCTATCATGTGCTTTCAGAAATAGCTAGCCAAGTTTTATGGGAGAAATATAAAACAAAAGCTTCCATAAGTGACAAATAGAAGGAAATGGAAAATGACAGATAAAACCTTGAACACAAGCTATCGAGTTTGAAACAAACAATGTTGCTGAGAATCTTACACGGGATAGTATTTGATTAAAAAATTAAAAAAAAACTGATTTGGTTTATGCATAACACAGAAAGACATACCCACAAACTCAACTGGGAAGACTGAGCATTTCTTCGCTATGACAACATTTTTGTCTGGAGATGATACAATTGCATTTGGAGTTATGTGTTGTGTGTTATTGAACCACCACAAACTGGTCTCATTAAGAACCTGAAAAGCATGTAGCACAAAGATTACAGTTGTAAGAATTGATAAACACACCTATACATCATTAAAGGAAAAAAAAGTTACAAGTTTTCAGTTGTATTCAAATGTACATAATCTCAATCTACCTGTCAAAACACTCTCGAATACAAACCTGGCCTTTGAAGGGAATTGAGGCAAGAATGCGGTCGAATGCACTCTGACGATCAGTCGTCACCAGAATCAGATAATCACCAGCATCATAGATATCTCTGACCTGCAAAATTCGCATCCCTACCCTGATCAGTTAGCTACTCCAATCCTACAGCTTCCTAATATTGCAGACGATAAAGCACTAGAAAAGAAACACCACTAACCTTGCCCTTGATTTTTGATTTTAGACCAGGAACGGTTGAAAGAAGATCCGTATCAGAAAGACAATTAGAAAGTGAGTCTTTAATGGTGCCAAGAACCTCTCCTTTTCGGGTGCTGGTGACCAAATCATCAAGTGACAGCTGTTGTTGTTGCTGCTCTTGCTGGTTTTGGGCCTTGCACTGGCTAGACATAACTGATGAACACAATCTTGTATACCCCGTGAACTTGGGTTTCGTCTTAAGAAACGACACTGATACAAAAGATGGCTTCTTTGCAGGGTTTTCCGACACGCTGTGTGGTGTTCTTGCAGGGCTTAGAATCGACCTCACACATTGAGCCATTACAGAAACAGACCCTAACACCTGCACCAGAGTCATATAAGATCACAACCAAACAGAAACCATGAACCCTGAAATCAAAACCGGATACCCGAAATCGCAAAGCAAAATATCAAGACCCAACCCCAAACTCTAAACCAGGGATCGAACTACTACAACTTTAACAACGCCGGAGAAGATAACAGAGGAAAATTCCGGCGGGGGAGTTACTTTTTGCGTAAATACCACGGTGGGTTTCGAAACAGAAATTGTTTAAAAGAAAGTCAAACTCCGGCATTTCCCATTGCTTTGGTGATACTCCTGTACGAAGCGCGATCAATGCACTAAAACGCAACCGCAGCATTGACGTTTGCGAACGCACCAGTAATGATGTTTAAAGACAGGTTATTCCTGACTGTTTTTCACCAAAACCCAAATCCAAACGGTGGTTTTTCGCTATCACCTTCGCCGAATATCATATTAGAGGTCTCTGACGGAGGAAGAAGAAGGATACGAATAAACTTACCGGCGACGGATGAGAAACCTTGGCTGAGGGAGCTTCAAGGGGACAAGTAAAACGAAGAACTTGTTAGGGTTTTTCTATTTTTTTAACTATTTTTCCCCCTGTCTGCGGGTATTTGCTTTTACATTTAAGACTTGATTGAATTTAGTGTTATTACTTGGAGTTTTTTTTTTAAACCATTTTTTGCTATATGTTTTTCTTTTATGGAAGTTGGACAATTTTAATGGAAAGTAAGAATATTAACAGTTTGGAAAAATGGGGATAGATCTCTCAAGTTTACCAAAAATGCACACTTTAAATTGGATATGGATGATTTAAAAACGATGCGTTGATAGATTTTACCATTACATATTATTACCTTAATATCTTATGATGCGTACAAAATGATAATTTCGATTCTTAGCAAAAGGCACAAATTTCATTTATTTTTAAAGCAAAATACTTATCTTTCTCTACTACTGACAAAATTTATGTATTTATATATTATCACTAACAAATTATCAATTTAGACATTAAATTTTTTGATACATTAAATTATGAACGAATTTTGACATGATATTAAATTTCAAATGGATTTTAATTCTCAAAATTCTAGTTTCCCATAATTTTGAAATATAGTAGTAAGGATATATATTAAATTGTACATAATTCATCTGTAATCAATCTTTAATTCGGCTTAATTGTTTATTATTTATGAATATTTTCATGAAACATATGGTGGTGACTATATGATTCTACATGTGAAAATAAATATATGATGATTATATGGCTTTTGATATGATATAGGGGTGCAATGCTAATTAATTGTTGGGTTAAATATGTTTGTCTCCTTATCTTGTCGCTCAAACATGAGGTTTGAATTTTCCGACACAGAGAAAAATGCATGACAAAGTTATTGAATGAAGCACAAACCCGTTGCAGAATCTCGAGAGATAGAAAGAAAGCTCGAATATTTTTGAGTTTTACGAAAAACTAGCATGCGATATAGGCAAGGTTCAAGAAAGCGCTAGGCGCTAGGCGGGCGGACACCCAGCGCCTAGCGCCTAGAACGCCTAGGCGGGGCCTAGGCGGTGTCTAGGCGGGCTAGGCGGATATATATATTTTATTTTTATTTAATATAATTATAATATAAATATTTAATTCCAAATATTTATAAGTACTTAATTTTATAAAAAACATATAAATAAATACAGTTTAGTAGATAGAAGAAGACAAATGAAATGACGATAGCAAAGTTAATAAAAGATAAATGCATGGATATATGTCATTGTTAGTTTTTTTCTTTAAGTACCAAAACGACGTCGTTTTGACGTCAGTTATTTTTTTTAAAGACCGCCTAGAAATTAATCGGGCGGTCAAGGAACGCCTAGCGCCTAGGCGGGGCCTAGGCGGCGCCTAGGCGGGATTTTTAGAACACTGGATATAGGTGACGAAATCCATTGTTGGGTCGAATATGTGGTCTGGTGCGAAGAAGAAAAAAAAGCTTTGAAAAATAAAAGGAATGTGAAACGATAAAAATAAGTAAAGGAAACAACAGTGGCCACATACTTCACGGTATTATGTTGTTTTTTGTTTTAAGAAAAAATATGTAGAGGCACTAAAAGAACGCATTTTTTATGTATATTTTTTTATGAAATCTTTCAGGGAGAAATAGATAAGAGACGATGAAATAGTTAGGTAAATATCACTAATTTTTAAACAAGAAGTATAAGAGTTAGTTGTTTTCATTTTTTTTTCTTTTTAGGCTTGATTTTAGTAGTTGGTTAGATTTAAAGGTAAGGGTGAGAGAGAGGTACTTCAAAAATAACCGGGCTAAAGTGCTTCAAAAATACCTTTGGCAGAAAAAAAAAGTTTCAACTTCAAATCGACTCTTAAATATTGATAATCTCATATTACCCTTGATGACAATTTTTCTCTCTCCTCTAAAGTACCTCTAATTCTCTCTCTTTTCTGTGGCGCGAAAATTACTGTTCCCCCACACCACAACAGATCCGGCGAGAGTAGCTTGAAATCGGCAAGATGGTGAACATCACCAATATCCTCTTGCATGGGGAATAGTCGACAGAGAGAAAGACGGATCATGGATGTGGTTTATGTCAAGATTGAAACAGGTGATACCGGACGGACATGATGTCGTTGTGATATCTGATCGCCATAAAGCTTGATCAAAACAGTCAAACAAGTGTATAAAGAAGCTGATCATGGTTTTTGTGCGCGTTATATATCGCAAAATATAAAGAGTTACGTCAATAAAGGCCATGGTAGAAAGACTTCAAAGGGTGATACTGTGGCGGAAATGTTCTTCATATGTGCGGCAGCATACACGGAGAACGAATTTGAAGTGCTATTGAATTATTTGAAGGCCAGGTACAAAAAATGACTTTTGTGACTTATGCGTCTTTTGTGACCTCTGCGACCCTTCTACCCTTTGCGACCCTTGTACCCCTTTGTGATCCTTGTACCCTTTGCGACCCTTGAACCTCTGCGACCCTCGTACCCCTTTGCGACCCTCGTACCCGTGCGACCCTCGTACCCCTGCGACCCTTGTACCCCCTCCAACCTTTGTAATGTTGTGACCTTTGTGGCCATTTTTGACCTTTCTGACCTTTGCGCATGTATCCTAATGTTGCAAAGTATTTGGAGAAAGAGGAACTTGATCACGTTAAGTGGGCAAGATACAAATTTAAGAGGGAACGTTACAACTTATTAACCACTAATGGCGCTGAGTCAATAAGCTCAACGTTGAAGAAGTAAAAAAAAATTTACGATCCTAGGGCTTTTAGATATTTGTTTGGGAAAGACTGTGGAATGGTTTAATAGGTATAGGTTGGAAGCAGCTACCGGTGATGATTCTCAAAAGTTAACACCTTACGTTGAGAAAACGTTACATGAACGGTTTGGACAGGCATCCAAGTTTGATGTTATTGAATTGAACAATATGAGTGATGAGTATGAGGTGAGAAATGAGATGGGTAGAAGATTTGTAGTGAGTCTTAAAAAAACGTGTGAATGCAAAATGTTTGACGTGGATAAGTATCCATGCAGTCACGCAATAGCGGCAGTACATAAGGTTGGTAAAGGTCACAAGATACCAGATCTATGTTCAAACTATTACCTTCGGGAGACATGACGTTTGGCTTACCAAGAAACCGTGTATCCGGTTCCTGACTGCAGTGAATGGGATATTCCCCCTTCAGTGTCTGAGTTTACGTTTGAACCTTCTATGCTGGCTCAGAAAAGGCAAAGCGGGAGGCCTAAAGAGAATCGTTATCCTGGACCCGGTGATACTCGGAGAAGTACCCCATCTTCGTCGAGACAAACCCCCTCTGCTTCGTCGATACAAACCCCGTCTGCTGCGTCGAGACAAACCCCATTTGTGTCGCCACAAACCCCGTCTTCTTCGTCGGTACAAAACCCATTTGTGTCGCCACAAACCCCGTCTTCTNNNNTTCTTCGTCGTTACAAAACCCATTTGTGTCGACACAAACCCCATGTTCTTTATCGTTACAATCCCATCTTCAAAAGCCAGCATCACTGGCAGTGTTTGGAACGTGACAACCGAGACAACGCCGACTTCAAAAAAAAGAAAGGTTTGTTAGTTAGTAATTGTGTAATACTATATTATTTGTATTATTTTGATTTTTTTGACATTTTATCATTGTTAATCCGTAAATTCGTCGATTTCGTATGTATCGATCATTATATGCGACCATACGACCCATGCCATTATCAATATGCCATTATCAATTTAGGATCAATATAGACTATAATATAAATAATATCGACATTTGAAAACAATGTTGAATGTATTTTTTGAAATTTTGTCAAACTCATCCGACGAGTTCTTAAAACACTATTACCGCTTTTGTAGCACAAACATTGGTTATACACAACTCAAATAGGGATACATGGGTCATAATCCGTTTTAACCATTGATTGACGTTGTAAATGTATTGTTTTGATTGGTCTGTTACATTTTATAATTATAAACCCGTAAATTCGTCGATTTCGCATGTATTGTGAACGTGCGACCCATGCGACCCTCAATTGGCATTAATTAGTTTGACGTCTGATGTGCGTTATATCAAGTAATAAAAACCTAGACTAACGCTTCCGCAAGAATACGGATCGTGTAGCAACTAGGGTCGAACACAAGGAATTGATGCAACTCTAAAGCTATTGGACTAATGAATAAGACTGTATTGTTTTTATTTTTTTTTTTGACATTTTATCATTGTTAATCCGTAAATCCATGGATTTCGCATATATTGATATTTATATGCGACCATGCGACCCATGCGACCCTCAATTGGCATTAATTAGTTTGACTTTTTAAATGTATTGTTTTGATTTTTTTTTACATTTTATCATTGTTAATCCGTAAATTCGTGGATTTCGCATATATTGATCCTTATATGCGACCATGCGACCCTCAAATGGTATTAATTAGTTTGACGTTTTAAATGTATTGTTTTGATTGTTTTTTGACATTTTATCATTGTTAATCCGTAAATTCGTGGATTTTGCATATATTGATCCTTATATGTGACCATGTCACCCATGCGACCCGCCGAAAATTCCGTCACCGAAATTCCCGCCGAACTTTTCATCATATTTGAAAATCTAAAAAAAATAACATATGCAGGTCGTGTCTTTTCGAATTCCATCTGACGGAGATTCGATATCCAGGTCATGTCTTTTCGAATTACAGTCGTTTCCTTTCTAACAATAACGACACAAACTCTCTCTCTAACTCTCGTTCCATCAATTTTTTCGAAAATGTCACATTTTCCTTCTTTCTTCAGAGAGATTTTTCCGCGCTATCTGGAAGAGAACTACATTGTAATCTTCTTCATCAGTCTCTCTGTCGGTATGTTACACGTAGAGAATGTAAAGATTTGACTTGTTTTTCATTTTTTGTTACAGGACATCCCGAAGATATTCTTCGATGATTATATATACGGGAACACGAAGGACAACAACACGGCAACGCTTAAATCGAATGGGTCTAACAGAAGATGGGAAGTCAAGTTGCATGGCCCCTGATTCACTGATGGGTGGAAAGATTTCTCCAACGACCTAGACTAAAGTATTGGGGATTACATACTTTTCACTCACGAAGGTGACATGGTCTTTCACGCCTCCTTCACCACTCCTGCTCCAAGGATTTTATGAGAAACTGTGGTACCAGTCACTCGTTTGAATCTGGCCGCAGATGCATTGGTAAGTGATTTCAATATGGTTTTATTCCTTGCATGGGTAAGGATTTTCACGATTTTTATTCCTTTCTTCGGATGTCGCAGACACTTCCGATAGGGTTTGCAAGGTCGAGCGGTCTTTGCCATAGACGAAGTAAGATATATCTGATGCTAGGATACTCCACGCCGTGGGAGGCAGATCTAAGGCCAGTGGCACGTGGTGGCGCTTCCATCAGAAGGGGTTGGAGAAAGTTTTGTATCAACCATCGACAGACCGTTGGTTGTACCCTAGTAGTCCAAATATATCAGAATGAACCAATACCCGTTCTTCAGTTTTTCCCTAAAAATGACAGTGTTTGATTTTCAGTTGTGTTTGGATGATTTTCATTTGTGTTTTATATTTGGATGGTTATTAGTTGTGGTTTGTATTTAGATGGTTTTCCTTTGACAATGATTCAATAGTAAGTATTATTGTTAGTATCGCTGTTTTTATGGATTTACTATTCTTGTCACAAGGGTCGCAAGGAACAAGGGTGGTAGAGGGACAAGGGTCGCAGGGGTCCAAGGGTTGCAAAGGGACAATGGTCGTAGAGGGACCAGGGTCGTAGGGGTCCAAGAGTCGTAGATGGACACGAAATAATAAATTATTCATATTATTTGTAAATAATTGTATTTGTAAATAATAAATAATAATTTTTTCATATGATTTGTAAATAATATATTAACGATTTTTTGATAATGATTCAATAGTAAGTAAATAAATTATTCATATTATTTGTAAATAATTGTATTTGTTGGCACAAGGGTCGCAGAGGGACAAGGGTCGCAGAGGGATAAGAGTTGCATAACCTCTGCGACCCTTGAACCTCTGCGACCCTTGAACCAAATATTTAAAAATAACAATAAACCAAATATTTAAAAAATAAAAATGTACCAAATATTTAAAAAATAAAAAATGTACCAAATATTAAAAAAATAAAAATGTACCAATTATCAAGTTAAGATTAGGTTGGAGGGATACATTTTCCATTACTAAATATCTCCGTCGCCATCTTCTCACGCATGGAAAGAACAATGTCGTCGCAAATGGAGTGCAAATCATGATGTGTTTTCGTTACCGCAGCTTCTAAGTATTTGTAGGAGTAAACACCACAGTCATTCCCGGTTCCGTTCTGTACACCTTGATAATACTCATATTTCCATTTACCTTGTTCAGATGCCAAAGAAGGAAACCCTCCGAGAATGAACATCTTGGGGATAGCTTTTCTTAGCTTCTCAATCACCGGATCGATATGTGTTCCTTTAAGCCTCGTCTGGCAGTCGTATACCGTGATACATTGGGTTTTGAAATCCGCTTTCATGGCTATCCAATGACATCCTGTATATATACAACTGATCGACGGAATGTTTAGAACCGCGACAAAGCCTTCGAAAGCACTAATCGGTTCCGTACTTCTACATGAATACTTGCCCTTCAAACAATCACTAATAGGTTCCGGCAAAGTGTCCATAGTGTCCAAATTCTCATACGCCCAATGCTTGAGGATCTCCGTGGCAAACATAGGAAAAACGTAAAGTTTCTTAAATAACCCGGGGAATGTCTTCATGTGACAATACTGCATCAACAACGCCTCCTCCAATTGCTGCAAAAAAAAACACATGAATACATATGGCACAAAATGACCTCTGTGACTTCGGGTTTAAAAAACTTACTTATCTTCCAACCATATGTTGGGCGTTAATATAACCTTCCAAAACTCTGGCCCCCGGGGAATATCTAGATCAGATTTCCACCAACTCTCATGTCCAGGTTTCTTCAGGAACGTATAAAGAGCAGTCAATTTTTCACCATTTGCGTCAATGAACGAATGTTCTCGGGTTATCAAGCCCTTTTCTAATCCCTTGGGCGTCCACCAGAACGAAAGTTCTTCATCCACCTTGTTATCGGGTTCTTGAACCACCTTTTTTTCAGGGTCTTGAACAACCTTCTTTTCGGGTTCTTGGACTCCACTAACATCTTTCCCTCACCCTTGCCATCTCCCCTGCACTGTTCTTGCTCTTTTCACCGGCGGAGGATCAACATATGCCTCCCGTGGTTTTAAAACTCGTTTACGAACCGGCGGAGAATCCTTCGATAAAGGTCCAGCACCTGCATAAAATTTACTTCATTAAACATATGGCGACCAATGCGACCATGCGACCCATGCGACCTATGCAGACCTATACAACCCATTTAACCTTTTGTGACCCATTCGACCTATACGACCCATTCGACCTTGTATACCCATTCGACCCATACGACCCATACGACCCATTCGACATTTTGTGACCCATTCTACCCATAAAACCAATGCGGCCAATGCGACCATTGTGACTCAAAAGACCGTACTTACTTGGTGGAACCTCCTTATCCTTAGAGGGGCCTCTTCGACAGGACCGACTGTAGGTTCCTCGGAAGGAACCTCCTTAGGGGGGCCTCTTCGACAGGACCGACTGTAGGTTCCTCGGAAGGAACCTCCTCAGGGGGGCCTCTTCGACAGGACTGACTGTAGGTTCCTCGGAAGGAACCTCCTTAGGGGCGCCCTCTTCGACAGGACCGACTGTAGGTTCCTCGTCAGCGACTTCATCGACAGTAACCACTGGAGCATCTGCATAAAATTACTTCATTCATTAGATGCGACCCTTCTACTTATACGACCGTGCGACTTATGCGTCTTTTGCGACCCTTGCCGATTCTCGATGGAAATTGACTCAAATGAACTATTTCACTATTTAATACTTACTTGGTGGAACTTCATCAGGAGCAACGACTGCGGTAACCTCTCTGGAAATGTATTCAGTTAGAGGAATGGTGGCGGCAAATGCGATATTATCAATTAATCTCGAAATGTTTGCCAAATCCTCTTCTGAGCCATCTCGAGAGTCATTTTCAGACTCTGACTCAACCGACTATTCTTTAGGCACTGGATATGAACGTTGAAGGAATTCATCATCTCTAACACTACCGGAAGATTGGTTTGCGGTGCTCGCATCTATGTCGGCAGATTTTGATTTTGCCTTTTCAGCACCTTTGGGATTTGCCGCCTCTGCTTTTGTATTAGGCAAATGAAACCCGACATCACTTAGAAGATCTCTGATAGCGTTGATGATTATTTTCTCGACTTCTTTATTTCCTTCACTAATTTCTGCTCCAGTGTCAGCCGGACTGCAGCTTCTTTTCCTTCAACTTCATCTTCATCCTTGCCCTCTTTTTCAGCTTCAGCTTCAGCATCAGCTTCAGCATCACCATCTCTTTCTTCATCACCTTCAGCATCAGCTTCAGCATCAGCTTCATCATCTTCAAGCTCTATCATTTTTCCCCCACGCTCTTTTTCCTCTTACTCCCCTTCCCCTTCCCTTTCCCTTCTTTTAATCACCAAGAACTGTTTTTCGCGTCAGCAGTTCTTGCTCACGGATGTCCTCCCAACAAAGTCCCTTCGGATTTCTACGAATATGTTCCATCCATATCTCAACATCGGAATCGTGGCATCCCTCATAGTCGTCCAGATCAAAAACTAAACCGTGTTCTTCGTGATCAGCACAAAGAATACTTCGAATATCCTGAAAAACAAAAAATAGCCATTATTACCCTTTGTGACCCTTGTTTTCCTTGTGACGTGTAATTGTTACCTTAGAATCTCCGATCAGCCTTATAACGTCTACATACTTCAGGTTAATACTGGATTTAACCATTTTCTTGTACATTCTTGGGCATGATGGATCCGCATCCATAACATCAACATACCATCCCTTTCCGCCCAAACTAAAGATGATTTCGAATGGAAGTAACTGAAACATTAAAACAAAATGATAAGAATGCAAAAATATATACAGCTTACCATTAGTGAAATCATGAAACCGCCATAATACCATTTTGGTTTCGGTGATTCCTCGCTAACGTGTGTATGAAAAAATTCACGTTATTCGAATAATATGTACAACTTACCATTAGTGGGATCATGAAGCCGCCATAATACCAATTTGGTTTCGATGATTCCCCGCTAACGTGCTTGCGGCAAGTATCCACAATCTTCTCGAATGTGTAACAGCTTCAGCTTTAGCATCACCTTCTCTTTCTTCATCAGCTTCAGCAACACCTACCCTTCCTTCATCTTTGTCATCTTCAACCTCTATTATTTTATCACCCACGATTTTCTTCCTCTTAGTCTCCTTCCCTTTCCCCTTCTTTTGATCACCAAGAACTGCTTTTCGCGTCAGCAATTCTTGCTTACGGATGTCCTCCCAACAAATACCCTTCGGATTTTTATGAATATGTTCCACCCATATCTGAACATCGGGATCATGGCATCTCTCATAATCGTTAAGATCAAAAAGTAAAGCTTCCTCCTCTATAGAGTACCGGATGGGAACACCGTTTAAGACGAACCACAACTCCTTCTTGTCCCGTACAATCACGGAGTGATTTAGGAGGATAGACATTTGAACCTTAGTCAATGTGGAGTCACATTGGAAATGGAATAAATGCTTAAATTGCGATTCCTTGTCGAAGTAATGCAACTCGTATTCATCTAAGATTCCTCTCAGCTTCGTTATTGTCTCGTGAGGATAACACTTGGTGGTGATCTTTGGCATTCTGTCCATGTGTTTGAATTCATACACAAACTTCGACTTTGGGGCCACCTGCAAAATGACCAATTAATTAAAGCATACATTACACTTCTACCGACTCAAGCGACCTATGCGACTCAACCGTCCCGTGTGACTCAACCGACCCATGCGACTCAACTGACCCATCCGACTCAACCGACCCTTTGACTCAACCGACCCATGCGACTCGACTGAACCATGCGACCCAAACCGACTCACTAAACCCATGCGACCTAAACCGACTCACTGAGACAACCGACTCAAACGACCCTTAGACCCCCTGCGACGCTCAAGCGACGATTGCGACCCAAACCGACTCACTGAAAAAACTGACTCAAATGACCCTTAGACTCCCTGCGATGTTCAAGCAACCATTGCCACCCAAATCGACTCACTCAGACTCAACACACTCACTGACACTCACACCCATTTCAAATCAATAACCATTCTGGGACTCGACAGCCTACAAAACCCTAGAAATCGACGCTCAACCAACCATCACGACCCAAACCGACTCACTGAGACAACCTACTCTTGCGACTCAACCGACTCACTGAGTCTCAACCGACTCATCAACCGACTCATTGACACTCACTCCTATTTCAAATCAATAAACCATTTTGGGACTCGAGATCATGCAAAACCCTAGAAATCGATCTACTTACACTTATTGACGCCATTGAAGATTGACCCGTGCTCTATTCTCCATCGCTGCTGATTCTAGTCATTTCCTTCTTGCCAACTTCGAATCGATCCCTCTCAAGTTCGAAATCACTTGTTCTTTTTTGGTTTTGACATGGTTTGACAGTTTTTCACGTCGAAAATACCCAGAATGCAGGTTTTTCACGTTGGAAATTTAAAGGTAAATTTGTCTTTCTCCAATTTTTTTCTCCGATTAAATAATTATTTTAGGGAAGAGTATTTTTGAAGCGTTTTAGCCCTACGAAGGTATATCTGATATTCGCCGGGTGAGAGTCGGGAGAAGAAGAGAGTTTTGTCCTTCTTTCGTGTGTTTAGTTATTTCTTTAGATTTTATTTTATATTTAATATCTATTTATAAATATTTAAAATTAAGTATTTATAATTTAGGTGGCTCAAGCCATGTTCGATAAGAGCATTCGAACAGAGCCTCAATAAGTTTAGGGCCTATTATTTTCAAAAAAATTAATTAATATTTAGAATAATTGTACATTAAAAAATACAAAAGGACCTATTTTAATTTTATGACACATGACCTCTTTTCTAACGTTTTTTAGTTGAACCGATCTTATTTAGTTATATATATATATATATATATATTTCTACATGGTCCGCCAAAACATCACCTAAGGCTAACGTTGGGTGACCGCGTACGTAGCGTCTAATGATTTTTAAACTTACTTATTATTTATTATGGGTGCTTGATCATTACATCAAAAGGTAATCCAAGCAATTAAAATTACTGTAAAACATGATATTAACGATGCATTTGTTATCTTCAAATCTTGATACGTGGCTGTACAATCCTTTAATTGTAATAATTGATTGATTTTGATTGATATGTTATCATACAATATCTATTAATTAATATTTTGTGGTAATGGTTATAGTTTTAAGAAAATGAATAGTTTTGGAGTGCATGGATGTAGACATTACATTGGTTTGAGCCATTCACTTGCCTTTTAAATTCAAATACTTTTGACGAAAAACAAACTTATGAAAAATCAAAAAGATCAAATGACATTGATTTTCTGATAATTATGTACACTACCTTAGACATCTTTGAGGATATTTAGGAGCCTAAATTCATTTATTTTTTTATTGAGTTTGAAAAATGTTTTGTACAAACAGTTAAAACAGTTAAATACTTATATGGATGTATATTTTCAATACTTTTCATGAAAATATACATAAGAGATGACCTATTAATGATAACATCGATTAAGAATAGAATGTATTCAAGTGATAGAATAATTTAAGTGGGATGAGTTGTATATCAAATTGTTCGTTATTATATTGTTTTTATCAACAAAATAATAAAACACATTAAAATTGATAAAATATATAAAAATTTAAATATAATATAAAATATGTTAAACATGTTAACATGATAAATTACAGAGAAAATATGGTTTAGATCAATCACATTAGAAATATACCACTGTTATACAAATTTCTAGTCAATTGGATGGTCGAATAACGCTTAACGTCTAAATAAACTAATTGATATCTAGTTAATGTTTAAATGATTCTAAAAAAATTTAAAATACGCTATGATTTTTAAACATTTTAAATATAATTATTATTTTTTATTAACATGTTTCAGATCAATACTCGATTTATAATTAATATTGATGAATCACTAATTATTCAGTTCATTTAATATCATCTTTGAGCTCTATAAATTTATATCCGAGAGTAAGTTGTAAAATATCATCATTTTGTTATTTTGCGCGCGTTGTACGATTTTGTAATAATTATATTGTATATTTTTTAAATATTATACATAATTCATTAATTCAATTGTTATGACATTTGATATATGTATCGGTCAATATAAACGCACAAATTTTAATTTTCACTGTAAAAGTTAAAACAATAGATTTATAAGATGTAATGTAAACTAACAATGATATCTATTAATAATATCATTGAAATTGTAAAACGTAATGTGTTGTAGATAGTGATTACATCATCTGTACTGGAGTTTTTTATTTTTTTCTTATACGTATCTGTATAATTTTTTAGGACTAAATTGAATTTATAACATGATTTAAAAATAATTATTGAGGTATGGACATAATTTGAGAATCTTTAAAACTAAATTATGTTTGAATTTCTTGATTGTCTTTAGATTTTTATTGGTATAGATATTTGTGGAGCATGACGATCGAAGTGTTAACAAACATGATTGATCCATTTACAAAAGATAATTACGCAACGATATGAAATAAAAACATATATTAATTAATCTAAGTGTTAATTTTTTTAATATCGTTTATCAAAATCTAGATGATACCGGCGTGTTGCGCTGTTTTATGATAATTAAACTGTGTTTTCTTAAATTGTTTGTCCTTCATGTTTAGCTGTCCATTGCAAGAAAAAAACCAACAAAACAAATCAGATTCTAGGTCTTTGAAAACTTTCAAGTTTTTGAGATTGGTGTATATAATTTTTTTAAAAGTAGAAATTTAAAATGTAAAGATAAAAATCGAATATATGTTTACTTTAATACAGTTTTATATGTGTTTGTATGTTATGTAAAATATATTGTAACCTATATTTATATTTTGTGTAATGTATTGGTTGTTTTCGTTAAATATTAATATTTTAAATCTTTATTTTATTTTGATTCTTGATATGATTCTATATCCACATACATATTGATATAAATATAATACGATTTTATTCAAGTTTTGTTTTTACTTTTGTTTATTATAACGAATAGATTACCTCAAGCGAAGACCTTGCAACTTAATTTTTTTAATATTATTATTTTTTCAAATATAATTTTGTAATATTTTTAGAAATTTTAATTTGATTAATATAGAAAGAAATTATAATTTATGTTTCAAAAATTCGTTACCAATTTTTTTATAATTACAATAATAAAAATAATAAAAATAATAACAGTAACAATAAAATATATTGCTACTTTCTATTTTATTACTACTAAGATTATATCTAAATTAGATTTAAATAGAGTTTTTTCTCCTTTTTGGTGATATAGTTTCATCATAGGAGAGAAAAAACCTTCTTATTATATATATGATTTCATAAATTATAAATCAACTTTAATCATATTATGAATATTAGTTTTTTGAGTGTTTATTTGGTTTTGATTCTTGATATGACTCTATATATCCACATACAGATTGATATAAATAAAAAAGATTTTATTCAAGTTTTATTTTTATTTTAAAGAAAAAATTAACTCAAGACGAAAACCTTACAATTTAATTATTTTAATATTTCCAATTGTTTTCAAATTTTATTTAATTTTTTTAATATTTTTTAAAAATTTTAATTTGATTAATTCAGAAAGAAACTATTATTTATTTAAAAAAAATTGTAAAATTTTATATTAAAATAATAAAAATAATAACAATAATAATAAAACATGTTGTCACCTTCTATTTTAATAATATTAAGATTATATTTAAATTAGATATAAATAGAGTTTTTTCTCTCTTGATGTGGTTTCATGAGAGGAGAGAGAAAAACATCCTTATTATATATATATATGTTTTTTTTTTCAAATTTTATTTAATTTTGTAATATTTTTAGAAATTTAAATTTGATTAATCTAGAAAGAAATTATAATTTATGTTTCAAAAATTTTTAAATAATTTTTTATAATTACAATAATAAAAATAATAACAATAACAAAAAATATATGCATACTTTCTATTCTATTACTATTAAGATTATATCTAAATTAAATTTAAATAGAGATTTTTTTCATTCTTGGTGATGTGGTTTCACCACAGTAGAGAAAAAACCTTCTTATTATATATATGATTTCATAAATTATAAATCAACTCTAATCATATTATAAATATTAGTTTTTTGAATATTTATTTGATTTTGATTCTTGATATGGTTCTATATCTACATACAGATTGACATAAATAAAAACGATTTTATTCAAGTTTTTTTTATTTTTATTATTAAAAAGAAATTAACTCAAGCGAAGACCTTACAACTTAATTATTTTTAATATTTTCAATTGTTTTCAAATGTTATTTAATTTATTAATATTTTTTAAAAATTAGAATTTGATTGATTAAAAAAGAAATTATAATTTATTTTTAAAAAAATTGCAAAAAAAATTTTATATTAAAATAATAAAAATAATAAACAATAACAAAAAAATATATTACAAACTTCTAATTTATTACTATATAGACTATATTTAAATTAGATATAGTTAGAGATTTTTTTCTCTCTTGGTGATGTGGCTTCATGAGACGAGAGAAAAAAATCTCCTTATTATATATATGATTTTTTTAAATTACGATGTAACATATATACAGGGTCGACTCATCTAAAAAACGATAGAAAAGAGGTCCTGTGCCACAAAATTAAAATAGACCATTTTGTATTTTTTAACATACAATTATTCTAAATATTAATTATTTTTTTGAAAATAATAGGCTTTGCGTATATATAATCACAAACCAAAATTTGGTTAATTTCTTTAGAGCTAATGAGTACACCATTTGTTTTAATTGATTTTTATTTTTAGTTATCTACATGTTAAAAGATATCATTTAGAAAGGAAAAAAAAAACTCAATTTACTTATGGACATCCAGTCGGCCGTTCCCTATCCGCCGAGTGCTTAGACAGTACTTGGACTGTCGACCAAAACGACGTCGACTTTTGAAACACAAATATTATTCGATTCGATCCAATGCATCCCTGGCCTCCGAGAAAAAAAAAATACAAGCACTTCCTGAGATCAAGATCTGTCTACTTCTTTCAACCTCTTTATAAAAATTCGGCCTTTGTGCTTCCATAATCTCTCCTGAATCCAAAAGCTCCTACATTTTTTCGAACAGTGAAAATCCTTATAGATATATGCGAAATTAGAGCTAGCCAGAGAGATGGCGAGGCAAGCGCCGAAGCAATGTTGTGGCCGCGCGGTGTTGGTTTCGTGCGTCGTGCTTCTCGCCGTTGGACTCGTGGGTGACTTCATCTGGGCTTCCTCTCACCGCTTCTCCTCCCCCGCCGCATCCTACTGGTCTTCCGCCGTCTTCCGGGAGAAGCCCGTCGGCGGAAAATCCGCCATTGAGGCGAATGTAAACTCGCTGTTCGTTTGTAATCTGTTTTTCGTTTGCAATTGTGCTTTTGATTTCATTTGTGTATAGACCTTAAGACATTTCCTGCTTGTTTGGGATCGTTACTTCGGATTCGATATTCTCAATGCAATGATATACGGAGGTCCGTTGCTTGTCCGTGTGGGTACTGATCATGTTCTTCGGAACGAGTCTGATTACAAGGTTTTGAAGTTTGATAGTTTTAGTTTGAGAGTAGAGACAAACAATCAGGTTGAGGGATTTCTGGTTAAGAAAGTAATCGATGTCTTTCTGCATCTTTCAGGAGAAAGATGCTAAGAAGAAGAAGAAAGATGGTATTTACGAGAGGAAACTCTCAGCAACGTTTCAAGATTTGCCTGCCCCTGAATTGAAATGGGAGAAGATGGCACCTGCACCTGTGCCTCGTCTAGATGGAGCTGCCATACAGATCAAGAATCTTCTGTACGTTTTCGCTGGATATGGCACCATTGATTTTGTAAGACTCATTACTATGGAGACATCCTTGAGTGATAGTAGTAGTGAGGGTTTAGACTGAATGGGGTTGTTTTGTGTTTTGACACATAGGTACATTCGCATGTTGATATATACAATTTCACAGATAATTCGTGGGAAGGAAGATTTGATATGCCCAAAGCTATGGCACATTCACATTTAGGGATGGCTACTGATGGACGATATATTTATGTTGTCACGGGTCAATATGGTCCTCAGTGTAGAGGGCCAACAGCTAAAACTTTCGTGCTTGATACTGATACTAACACATGGAGTGACTTGCTACCTCTGCCAATTCCAAGGTATTTAGATAAATGCGATACAATTTGGAAATGCCTGTTCATCTTTCAAATAATTCTATCTTCTGTTTCTTTTTATCTGAAAGGAGGCTTATGGATTATTTTGTCACGTACCAAAATTGACTGACGGATTTGGTTAAGGGTGTACACTCTGTATGACCGTTTCCACAGCTGTTGTGGAGAAAATGGCAACAAAACTTGTAGGGATATAAACATATTCGGTGGTGCATTAACTTTTGTGATGGTAGACGTTGAGAGAAATTTGGTCACTTGGTAATAATCTCCAGGTATGCACCGGCTACTCAACTATGGAGAGGTAGACTCCACGTGATGGGTGGAAGCAAAGAGAATCGGCATACACCAGGACTTGAGCATTGGAGCATTGCAGTGAAGGATGGTAAAGTATTGGAAAAGGAGTGGAGAAGCGAAATTCCAATCCCCCGTGGAGGACCTCACAGGTTCTTTTACGTTTATGATTTCCCTTTAATGCAATCTAAAGCATCTCACATCTGCATATTTGAGGTACTTTGTGTATGAGAGCATTGGCATAATTACCGTTACTAAACATTGATGTGCAAAACAAATTCATCTATGATTTGTACTGGCCTGATGTGCCATCATCCTACTCCATTTCAGACTGTTGTAAATGCTTGGAGACGTTTTTTGACTGTCTTTCTGTCATACATAGGGCATGTGTAGTTGCGGATGACAGACTTTTTGTCATTGGTGGTCAAGAAGGTGATTTTATGGCCAAACCTGGATCGCCCATCTTCAAATGTTCCCGCCGTCTAGAGGTACCTAAAGAAATACTACCTGTATTGTTTTGTTAACACTCCACTGTTATGTGTTATGCATATTCTTGCTATTAGTTAAGCTTAGCGTAGGAATTAGGGGCTTAGGTCGGGGAAATCTGGTTAAAATGAGGAGCAATCGAATTTTGTATATGGCTGCAGCTGGCCTAAAATTTAAACTATGCAGGTTCTCTTTAGTTGAAAAGCCTTGACATCGTTTTTGAGGGGGCGGTTTAGTTGATCATGGTCTTATTCTTTGTAGAATGGTTCACTGGATTAGGCTTCTTAGAATCACTGTGTTTGTATATACAAATACAATAGCTGGTTGTGTTGAATCATAATTGGTCAGTTAGTGTTTTGTGATTGTTGCACATCTTTTTCCTTCCAATTGGCTATTCAGGTTGTGTCAAATCCATGTTATGACAGCCTGGTTTGTTTGACCATTTTTTTCTCAGGTTGTATACAGTGATGTCTACATGCTGGATGAGGAAATGAAGTGGAAAGTCATGCCACCAATGCCAAAGCCGGACTCCCATATTGAATTCGCGTGGAAAATAGTTAATAACTCCATTGTGATTGTTGGAGGTACGACGGAAAAGCACCCTGAAACCAAAAAGATGGTTCTGGTGGGTGAGATCTTTCAGTTCAACCTGGATACACTGGTATAACCCTTCTCTGATTTATCAAAAGAGTGCACCATTACTGCCTTTGATGTAGGTGTAGCCATCTCTTAGTACCTTTTTTTCTCTCTACAGAAATGGTCTGTGATTGGAAAACTACCCTACCGCGTGAAAACCACGCTGGTCGGGTATTGGGACGGTTGGTTATACTTCACATCAGGGCAACGAGACAAAGGTCCAGACGATCCATCCCCGAGGAAAGTCATTGGAGAAATGTGGAGAACCAAACTGAAACTAAACCCATGAAACACTATGATAGGACATTCTAAATTCATAGTATGCATTCTTTAGAGCTTCATTTGCTCTCATCCCATTCGGCTCCTCACCGTAAATGTGTTAGTCACTCTGAAATTTGTTTCTCAGTGGTGACATTTGTACATTGTGTAACTGAACCAAAGTTTAATAGAAACATCATAGTTCTTCGCATGCTTTGGTTGTGTTATGCCATTTCTTGTTTACATGACTTTGCCATTTTAACACAAAAGAAAAGAGCTTGCTACGTCAACCATTAATTACATCAGAGGACTACGTGCAACACAAGATCTGTCTTTAGAGGCCAAGAACAAGTTCTACCATGAAAAGCTCTCCACCAAACCTAAGCTCTGATAATTCCTCATACTGCAGCAGTCCATTTCCATTAACCATTCCACCGAACACGTAAACATACCGGCCTGAACGATCAGCACAAGCACTGTGGAAAGACCGACATTTGGGTATTCCGTTGAGTTTTCTCCATGCCGATGCTCCATTAAGGGTAACTGAGCGAGACTGTAGACCGGTAGATGGAATGGTTTTAATGTCCAATGCCCAGAAATCGTCTTTCCTATTCCTGTTAGTATCCTCTCCCCCATAAATCAGGAGCCGACCTCCCAATACGAGTGTTGCCGAATGACCAATCCTTGGTAAGGAAGAACTCGTGGGCACATTCTGTAAGTCGTAACATATCTGTATCCATCGTTTGGAATGTTGTTGAATATCCAAGAGCCAAACATCATCGAGCGCATCATAATGAAAACCTCTCCCTCCAAAGAGAACCACTTGGTTGTCCCTAATGCAGGTCAAGGAATGTCCTGACCGCGGCATTGGTGCTGGATAAGACCCCCACGACTGCCATGTCCCTGAGTTAAAGTCTTCAGAAATTTCTAAAACCCATGTATCCCCGAGTCTGACTCCATACATTCCGATTCCTCCATGTATAACCATCTTGTTCTCACCAATGCAACAGGCAGCATGAGCACCACGAGGAGGCATTCGCACATGTTTAGCATTGAGCAACTTCCAAGTGAGTTCCTCATGTAATGTCACTCGTCCGACCCATGTATCATTGTACCGCTGCCCACGGTCATTTATTCCGCCAAACAGAACCAGATGCTGGCCAACAACGATGCAGGTGTGCCCGAATCTCCCACTCGGAGTGCCCGAATGAACTTTTCTCCACCTCAACATCTTGTGATCGCTCCCACCAACATAAGCAGTCCATGTATCATCAAGATGGCGTCCTGCGGACAAGCAATGTATATGCACAAAGCTCAAACACCCACTACCTTTAAGAATCCAGCAATAACACTACAATCGAGTAAAAAGATCACAAGAGGCAGTTCAGCTCAATATTCACACAATATGACTGAAACCCTCATTGGATTCGAACTAGTGATAATCAATCGTCTTCGAACTAGCGAAAAGATAAACTAAAATCGAACGTGGCGTGTTGCTAGCACAATCATTAAGCAAACAAAGGACGCAGGCAAAATCCAAAACTTGCGCCAATCAAACTAGTTCCATCATGTTCCAGGTCTCAAATAGAACAAAACCCAAAAGAAAACAAAAAGCCGTCACATTTGACGGATGAAGAACATAAGATTAAGCCTTACCTCCTTCACACCCACCACCAAACAGAACCAGATGATCAGCCACAAAGTTGAGAGAATGAGAAGCTCTAGGGCTCGGCAACGAATACTCCCCATCTGGATTCGAGATTATGTGACAACAAACTGAATCCAGCTTGCAAACTCGCTCGAACAGCATCATCCACGCGAACCCATCTCGAGCAGACGACTTCAGAGCCTCCACTGTCTCCGGACTCCACTCCCGCCGGCAAATGGCTTCCCAGAGACCATCGGAGCAAGCAAGATCTCGGAATCTCTTGCAGGTCATGGAGAAAGAGAGGATTGAATCTATGGGGAGAAGATGCAAGATGGTGAAAAGATCATCTTGGGCCAAGTTCATTATCGGCGGAAACGGCGGCGATGATGAGGATTCTCCGGAAACGGCGGAGTTATCCGTCTCCGACATGAAGAAATCGATGGGTATCGTTGGACTTGTTGGTGGTATTAGTGGAATGATTGCGGTGTGGGTGTGGCCATTGTCTGGTTGCATCTGCATTTCTTTGTAACGAAGTGGGTTGTAAAATAAATAATATAACTATTATAATTATAAATTTTTTTACGATTTTCTAAATTGAATAATTATATTTATTTTTTTATAAATATATAATTCATAAATTTCAAAATTCATTTTTTTATTTTCTCTATTTTTTATATTCAAATTTTAAGTAAATTTTTTGTCTTTTTCTTGAAATTCATTATATGTATAATACATATATATTATATATCATATAATATGTATGTATACATATAATAATATATCCATATTATATTTTTATATCATTATATTATCATTAATTTTTAAATATTTATCGATCTAATTTTTAAATATTATTATTATTAATATTTTTAAATATTATTAATTATTAATTCTTCATATTTTGTGGATCACAATGACAATGAATGATATAGACATGAATTTTTCTTTTTATTTTTATTTTTAAGGTTTAGCTTGTTATTTTAATTTCAAATTTATTTTTTTGTGTTTAAATTTAAGTTTCATATTTTATTATAGTATTTTGTTAATTTATGTACATTATATGCAACTATAATTTCATATATTTCAGGTTCATCGCTATATTTATCGGATCAAAATAACATAAAAATGTTACGATAAAATATCAATGATGGAGATATATGTCTAGCGAACTGTGCTACAATGCACACACTATTGAAAGATAAAAAGTATTTTTTTTCAATATGAAAATACATGAATCCAGTTTCAATACAATATCTGGAAATGCAAAAATAATTGAGGGATGTGGAGAAATAAATTTTATAATGTCTGGATGAACAAAATTTATTATATAAGATGCATTATCTCTACACAATCCAAAAGAAACTTATTGAGTTTCAAAGATATTTGCCAAAATAAATATCATGTTGAAACAATGAATGATAAAAATCGTGAATATCTTTATATCACAGTAATGGTTTCTAGAAAGAAATATATTGTGGAAAAATTATCAGCCTTATCCTCTGGATATATTTCAAAAAGACCTAAAGTATAAAGATGTGTTTAAGATTTAGCATGATCAACTGGGTCACCCTGATTCAATAATTATGCAGAGAATCATTGAAAACTCCAATGGTCATCCATTAAAAAAATGAGAAGATATTTCAATCTCATGAGATTATATGTACTGCTTGTTCTCAAGAAAAATGATAATAAGGCCATCATCAATCAAAGTTGGGCATGAATCACCATAGTTTTTAGAACGAATACATGGAATATATGTGGACCAATTCAACCACAAAGTGGACCATTTTGATACTTTATGGTATTGATCGATGCTTCAAGCAGATGGTTATACGTTTGTCTATTATCAACCCATAGTGTTGCATTTACGAGGTTTCTGGCTCAAATAACAAAATTACGAGCTCAGTCTCCCGATTACCCTATTAAGAAAGTGATGCTTGATAACGCTAGTGAATTCACTTTCCAAACTTTTAATGATTACAGTACATAATTGGCATTGAGATTGAACATCATGTACCACATGTTCATACACAAAATGGTATGACCCAGTCGTTAATTGAACATCTTCAACTCATTGCTTGACCATTAATAATGAGAACAAAACTCTCAGTTTCTGCTGGAACTCATGTATCTCATGGTTTTTCTTTTTTAGTTCCTTCAGAGGTTTCTCTAGATGTTCTTGTTGAGGTTCCTCCAGTGGTTGCTCCTGATGTTCCTGACGAGGTTCCTATAGTGGTCACTTCTGATGTTAGGTTGATCCACGCGAACCCATCTCG
>CM071863.1:18176691-18188020 GCA_036759665.1 Gynandropsis gynandra
ATACCCCAGTGGTTCTTGTTGAAGAGGTTGCCGATGATGTTGGTGCTGAGAGAAATCCAATTGTTCAGGAAAATCCAGAAGTTCCAGTCGAAAAGGTTGATGTAGATGTTCCTTTCGAGAATCTACCAAATAAGTAATGTTGAATCATAAAGGTCACAAAGGTCACAATGGTCATAAAGGTCCTAATGGATAAGTCTAATGAATAAAGTGATTTTATGCAGATGTTGGAGCTTCTTTAGATGAGTCTAATGGTCTATTTGATAGTTAAACGAATGATAAAACCATAAAAGTCAAGACATAAGCCATATATTGAACCTCAATCGACTTATCCACCAACGGAAATACCAAAAACACGTGGACTATTGAAGGCAAGACATGATTCATATGTTGAACATCCGTCAAATGAGTCATTAGCTAAAATACCAAAAACACGTGATGGACCAAAAATATATGGTGAACCAAAAATGAGGGGTGGATCGAAAACACGTGTAGAACCAAAAACATGGGGTGGACCAACAACAAGGCCAATGAGAAGGAAATGAAGAGGGATATGGCAAGAGAGAGGTGTAGAAAAAGATGTTGATGCAAGAGAGGTGATCGAAGAAGAACCTATAAAAAATGTGGTCGAAGAACCTGCAAAAAAGGTGATTGAAGTACACGTAGATGCTAAAAGGAGTGGATATTTTGTGTGGAAGCCCAATGGATTGGTACAGGATAAGATCTTTCGAACTTTTTCGTTCATTGATGGTAGCAATTCTAGATTGACGAGTCTATTTAAGTTTATGACGAAGCACGCCAAGAACGTTGGTGGAAATCAGATATAGGCTATCCCCAAGAGCTAGAGTTTTGAGAGATTGTACTGAAAAATGACAAATGGCTTGAAGATGACATATGACTTAAAGATAACATAATTTTTTTTAACCCTTAGCCACGAAGGTCACAATGGACATATTTTTTTAACCCTTAGTCACGAAGGTCACAATGGTCATATTGGTCACAAAACTCAGTATGGTCACAGAGGTCACAATAGTCACAGAGGTCACAATGGTCACAGAGATCATTTTGGGTCATATGTATTGATATGTGTCATTTTTTTTGCAGCAATTGGATGAGACATTGTTCCAGCTGTACAACGGTATTCGTATAAATCCAAATCTATATGGATTAAAAAATTATTACGTTTATGATATTATGTTCATGCAATCGCTCAAGATGTGGTGGATGGACGATGACATTAACATGGAAGAATTACCGGATTTTTTTAGCATATACCTTGAAAGCGAGGTCGAAGACAGTGGCAAATTACATTGTCTTGCTTTCGGGTTTTAAAATTCCATCACTTGCAAATCGCTATATACCTTGTCATTAGATAGCCATGAAATTGGATTTGAAAAGAAAATGTGTCACGATATATGACTGCCAATAAAGGTTGAAGGAGACGCATATCGATCCAGTGGTTGATGTTATAAGAAGATTTTTGCCCAAGATATTTAAAGTCGGAAGGTTTCACTCCTTGAATGCTAGAAAATAGATATAGGATTACGAGTATTATAAAGGTCTTTCACAGAATGAAATCGTGAATGATTGTGGTGTTTTCTCCTTCAAATACATAAAAGTCATTCTACCGAGAATGGATGACATATTCCTTGAGATTTGCGACGGCAAATGTCTTCCATTCGTGAGAAGATTACTGCATATGTCTTTGCGAATGAACAAAGTATTGAAGCACCCGAAGACAAACGCCTTTCGTCATCTCCTGTGTGCTTATTTGAAGTTATGTATGAACTCAGTTTATTTGGTTATGTTTGAACTCGATTTATTTTTTATGTATGAACTCGGTTTTATGAAATTTTTTTGTGTATCTTGGCCAAAAGTGAAATTTTGGCAGAAAACAAAAAATGAAATTCTGGTGGAAAGTTGAAATGTTTTTTGAAATTTTGGGGAAAAGTTCACCGAGAATGACAAAATATTTTGCAGCAAAAAGTGGGCCCACAAGATTATTTTCCTGAGCAAAAAAATAAATATTGAGTCTCACAAGTCATCTTTTTGGCAAAAAGTGAATGATGGATCCTAGATGTTTCGTGAAAGCCGTAGTAAAGGTTACAAATTACGTTGGGCGTTTAAATTGTGTTTTCGATACATTTAGGAACATAAATAATATTAATTCAAATACTTTACAACGTCAAACAATAGTTATAACAGATTTTTTCACATGTGTCACATGAAATGTAGAATGGATAAATGTGCTTTAAAAGTGATAATAGTGTTTTAAGAACTCGTTCGATTAATTTGAACAATTTTAAAAAAACTCATTTGATATTTCGTTAACTTTTGACGTTATTAATTTTATTGGAGAAGAGAGAAAGCTGTCGATTTTAGAGAATAAATGAAACAATATATGATTATCAATATTATAAGGATAAAGTTTGAAATAAAGATTTTTTTAGGAAAAAATAGAATTAAAACTCTTATAATATCGAGTATATTTTTAAATTAACTCTTTTAAAATACGTGATATTTTAGTAAATATATCAATATATATTTAATTAAATTCACCTAATTTTTGGCGTAAAAAGATAAAATTATAATAGACAAAATGTTTCATTTATTTAAAATAAATACGACATATTTGTTATACGTTTTTAATATTTTTTATCTAATAAAAGTCAATAATTACACCTTTGGATTTTAAATTGTATGCACAATTCCAAGAATTTGCTGCATATTTAGTTCTTGCTTTTGTTCATATTTACGGAAATCCACCGTTGTGTTAGAAAATCACATTTAAAACCCTATATTTCCAAACAACATTTATATTATGTTGGATGGACAATATTATAACATATTTGTATCACTTTCCGCTATGCTATGTACTACGAATCATATAGGCCAATCACACCGAGATGGGAGCTGTATCAACCGGAAATTCGATGGTTTCTTAAATCCTAAATTATCCATTAATTTTCAATCGAATAAAAATTATGTGAAAATTTTATACGTTTTAGGATATTAAATGAACTATCAACTTGTGGGTACTGCCTTCGTCCAATCGACATTAGGAGTCGACCTTTGGGGTTATCCGGACAGAATCAACCCGAATAACCTAATCCATAAGGTATATGGGTTACTTAAAAGATCCCATATGGTCTCGAACCCAAACTGAACCCGTAAAACCCGGATCGAAACTCGGATTGCTCACCCCTGATCGGCATAATAGAAGCTGATTGCCACCCAATGTCCGCCATTGAAGAATGCGTTCATTAAAAGTACGTCGTTACAGGTGGATTCAAATGGGGTTTTGATTGGTTTTTATGCGTGGGTCTTTTGGTGGTTTTGAGTTCCCGGGGAGAGGTGGTTCGAGTTTCCGCGGTTTTCGTATGTTTCAGACAAGAGGTGGTTTGGTGCGTTGGTTCACATAATTGGGTAATCGAATTCAGATAAAATAATCAATTCGGTACCTAGATAATGTTAAATTGAACATTTAGGGTCAATTATATTTGATAGAAAAATTAACAAAATTTTGACAGAGAGAACGAGCTAAATTTTGAAACTTTAGGCAGAATAAGATTTAGACTAAAAATTGAAAAAATTGAGTGGAGAATAAAATGAAGGGAATAAATAGACCTTTGTACTGAAGAAAAAGGGTAGATAAAACTTCGGTGTCTGTTTATATTACAAACAAAACTTGTCAAGAAGCCAGGCGATAAACAAAAATGACCCAAACGAGAGCATACGCAGTAGATGAATCCATCAGAAAAAAAAAAGAAAGTTAACTTAGAGTTATTATTAAATAAAGATACAAATTACTCCATGGATCCTTATATCCTTGAATGGCTTCTAATATGATGCAACATCGAAGTCACATCTGTCATTTCTGCAAATTCTGAACCTTACCCTTCTTTATCAGTGTCCAGAGAGCAAACTTTGCTTCATCTAAGGTTTCCACCTCGCGGCCTTCGTCAAAGGATAACCTTTGTATGTTGAACTGCACACAACAATCAGATGCAGACGCTCAGAAGAAGCAGTGTAGGAACATAAATAATCTTCATCTATTTGCATTCAGCATAGAACATAGAGATTGTATCACAATATTGTATCTTTTATGTAATACCTGAGCACCTTGACGGACCCGAATATCAATTCCTTTGCTGTCTATGGAAATGAGAGCGGCATCATCCACCTCACTTTCCGTGGACAGCAGCACTCTTAGCGGTTTTGAGAAGACAGCATTCAGTTCCTGTAAGAATTTAGAAAAGAAACAAGAGTTCATTCAAATCATCTTGTAATTACATGCCAAAATGCAGAGTCATAATAGTGAACAAGAAGAGCTGATATACTCACCTCGAGATTTTGCTCGCCTCCATCAACAGCTATCTTATCTGGCTGAAGAGCTTCGTACTCTTTGACATTGACCCAAGCAACGGTGCCAAAACCTCCGATGAAATATATATCACTGACAACAATTCACATCATCATGTGACCAAATAGAACAATCCTATGGAAATGACTTAACACTTCCCTAGGGTTAACTCCTTGGGTGCAATTGTCAAAACACCCATGGAGATATGGTAAAATGCATCTGTAAAAGGCATTTCCATGGAGATATGGAAAAACCAAATGAACATGTACCGGTCCTTGTCTAATTTCTTACTTGACATCAAGCAAACGAAAATGGAAATCAAAGTTCCAAGTTTTGAGATATACATAGAGCATACAGTCAGAACAAAGTTCAAAAGAGGAGCACAAAAAACTTCAATTATCTTATCTCAACTGACATCAAGATAAAAGATATTGAAAACCTCAAACCCCAATATATGTATGAGAGCCATATTTATCTCCATTTCAGTACATATTAGAATTTCATGCAAATATCTATGCACAGATTATTCATTAACACAAATCTATAAACAGACAAACAGACAATGGCTTTTCGTGGAAGAAATAATAATTTGGGAGAATTCAAAACTATAAGCAAACCTTATGTTCTGCATTCTGAAATAGTGAAAGTTTCCCCACTGCTGGGAAGTCCCTTGCTGATGCTTTGCAGCATACTGCTTATGAGCCCACTCCTAGCAAGCCAGAAAAATAAAAATTCAGATCCATAATTTAGACTAGAGCCAAAGTAAAGGTGATTTATTACAATGTATTCAGATTATGATGGGCATGTATGAAACGTAGTTGGGTAACGAAAGCACACCTGTTGATCTTCAGCCAATGGGTACACATCACCAAAGAGTGTGACTCTTGCATTTGATAAGCCGCTCCATCCAGGTATCTGCAAATCATACCCAGGAGTCAATAAAAAAGCAATGAGAATCCTCTGTTCCACATCAGTTAGGAAAGTAAATAAACTTACCTGGACAACAAGAGTACATCTAGGTTCAGCCAAGAGATTTCGAGTGTGGATTGCCAATGGTGAAAAAGAAAATACAGGATCTGGGAACCAATAGCACAACAAGACATAATCAAATGAATATATGCCAGCGGATTGAAAGAGTTATCAAATTTCTATCACGAAGACAACACAAATTAGCCGGAATACATAAAACGTTATATGTTTTGTATCGGAATGAAATTCAGAATGAGAGCTAAGGGAAGGTCAGACCATATAAGGTCTCAATAACGTATATAAACAAACACCACATAAACCCATATACACAAAAAATTCAACATATCTAAAAGCCTTTTAAGGCGGGAAGACGGATTGCATCAACTAGCAACTCAACATATTATAAAAGTAACTCTACGGTGGAGATATCAAACACAAAGAGGCAAATGCAAAATTTTCGGCGGCCAAAAAAACAGCAATAAATTTGATTGACTTACGTCCCATCGAATCGGGCACAAAATCTACCAAAGAGCCAAATGGGTACCCTTCTCTGCGGTGGTGCATCTTAGACATCACAGTGCATAGATGAGCAAACCTGGCCTTGAGTCATACCCCCCGAGACAAGAAAACAAGTTTCAGATCTTTGTCCTAAGAAGTAAAAGAAACCAACACATGGAGCAAAGTAGGAGCATAAACCTTACCTGCTCCATCAAATTCCGGACAGCAAGAGCTGGCCGAGGTAGCCCATGAGCAGAGGTTGCATTCTGAACGCCACCAGAAATCGGTGTTCTAAAAAGCCCGGCACGTGTTCCCCCGTTGCTCCCAACCCCATGAGGAAGCACAAGAGATGTATCCACGTCGACCATCTTATGAGCATCCTTTTCACCACTTTGATCAGCTTTTAACGTTTTCTTCATGACACATAAGAAGCGGTCAATCTACCGCCAATGAAATCAAACAATACACTACAACTACAAGTGCAGCGTGCATCATTGCGCTTATCAAGAACAAGTGTTTGCATTGAAACTCGATATCATCGCGACATATAATTGAAGTATAACATGAAAAAAACATAGGTTAAGCTACAAAACTATAAGAATTCAACGCATAGATACACGCTCAGAACAAAATTTGTCAACTTTCATAACATAGGAAGACATAATTCAATAGGCGATACCCTTTCTCCATGGGGACAATGCTAAAAATTACATGATCGAAGGAGCTTACCTGAGTTAAAGAGAGAAAACTGCCGGAAAACAAGCCAATCCCATTACTCCCCGCCAAATTATCAACTCCCTCGCTTGGAGTCTCATCGTTTGAGACAGCCCTGAGACGAATTCCATGACATAATCCATGGCTGAGTCTCAGTTTGGTGATTCGATTGGTTGGAGAATCGCGCAACCAAGTAGATGAAGAAGAAGATGGAGACGAAGTGGAAGAAGAAGGCAGAGAAGGCTTCGTCTCTGGGAGATTGGAGAAGTAAACTGAAGTGAAGAGAGCTTCCATGGACGAGAGAGATCAAAGGAACAAAGAGAAATCGATTCGAGTATCGTTTGAAATAATTGGCGGCTAAAACCTCAGAAGCGTCGTGAAGTGTGAGATTCTCCGACTGGATTATTTGGTCGAAAAAACTGAAGGAATGGTGGTAGGGTTTGAAATTAAATAAGGTTTTTTGGTTTTCTCTTTTATTTTATTTTACTTTTTATTTCCTTAATTTCATGGAAAATAATTTTTATTTCCTTTTAGTAAGGAATCCGAAGATTTTTCCTAAAGGAATGAAAGGGGAGGAGAGAGAATCTCTGCTCATTCAATAATTGCCAAAAGAAGAGGTTTGCCACGGTTCCAATTGTTTGACACAATGGGTATGTAAAAAAAAGGTAAGACCAATCTCCAATTTCACCTTTTAGGAAAACAGATATCATTTTAACCTATATTTTTTAAAAATATTTTTTATTAATCTTTGAATATTTCGTCTTGTCTCAAATTGATTGGTCATAATTCACCGTTGACCGGATTGAATCAATACCTAATGTAAAGTAAAAGAGATTCAAGAAATGAAAAAAAATATAACTTGTTTTACTATTTTCTTTGAAAATGAGTAGTAGAGCGAAATCATAGAAGATAATTATCGATAGAGTGTTTTTGAATATAATGAAAGTTTCAATAGAAAACGGGGTTTATGATTGTAACTTGGGAAATTGTACGTTTTTCGGATGGACAATACACGGTGTTGTAAAATGTAATTTATATAATGTTATAATAATATTGTAGCTAAATTTCTAGAGAAGTAAAATTTTGATTTATAATTGTTAAATTAAACCTTTCCAAAAAAAAGAAGAAGATAAGAATAAAAAGAAAAATGTTTTTCGAATTTCGACCAGATCAAAGGTCGATAACAACTTTTAATCTCGATATGGAATGTTGTAGAAGCTATACATAATTGAAGTTACATTCAGAATGACAATATTCAACTAAAGGCGAATGGGTTCGTTCTATTGATTGATTGTTGAAACAAACCCATGAAACCGAAATATAACAAAATATACTAGTTTTCATATTTAAATTGTTAAAAAATATGTTTTTGTTGCCTAATTAGCAATTTTACATTGATATCAAGATAGAAAATTTGGAAAATTCAAACGGAGATTTTCTTGAAAACTTGGTTATACGGTTGTTTCAGCCGAACATAGTAGTCAGTTACATCGATGAACGTGACAATAGGTGATATGGTTAATAAGTAATAATTATCTAGACTAACGCTTTCATAAGAATACGAATCGTGTAGTACCAGGATCGAATGTAAGAGAGTCGATGCAACTCTAAAACTAATAAACTAATGAATAAGACGTTTAAAATCAATAAGTGCTTGGAATGCGAATAAAATAAACTAACTAATTAACGGATTAAATTCAATTAACTAAACACTGTAGGCTTCGAGAGATGCACAATGATGCAATGATGTTATAATATGATCATTAGTCTTAGAAATTATCACGAGTTGTCCACTACCTAGCGTACGCACTACCAATCTTTCAACTACGTAATCTCACCCAATAAATGCATTAAGACCACTATCCTAATCCCTAGATTCAATCGACCGATCTCGAGTAGATTCTAAAACGATTAAATCCTAAATCATGGCTGAGTTCCAAAGTCCAATCCCCTCACGTAGATTCATTGGACTTCTACAATCAATCATTCAAGTTGTGTGCAAGAACGAAAGCATTAAGAACAATCAATCATTTTGAAAACGATCAAATACCATAATCATTCATTCAGGTTAAGTATAAGCATAAAAGCATTAAAAACCACCAAGCATTAAGCACAAGACTTCATTACATATCGGTAAAGCTCTCTAACTCATAGCTACTAAATTACTCGGACATGGACTTAGAAACAAAACACGAAAGAAAACTATATTCAACATGGATAAGGAATGAGATCCATACCTATTCTATTACCGATGTCTTCAACAACTCTTCCGTGTACCGAGTTCGTCGCCTCGTCTCCAGCCTTCCGGCGTGCTGCTGCTCTCTCTCCTTCTCTCGTGTGTGTTGTGTGTGGGATCGTGTGTGTTCTGTCCAAAATTTAGATTTTCCTCTTGACCCATTCGTTCTCTTTCCTTTCTTTCCTTTTCTCCTTCTTTCCTCTTTGGCCGAACCTAAGCTCTCCAGCCTTTTCCTTTTCAACGGACGTCCTTTACCATTTACGCGGGGAAAATGAGCGAGACTTTAGCTTTCCAATGGGCATCCGTTGGAAAGTGGCAGGAAAGAGCAATGAACGTCTGTTGCAAAGTGGCGGGAAAGGGCAACGGACGTCTGTTACCATTTGGTGGGAAATAGCGTCCAACGGATGCCCGTTAGAAATTCCAACGGGCATCCGATGAAAATCTTGTAAAAAAACAAAAAAATAAAATGTTTAAAAAATAAAAATATTTTTTTAAATAAAAAGTTTTTAATTAAAATATTAAATTGTTCACAAAAAACTAAAACTAAAACTAAAAATACGCCAATCTATCCTATTACATTTCGTTTAAATCGGCGGGGTCGATATCGTCTCTGTGATCGCCATCACCTCTAGATGGCGTTGCATCTGAATCGCGACCCGGTTCTTGCTGTGACGTTGATCCCCTTCTTTGCCCCATCAACTCGATGACACTCTCCAAGTGCTGAACTTTGGCTTCGAGCTCCTGGATCCGCCATTGTTGCGTGAAACTCTCTTGCACTACGGGAGGTACCGTCGTGGCATCCTCGACGATATCCTTTTGAAGCGCCCCGAGACCGTATAGACGTCCTTTATATGGTCTCACCGACTACAAGACAAACAAAAGTAATGTTAGTTTTTAACAAATTATTTTATTAATAATCGAGAAATAAAATAATGAACTTTTACCTCTAAATAAATTTTGTCCTTTTGTAAAGGACTGAGTTCGTCGGAGTTTGAACCGCAAGCTTGAGATTGCTGTGTGATCTTCTCCGTCACAGCTCTCACGGTTCGTTCCGCTCGAGGATCGACGAGTTCGGGTTCGTCGGCCTCTTCCCCGACAACCGACTTCTTCTTGGCATGGGTTTCTAATACCAGCTCAAGAAGAGTCGGTTCTCTTTCTATCCGTTGCATCTATTATATAAAATAAAAGTAGTTAAATAAATATTTAAATAAACCTAAAATTTAAATAAAGAAAATTTTACCAATTCTTTTCTTCGTTTCGGGAAGGATTTTGATCTCGAAGTAGGCGATGTGGACCATCTCCACGAACCTTCTCACCGTAGCGACATTGTTTGGCCTTCTCGCTCTTGGCCTGTAAGGACCCTTGGATAATGAGGTTGTTTGTGTGTTTCAGTACATCATCAACATCTAACCTGCAAATCAACAATACAAAGTTAGATAATATTTATAACATATAATAATACAAATCAAAATAGTATTTTTTTACCATAAAATCCTAGGAGAATGTTCTGCATCGATAATCGGAAGGGTTGGATGCCCATCGAAATCATCGATCAAAGAATCGATATCTATCATATCTTCCTCGTCATCAAATATCGGCGGTGCCGATTCTGGTGAATTAGGGTGATATGGTGGTGGTGGCGGCGGGGGAGGAGCTCCCGCGGAACCAGCCAATAAACCCCCGATCCTATAAAACGTCTCGGTCTCATTGTTTTTCTAAGGATTTCGAAGTGTTTGTGGGTGAAATGTGAATTTGAGAGGGATTTTTTGTTTGTGATTTGTGTTGAAATAAGAACTGTTCAATGAGTTTATATATATCGAAATTTCCTACGGGCATCCGCTGGGAATTCCAACGGATGCCCGTAAGAAACCACGTCATCTCAACGGGCGGAGTAAATTAACGTGACATACTGTATTCCCGAGGCAATAGATGGCTAAATGGCTGCTCGTCTCCCCTCGCAACGGGCATCCGTTGCAATTTCAAACGGATGCTCGTTGGAAAAATCTGTAGACTAGGGTATGCATCATTACCTAGTGCAACGGGCATCCGTTGCAATTTCCAATGGATGCCCGTTGCAATATTGCTAACGGGCATCCGTTACAAATCACCAACGGATGCCCGTTGGAAATGTGGAAAACTTAGAAATTTTTTCTAAGTGTTGGGGGCGAGTTCGTGTATCAACGGGCATGCTTTACCAATTTTCAACGGACGCCCGTTGGTATTAGATAATTCTAAGTTTTAATACATCTAACATTGTTTACATAACCTATTCGATTGTATTAACATTTCGATTGTTCGATTACACATCATATACATTACTACACATCATGCACGTTACAATTCATTTACATTACACATCATCTACATTTATTACATATAATAGACATTATTGTATTTAAATTTCTTCTTCAGTAGATTCATCGATGGGTGAGTCTTCCTTCCCGTGTTCATTAAATTCATCGCCGTTTTCATCTTCAGCATCTTCTGGTTCAATGTCTTCATAATCGCGTATGAGTTCTCCGTCTATGTCATTTCTCGCAAGAATCTCCTCG
>CM071863.1:18214182-18242356 GCA_036759665.1 Gynandropsis gynandra
GGTTTCGGTAGTCTTGTGGTGAAACCGGTTTCCTAGGACGTTTGTCTTATCATTAGAACCCAAGTAGTTTATTTGCTTTTAGTATTTCATTCTTAATCCATATTCTTCCGTTAGCAAGTTTGATTCCTAGATCGAGTTTAGGTAGTGTTGCGTAGTCTCTGTGGGATCGACACCTAAAATACTACACACGTGTCGTGCACTTGCGGGTAGATTAGGTTATTTATATTTAACTCTGATAACGCATCACATATCCTCGAAGACGAGCTTGGTATCGAGAGCCTTCCACAACTCTCGTGTGATTTATCGTTTTTACACGCCTTGTGTAAGGAGTCTTCAGACTCGGCTGCAGCAAGGGTTACCCATCCTACCAATCGAGATCCTTCCACAACTCTCGTGTGACCTATCTATCCACACGCCTTGTATAAGGAGTCTTCCGGATCGGATGGAGCAAGGGCTTCCTCTTACCTCTATTTTAGAGTGTTGTCTCAGTGAGGATCGCGTCAAGTGGTATCAGAGCTCGCTCTAGAAAAGGTTTGTTCATCTTGGCTGTTTGGTTGTTCTTAGACCAATAGCTAGTGATTGAACCGTGCCTAGTTTCTATTCGTTTGTGGACTGCTTTGGTGTGTTATTTGTGCAGGCTATCTGTGTGGTTGTTGTACGTTTAATCATCAAAAAACAATGGGAGATAGCAGTGTAGAAACCAGCCGAGTAAATAAGCTTTTGGTTGAAGCTTTTGCTGCTCGTTTTGAGCAAACTCTTAGCACCAAAATGGAAGAGTTTTGGCAAGAGTTTCGACACGAACTTCAGACCCGACCAAGAGTAAATCCTACTCTTAATCAACGAGAAATGATTCAGTAAGATGAGGGCAATAACTATTATGAACGAGACAGTTCATCTTATTCCCAAAGTAGTCAAAGACGACGCCGAGAGGTGCGGAAACGTAGGGACGACCCGAGGGATGACCTTTCTGGCCTTAAAATCAAACTCCCTCCATTCCACGTCAAGGCTGATCCGGACGCTTATTTGGAATGGAAGAACAAAATCGAACTCGTGTTTGGTTGCCAACACTACACCGAGACCAAGAAGGTTAGGATTGTTGCAACGGAGTTCTATGATTACGCTTTGAGTTGGTGGGATCAGTTAGTGACTTCCAAGCGGCGTAATGGAGAGAAACCTATAGAGACATGGCTGGAATTGAAAGCTATAATGCGTAAACGGTATGCTCCGAATCACTATCTTCGAGAGCCACACAAATCGATTCTAAACGAACAACAACTCCAACGGAAAAGGAGGTCTCGTTCAAACTTTGGAGCTGGAAATTCAGCCATCAACGGGAGGAAAAACCGAGTTATCGAAGGAGAGACAAGTCTGTCCCAACGGCCAAAGACAAAGTTAAAGTGGTTCCAGCGGCTTCACGAGACAAAGCAAAAGCCGAGGTCACTACCTCGAGGGCTCGGGATATAAAGTGCTTCAAGTATCACGAAATGGATCATTATGTAGATGAATGTACGAACAAGAGATTTATGATTATTGATGAGGATGGTGAGATTGAATCCGAGGACAAGGAATCCAAATCTTTGACCGAGGAGTATGAAGAAGAACTCGGGTGAAAGCTCAAGAAGCACTCGAGGCCTTATACACTACAATGGCTCCATGAGAACGACAAAATGAACGTGACCAACCAAGTGGCCATTCCTATCACCATCGAAACATACGAGGACAAAATCCTGTGTGATGTTCTTCCCAAGGATACGAGCTATACCCTTCTCGGTAGTCTGTGGCAATCGGATCATAAGGTAAACATGACGGTTCTACTAACCAGCATTATTTCGAGTTTAATGGTAGGAAAACGATTCTTATTCATTTGACGCCAAGAGAAGTGCAACAAGATCAAACGCACCTAAAGCAGAAGGAAGAACGCGTAATAAAACCATCGAACTTCTACACTAATTTGGGTGAGATCAAGAAATCTCTTCACTGTAGTCAATCGGTTTTATTTTTCGTGTTTAAGGAAGCTCTTTCGAGATTGACTAACCTTGCATCGGTGCTGCCGAGTGAGATCATTTCCATAAATTCTTGTAAATTTTTCATCTGGTTTAGTCGTTCGTAAAATATTTATGTTCCTGTTTGCATGAATGGCGCCTTTTTTTGTATCACATTCTTTCGGAAATGTTTTTTTTATCTTTTCTTAATGTATGTCCATAGGAAAGAAATCTTCTATGATAATCAAACAAACATGGTTTCTTCCCATGTACTAGACGAAATGAATGTGTATCCTCCATACGATATGGACATGCCAGTCTCCCATGTGTTCTCGATCTAGATAACATTCCATAAGCAAATAAGTCGCCAATTGTCCTAAATAATACCGCTTTCAATGTGAAATTTTGCTTCGTACTTACGTCAACAATTCCATTGTTCTACAGATCTCTTAATTCATGAATTAAGGGCTGTAAAAAGACATTAAAACATGTTCAGATGTTATGGACTTGGAATCAGAAACGTCGGAAACATGACTTCTCTTTTCAGACACATATCGAGAGGCAAATCATACGGAGACAAAATAACTAACCATAGAGAATATTGACTTTCTGATTATCCATATGGACTAAAACCATAGATGCAAAGACAAGATAAACATTTCTCATTTCATACGCAAACTGAGGAATTTCATTGAAATCCTTCCAAACCTTACCATCCGATGGATGTTGCATTATCCCTTCACTCGTCGAGTGTTTTGCGTACCATCTCACCGTTGCATCGATTTTTTATTCATATAACATTCTCAACCTGTTGCTCCATGCATATAATACATCTTTTTGTATGGTACATATTTTCGTGAAAATGGATTTTTTGGACGAAATATGCTTGCACCACAAAATTTACCATCCAATAGGTCTTTATTTTCTCCCTCAAAACAACATGCAACTATTTCTACAAATATCAATTTTCTCATGTGATATTCCCCAATGTTTTGAAACATTCTCTTTTTTATAATATATCTCAGGAGCTTGATTATTTACTGGCAAATATTCATGTATGGTTTTGCAAAATGAATCCATGAAATTTTCAGCTATATTGTAGTCAGTTTTTATACTCACCAATCTTGATAACAATGATAAATGAGACTGACCTTCACAAAAACCTCATATATAGGTTTTTTTGTCGCATCCAATAGGTTGAACATTCGGTGTGCCTCATTGTTAGGCATCTCTTCATGCGTTTGCTCAACAACTCCATGGCCAGGAAAAGCATCTGACACCATTTTCACATATGGATTGGTCATCGACTTTTCATAATGAACCTCTTCATTTCTTTTCATCGCTTGTGATTCTTGCACACTATCTCTAACACCACAATTTTCGTCGTGAAATAACCAAATATCGTAATTCTCTACTAAACTCACCTCATAAATGTGTTTGCAAATATTTTTTTTTGACTTCGATACTTCATATTTTTGCATCTTTTGGAGGGACATAACATTGTTCCGCGTTCTTGACATAAAGGTTGCATTGATGCAAAACTCATGAACTGCTCCAATCCATGCAAGAGTTATTGGGTAACTTCCTTGAATACGAGATATTTTCTTCTATACAACCATTATTTCGATCTATATATCTATGTTTGAAGAAGATGAAATTGTTTGAAAATATATTTTCTGTTGATAGCTTGGTGGTACACAGTTCGATTTTGTTGTATAAATAGTGAACATTGCAATGGATATCCGTCAAAATCTAACTTTCAATTATTCCAGCATCCACATCGAAATTCTAACCTTTCCAACAGGCATCCTTTGGAATTAATGTCAGTTTTCAACAACCTTCCAACATATACATTAGTAAATTTGCAATGGATTGTAATAGTAGATGGTTAGTTGGAAATGCCAATGGATCACAATGGATTTCTGGTCGTTGATAATTCCGTATTTTCTGTTACAATCCGTTGAAAAAACTATCAACGCGTTGAAATTCGATACATAGAGAATGTGCATGGACGTTCGTATGGTAAACTAAATCACACTGAAGTATCACCATCCTATTTCACGCCTTGATGACATGGTTGAGGAAATTTATGGTTCTAAGATTTTTTCGAAAATTGACTTAAAAATCGTCTATCACCAAGGATGTATGAAAGAGGGTGACAAATGGAAAGTTGCATTTAAAACTAAATATGATTTATATAAATGGCTTATAGAAGAGGTCTAGATGAGCAAGAAGTTAGGGGAGCTGAAGATGTTCGGCCTGAGTAGGGAGTCATCGACCCGAGAAAACTCTCTGAAACTAATGTACGCATGAAATTGTTGGTCGCTCAAACAAAGTAATAGTGTGCTCGACTCAAGCAAACTTACTGGGGTAAAAGAGCATTCGCGATTTTAGATCACTCGGCCTGAGCATCACGCATCTCGATAAGCACTAACGGACTTGACTGAGCGTAAGAGCTACTTGACTGAGAGTAATCGTATTTTAGGGTTATAATTTTATTGTAGTGTTTTAATGTGTTTTGCTTAGTTGACTTATTTTATTTAGTTTTTTTATGGTTTGGTCTTTATAAATAAGTGACTCATTGTATGACTTTTTAACTAAGTTTTATCTAATTGAGTGTGTCTTTTTTTGCTAATTCTAGAGATTTAAATACCAAATTGTTGGAGAGAATCTAAGTGTTCACCAACTTATCAACACTAGATCACAAGTGTTGTGTGTCGTTCACTGAGTTTGGAATGTTTTAGTTGTGTTGAAGTTGGGGTTTGGGACATTCATTCTTCGAAAAAATAGGCTCTAGGTTATACTATCGGGTTGCTAAGGGATTTCAGTCCAATTTTTTTTGTTTGATTTAGTTTAATTTTGGGTTAGATTTTGTTCTTGTCGTTTAAGGAAAACAAAAAAAAGAAGAAAAAAAAGAATAACACACAAAACAAAGAAAAAAAAGAAAAAAACAAAATAAAAAGGAATGAAAAGGAAGATAAACGAAAAGAAAGAAGGAAAACAAAAAAGAGAAAAAAATGAAGAAAGGAAAACATAAAGTAAAATAAAAAGAAAGAAAAAAATAGATAATATTAGAACAATTTTGACGAAGAAATATAAGTGTCATAGAAACTAATTAGGAGTCTTAGACCTGGCGAAAATGTTCTACACTTGTAGCATCAAGATTTAGTTTGATAACTTTGAATTTGTTCTTGAGTTCGAAGTCAAATCAAACGGAAAAATCTAAAAAAAAGATAAGAGAGCGAGTGAAATTGAGTGAAATGCCTTCTAAGATATTGTGAGATTCGTTCATCTCTTTTTCATTCATTTTTCTTTTTCTGCTAAATTTTTGTTTTGTAGTTATCTTTTCAATGTCTAGTGTAGGAAACTATCACGACGAGCCACCAAATGGTATAGCAGCTAATTGCATAGACACATTCAACTCATGATCTTGGAATTTCCTAAGCATTGCATGATGAATTCATTATCATCCACCGAAGACTTAATCGGGTGGATGGCATAGCTCGTAGATTTTGCCAAGCACAATAGAGAAAAATACTAGATATGACAAGAAATCCATAACTCGTGGATATATACATAGATGAATACGCGAAGCTTTGGGTACGACGATATGTTCATCGAGTCAGGATTCATGAATACAATAATATCAGTAAATTAAGATGTAGATTCCAACTTCCATTGTATGGAGATACAAGAGGCATACGAGAATCACATCTAAGTACCAAGGTTGATCCGAAGCCTGAGACATCAATATCGATAATGCAGGATACCAAAAAAATCTCTATGCGCAATCGTGACGTTATATATCTCGAATGTAAAGGTCAAAATCATCACACAAAAGACTGTTTAAACAAGCATCCATGTTGGTACAGATAGAAGGCGAATATTAGACAGAATCACATGGAGATTTGGAACATGGGCTGATTATATGTCTCAAAACCCTGATAATAGTTGCAAGGAATATGAGGCAATAAAGGAAAAGTAAGTTACCACGAGAGAGATCACCATAAAAATAGCGAGATCTTGAGAGAAACCCACGAAAGGCTTGTAAAATCATACCATTGAGGAAAAAGTTCTTTCTATTAGTGCGAGAGAGAATGTGACCCTTTTACCTCAGTCAATGAATAAACTTACGACCAAGAGGCTTTAATTGGTAATAAACTGATTCATTTTGTGTTTATCTTTCTTCCTAAGTCATTGAAGGGTTCTAAAGATAGTTTCTATAAAAAGAATCCATCGAAAGAACTAGATGAGAAAAGGCCTATAAGGCCTCACACCAAACGAACAAAAAAAGATACGAGAGGACAATCTTCCAACCACGAGATGTGGTGTGGGTGCATGTGGCACAAAAAGGCTCCCACATATACACAAATCAAACCTTCTGATGTAAAGAGATGAACCTTTATGAGTCCTTAAATGCATCAACTCAGTTTGATTTTCAAAGTAATTGACTTAGCTCATTTCGATGTAAACGACGATCTTGATTTGAGGACAAATCCTTTAAAGAAGAAAAAAGATGATGAGGACGAGACTCAAATGAGACATCAAGTACATAAAGATCGGTCACTAGAGCTATGGCTAAGAGGAGGCAAAACAATTTCATTCGATTGTTGTGAAAGAGCTTGCAACGATACCAAAAAGGCATTTAAGAAAGCACACATGACTTGCTTACAAGTAAAAGATGCCGAGAGGAGCTAGAGAAGCTGAAAATGCTCAGTCCAAACAGGGATTTGCTCAACTTGAGTAAAATCCATGGACCAATGTACGCATGAACACATTGGTCGCTCAGCTCGACTAAACTTAGAAGAGTAAAAGAGCATTCAATGATTTTGGATCGAGCAGAAGAACTACTCGATCGAATGTACTTTAGTAATCATATTTTAGTGTTAGAACTTTATGTGGTGTTCGATCAAGCATCTTAATGTGGTTTGCTTAGTTGACTTTTTTTATTTAGTTTTCATGTATTTCTAACAAGATCGAACACTTACAATTTTCATCGTACTTGTTTATTGCTGATAGAACTATACACAAACTTGTTTTCACTCCATTTGTTTATTTTCCGACAAAACTATACAAATACTTTCTTTTTACATTATAACTATTGTATTTCTTAAGTGCTACACAACCATACATCAACTTAAATATCAACTTCCTAATTAATACATGTTTGTTAACACCACAAAATTCATTCAAATTTATGTTAGACATCGATGACGAGGAAACCATGTAGCTAGCCATATTATCGATAAAAATAAAAATAAAAATTATTTAAATAATAATAATAATAATACTTTTAAAATAACATAACATTTTTCTCTCTGTCCCTCTATTCTCGCCCGTGGTCTCTCTCTCCCCCTTCCCTATCTATCTCTTTCCGCCCCTGGCTGGGGTTACTATCTGTCCCTAAACCTCAGAGTTGTTGAGAAATATTTGAACAAGGTGAGAATTTAACCACCAATTCATATATTTGCATATTGAAAAATTGATCCGGAACCTTAAGTCGATCATATTTTTTGTACAAGAGCTGGAGCTCGAGAAATTTTCTCACACATACCTCACATAATTCTTTCACAATTTTGAAACTTGGCACTCCTTTAACTAAATTTTTCGATTTTATGAAGTCTTGAGTCTCTCAGCCTCTTACGCCACAGAGAAAATAAGTTTTTTGCCTCTCTTATTACATTTGCACTTCAACAACCTTCAAACATTGCTTAGCCTTTGATAACTCAAGTATTTTCAGTGAAAACTACTTCATACCCGTTACTTATCATCAGAGGAACATATAAAAAATTCTTGTGTAAACTAGAGACCAAAAAGATATCTGGAATTGTCTTCTTACCCTTATTAGTCATTACTTCAATATCATATTTTTCCACAGTAATTAACACTGCCCTATTTGCTACCTTGATAGGGACTTTAAAGTCCTTATTCAGGATAGTGAAATACGTTGATTAATGTGAAATATGGTTTATAGCTCCACTATCAATAAGTCACACGATACTTTCAAATACTTGATGTGACAAATGACCTATTGTAAATATAAAATTATCTTATTTTTCTTCTTTGCTTATCTTATCTTGTTTTGGAGTAACCTTTTTAACTTTATAATCCTTGAAATATGTCCTACTTTCCTGCGAGTGTAGCATTCTTTTTTGGAGTTGTAATGCTAGGAACCTTTTATTTTCTCTTGTTTATTTCTAGAAAAAACATTGATTTTCAAAGTGGTTATCTTTTTTACAGGTACCACACAATTTCTTCCCTTTTACTTTGTAATCTTGCTTGCAAAAAGTCTTCCTGTTCGGTTATGATTTCTATCTCAGTTTTAAAACTTTAAAAGTTTTCCTGAAATGCCATATCTAGGCCTCTACCATGTCTATCATCAAGCCTAGTATCTTGATATTGCAGAGATATAACCAGCTCTCCTAAAGTCATAATTGTTAAGTCTTTGGTTTGTTCAATGACCCCTACATACGAGTCAAATATTTCCTATAGTGAACAAAGTATCTTGGTACCATTGCATCCTCTTCAACTTCATCTCTATAAGCCCTCATTTCATTTGCAAGTTCAAAGACTTTATTTGCAAAGTCTTTGATACTTTGTTTTCCCCTTGTTTCAATGTATAGTAATTTGCTTTAAGTCTCTGTGACTTGATGATCATAACTACCATATGATCTCCTTGGAAACTTTCCTTGAATTACTCTCATGTTGCCTTAGAAGTCTCACCAACTAATAGATGAGCACCAAAATTCTCTTTTAACATTGCATTATACAACAACTGAAATGCAGCTTGGTCCTTAGTTTCTAATTCTTCCCATGTAATTACATCTTTCTATTGTTCCTCTTCAGTATGAGCAACTCCCATTGTAGGTTTTTATGGTAACCTTTGCATTACAACTTTTCATAACTTTCCATTGAGCTCTCTATGACCCATAGGTTATAATTATTGCCTTTAAATACTGTTATATTCTGCATCTTCAGCGACCTTTAACCAACCTATAGATTTTAGGTTAAGTTTATGGTTTACCTCAACTTTCTTAGTCTGAATCTGGTGCTGAAACTGGTGCTTCCTTGTGCTTGGTCTGTTGTGCTTTGTTCTTCCTTGTGCTTCTAGCTCTTAGGTCCCCAAACTAGAGAGCTCTGGTACCATATGTTAGTTTTAAGAGCTATGAGATAAATTATAGATTTCCATAGCCTTCTTCAATCTTGCTTTACTTTTTCAAACATGAAAATTGAAGAGAAATGTTACTAAGGTGTTCTCGGATGGCTTGATTTGTGTTTGGTTCTTGAAGAGAGAAGAGATTGATGGATTACAAGTTTTTCTACAAATCTTGAGTATGTTACTCCACACACTCTTCTTTATATTTAACATAAAGTTTTAGATTTACAAAATATACTCATGATATTTCTAATAGCTATCAATACACAAATGCTATTATAGGGTTCTTTTCTTTTTGTTTGACACCTCCTTTGCTTATAAAGATTGTCCAAAAGCGTCTTCTAAGCGTTTCTCTATTAAGCGGGTATTTTTTTGTTCTTCATGCAGATGAAAAATGGGTTATTGAGCTATTGACTTAATATATCTTCAGTCCAGTGGCCTTGTCTTGGGCTTGTTTGATATCTAGGTCTTCTGGGCTTTTGTAATGTTATGGTCCGTTCCTCTTCAAATGAGAATTTCCTTCCTTTGCCTTTTTCGACCCTCAAACCTTCTCTTGACTTAGGTCATGCCATGCTTCGTTGCTCTTGGTGGACCACCGTGTCGAAGCACATCATAACCTTCAAGAGTTCTCTTTATGCTAATGAGAAAGTTAACGGTCTTCTCGGGGATGATCACTGTCAGGTGGACATTCGGTTGAGGTTGCAGTCAAGGAAGCCAATTCTTTGGCTTTCTGAAAGCTTTTCATTAAAGACGAAAGAACTTATATCGTTGCTCTTGATATCTTCTCAAACAAGGTAAGGCAATCAATGTATGGATCACCTTCTATACTATACTCCCCTACTCGTTTAAATGATGGAATTATGTTGGATGAATATGTGACGTATTTGTTTCTTGCATGCGAATCTCTATTGTTTGATTTTTTGTTGAGGATGACAACGATGAAGATATAGAGGGAATTGAGGAATAAAAACAAGGGTTAAGGAAGAATAAGATGAGGGTGAGATTGATGAATCCGAAGTCGAGCTCGAAGGAGAGAGTGCAGAGAGTGATAATAAACCTCCCCACAAAGTGGAGGGAAAACATGAGGCGCAACGAAAAAGATGATCGGAAGGCATTAGAGGTGTAAAATGAACTGGTTCGGCTCAATTTGCCAAAAAACGAGTTGGCTGAGCTCGGCTCGTTTCAATACGATTTGGAAACTCACAGCTCAACTCAGCTCATTTCAAAACGATCTGGAAAATTATAACTCGGCTCAGCTCGTCTTTGGCTCGCAAAAAATGACTTGGCTCACAAGCTAGGGTATTTAATTTAAAAGAGTTATAACATATTAATATTATATGTTAATCATCCTCAAACCAAATAAAATATCTAAAATATAAAAACTTTTAATTCAAATACAAAGTTATTAAACATCAAAATATTAATTAAAAAAATTAATCGAATATCAAATAAAATATCTAATATATAAATATATTTTTGGTATAATTTTTTTTAAAATATTTTTCTTTATTTTATAATATAAAATACATTTATTTGGTAGAAATAATATAATAAGTAAATAAAATATTTTTTAAATAGTATTTAATAAATACAAAAAGATATCAATATTATATAAAAATAGTAAAATATGTGATTTGCATGTGATTTTGTACTCAACTCGCGAGCCGATTCGATAGCTCACGAGCGAACTCGTCTAAATACTAATTTGTTTTTTATTTAACTCGTCATTTTTAGACGAGCTGAAAATATCCAATTTAATTCTCTTAAATATGATCCAAACTAGACGATAGAAGATCAAATATACCCTCGTAGTGCTATAGGACTTCACACATATCCTCGTAAACCTAATGAAAAAATTTGGAAAAAAAAACAATGTGCCCTTTTTTATTTTGCTAGTGAAAACATATACGGTTTGACATTTTTGTTAGTAAAACGAAACCTATTTCGAAATTAAGAGGAAAGAGTAAGAGGCGATTTCGAAGTTGAGGATAATTTTCAGCCTTTTTCGAGCTATTTCCAGACTTTGTCGAGCTATTTCCAAAGATTTTCAAGTGATTTCGAGCGATTTTCGAGAATCTATTCGATCATATGGGTTGTTTGGGTCATAATAAATTGTAATAGTTTACAATGAATCGTACTGGATCACAAAAGATAATTTGGAAATATTGATAATACGATTGGAATCTAATAACATTTTTAAAAATTATTTTTGAATTTGTCCCAAACTAAACTAGCGTGCTGATAATTTATTTTATGATAATAATAATATATCAAATTAGAATTATTTTTATAAATTGATTTATTGTTATATACTGTTTGGTACATATATTATAATATATAAAAATAAATATGTTTATAATTTGGTGTATTATTATATAGTGTTTGACAAAATAAATTATAATATCAAAAGACAAACAAAAAATAGATTACATAACGCGAATTTTCCTAAATTTTATAATTTGGTGTATCATTGAACCCCGGTTCTGTTCGCTCCCGGATACTCTCTCGTCTCTTCGGTGACGCTTCTCCTCTCCCTGCCTTCTCCCTGTTGTTGCCGGCACACGGGAGCCGGAGCTTTGATCCGCTTGCTCGTGTTCGTTCTCCTCCGTACATATCGGCCGCCGCTGTGGCGGGTTCGTCTTCTTCTCCGCTGTCTGATTCAGTTTGCGGTCGGTCCTCGCTTATTCCGTTCTTTTCTCGTACGTTGCTCTCGAGAGCAGGAACGAATTCTAATTACGTGTTTTCGCGGAAGAATAATCTTTGCGCGAGATTGTGTGAAAAGTGGCGCGGGCTTGCTCGCCGTGTTGGCTTGGTTACATACTAGGGTTTTTAGTTGGCTACAATTTGATGTAGAAATTGGAATCGATGTGCTTTGTTCTTGTTATCATTGGTTCCTTGTATGCCCCTTCTTCCGTTACTAATGTTCGAAAGCTTGAAAACATTAGAATTTTGCGTTGGATCTGATTAACACAGATGCGCTGTTTCTCTGGAACGTGCAGCTGTCATGGTATTGGTACAATAGGTTTCCTGCACCTGTAGGCTATTCTGGTTTTTAATGCCTACTTGAATAACATTGTGAAACAGGTTTAGCGAATTGCTGAACAAAAAACCATGAATAGCCTTCATGGAAGCAATGCGCAAATGCACATGGGGGAAGCACACGATCCAATGCATGTGCAATATGAACCTGTTGTTTTGCATCACATCGACAATGGAAATGGCATTGTTGATGAGCATGCTGACGGCAGAGCTACTGGTGGGATGACTGAAAGAGTGGAAACAGACATTCGCTCTCACGCTGGAAATTTATCAGATAATCGTGGTGAAGTAGTTGACAATGGTAGTGAAAATGGAGATCAGTTAACATTGTCTTTTCAGGGCCAAGTTTATGTCTTCGACAATGTCTCAGCTGAGAAGGTGATTTAACTTGGTGATGAGTTAGTTCCTTGATGATGTTATGGTTTAAGTTGTATGGTACACTGCAACATGTGATTTGGGTGATTCATACTTTGCCTTCATGGAATCAAGTGCAAGAAAAACGACCTTAATTTTCTTTTCAACAACAACTGCAGGTCCAAGCTGTGCTTTTACTGTTAGGAGGTCGTGAAGTACCGCAGGCAGTTTCCACAGCCTTGGGATCAATAACTCCTCAGAACAACAAGTTATTGGTAGTAAAACATTTGATACCGTTTGAGAAATAAGTTTGTTCTTTCTATGTGTTGCTGATTAATTAATGAATCAGGGTCTTTCCGGTACTCCTCAAAGGTTATTTGATACCGTTTGAGAAATAAGTTTGTTCTTTCTATGTGTTGCTGATTAATTAATGAATCAGGGTCTTTCCGGTACTCCTCAAAGGTTTAGTGTCCCACAACGATTAGCCTCCTTAGTCAGATTTCGAGAGAAACGAAAAGGAAGGAATTTTGATAAGAAAATTCGGTACACAGTCCGTAAGGAGGTTGCTTTGAGGTGCATTTGTTGTTGAAATCGAGACTTTTGTCTATACTTTTTAGAGGTGCTATTTTTTTTGGTAATTAGGATTTTTTGCTTGACCACTGTTTGTTTTCTGTCTTCAGGATGCAACGAAATAAAGGTCAATTCACATCTACCAAGTCGAACAATGATGACTCTGCATCAGCGGGGTCAAGCTGGGCGTCAAACCACGCCTGGGACGTAGAAGGGAGTGATTCTCAGACTCAAGAGATTTTGTAAGTTCAAATATGCTTAATTGATTCAACAAGCATCTGACTAGTGGTATTGATCTGAAACCAATTTTAAAATTTAGTGAAAATTGTTTTGTCAAGCGCTGTAGATAAGTTGTTTCTGCCTCCTAAAACATTTCAAAATGCAATTACTGAAAATACCTAGAACCACTCAGGATGCGTCTAACAAAAACTCTGGCATGTGCTTATTGAACTTCAAAGTTATTAACCTTAACACAAGGAGATGTTCTTTAATAGATAAGAGATGAATACTATTTATAATGTAATTATTTCTTTGTTTTTTCTAATATTCTTCTAGATAGTGTTAGGTAAAAATAAAAAGCAAGGAAAATCAATTACGTTTTCCGAAATGATTGAGGTTGGCAGTCAGTAGATTGAAGTGAATGTTGTGCTTTTGGAAAATCAGAAGTTATATTGAAATCTTGTAGCGTGTGATTCATATGGCCATGATGCACGCAGATCATTTGAAGCTTGTCTCATTTTTTTGTAATCTCCATATGCCTCTTTCTTCCTCTTGTTCCCCCATTGTGAAAATGCCTTATGTTTTGGACGGTCATATTACTTTTGGAACTGACTACGGGTATTGCATTAATGTTTTTGCGAACAGTGGATTTTTTGCTTGACATTCATTTTTTGACTAAGCATATCTCTCGCATTGCTTGAAATGGTTATGGAACATGTAAGATGTCGGCACTGTGGAATCAGTGAGAAGTCTACTCCTATGATGCGAAGAGGCCCTGAAGGACCAAGAACACTTTGCAATGCATGTGGATTAATGTGGGCAAACAAGGTAAAGTTTTGGTTGTCTATCGATAGACTATCTATTTTCTCATACTGTATTTCTTGTGAAGTATGGATTTGTCCATTTACACGTAACATTTTCCGACATGGTAATTTCAGGGGACTCTGAGGGATTTATCCAAAGCCACTCCTCCAGCGGCACAAAATCTGTCTGTAAATAGGAACCAGGTGAGCAAAATCAGTGTTGATCATACATTTTATTGGTTAATCGAAATTACAGGTCTCTTGGGATCTTGAAGTTTGCTTTGCGTGTAACACATGGACTTAATCTTTGCAGGACGCAAATCTTGAGGCGGATCAAGTTATGAGAGTTGCTGGTAACATTAGCAGCTCGTCCTGACTACATCAAGTGATCGGCCTCAGGCTAGAGTTGCCTTAATTTTCTTGATATTACCAAAAGGAATCTAAGTTTATTATGGTCTTTTGGGAACAAATCCTGATGAATCTTGGGGGACCGTCGTTGCAAAAGGTTATACTCTTGTAATCTGCAATATGCGTGATAATATTAGTCGTCCCTAAGGTTTGAACTCTCCAAGATCCTCTATGAAATCCTAACTTCTTTTGTCAAGCATTTTGACATTAGCTTTATCATTGTTATAGCGTTCTACATCAAACATATCCTTTACATAAATTTTAAATTTTGTGCCTTTACATCATTTTCTAGACGGTCCATGTAGACTTCGCATTCGTGGACTTTGATGCCACTTACAATGACCTATTTACTTCAACAATTTTATCATCGCTAGTGTGGTAGATTTTGTCTTGCAGTTAAAAGTACGTCAATATAATATTATGCACAACATTGGAACTTATAAAGAATTTTAACGAATAATGTATGATATTAAATAAAATTTATAAAATTTCATTTCTTTACAATAATATAATATTTTTACAATGCTATAAAAGTTGAAAAAAATTCCAGCATTCTCAATACGTCAACTCCAAAACTGAACCAAAATGATCTAAACTATCAAAACCTATCTATCCATAAAATCATCCGCTGGCATTAGAGAAGAAAAATGAGCTTAACGGTGCATTAAAAGATATTTACACATATTTGAATCCATCTAAATAAATCTATATATTACACATATTTGATTAGAAAACCGATAATGTATCTCATTCCAATTAATCAGATTTAATTATGGATTAAATCTGTTTTTTAGGTATTTCACTCCAAAAAGAAGGAACTTAACGTGATGCATCTATTTAGAGACTAATATTGTATCTCTCTATAATTAATCCTATTTAATTGTAAATTAAATTGATGTAGGTATTTCACTCCAAAAGAAGAATTCCAACGGATGGGTTTTTTTTTTTAAAATCTCAATATTGTGTCTCTCTCCAACTAATTGTATTTCATTTTATTAGGAAGGAACCTACGCCATGCGCGGGTTTTTATCAATATTTTTATTACACAGTTGAAATTTATATGTCATAAACATATCACGGTTTTTAAACTTCTGTAATTTTCATTATATTATTTAGGTTTTTAATGTTCATCTAAATAAGTTTTAGATAAGATGAAATTAAAGTCAAGAAAATAAAACCTAATCGAGGAAGAATAAATATGTCGCCTGAACCCTAGCTGACCCGTCGCCGATCCGCCGCGCCATCATTAACACACGACCATATCTACGTCGTTGACCCATCGAAAGAAAACCGTAATCATTGATGGTGAGGATTCTGATAATAAACCACCACTTGTTGTGGTTTCTGAGAAATCAAGGATGAATTGTGGTGGATTCTGATATTTAATCGAATAAATAAATATTGTTGAAGTGGAACGTTGCGAGAACAAAATTTGCATTTACATATATATATATATATATATATTTGAAAATAATATTTAAATATAAAATTATCAAAATTTTGAATTAAATATTTGAAAAGAATTTATTGATTTAGGATAATATTTATTTAATGAAATTGATATATAATACAAAAATTATGCTAATGTATTAAAAATAAAAAACATATATATATATATACATATAAATATATAAAGAGTAGATATTTTGAGAATTTATAAATATTCTATCACAGTAGAAATCGAGATAATATTTGTTGATTTTTTTCTCTTTATACAACATGTTTTACTTTTATATATGAATCAATGTAAATTAAAAAAAATGGAATTGATGATTGGACTCCTACGTCAGTGTTGACGTGACTTCATCAGAATTAAACACAAACTCGAATTTTAATATATAAGACTTAATTTAATTTTTTAAATATGACGTTTCATTTATAACATTTCTTTTTACTGTTATTTCAAAAAATATTTCGTTATTTCTTCATTATGTATATATTTGATGATAATATAGAAGATGAAAGGTTTTTTTTTGTGTATTCATTAAAATAATTTATGATAAAACAATTGAATTTAAATAAAAAGTTGAAAGAAGATGTGGCGGCGTTAGAAGAGATAAAAATATTAAAATGGTATTTTTGAACAAATATATATCCAATGCATATGATATATATATTACAATATATTAAATATATATATATAACTCTTTGGTGTTATTTCAAATAATATAATAGAAGAGGGATATAAAAAATATATATCCAATATATATGAATATATATTAAACAAATATGTATATATTTTAAAATCTATATATAAATAAACGTGTTTTTAATATGAATATGAAAAAATATATATCTACTATATATGAATATATATATATATAAATATATATTAAACAAATATGTATATATTTTAAAATCTATATATAAATAAATAGCTTTTTATGGATAAAAAAATTATATATCCAATATATATAAATAATTTTAAAATTTTAAATAAAGTAGATAAAAAACAACCTTTGATATTCCAAAAAGAAAAAAAATTTAACATTTAATAATCTTTGATGAGGTGGCTTCACGAGAAACAACCTCGCAAGGGTTATTATATATATAATTTAAAATCTATATATCAATAAACATGTTTTTAATATGGATATGAAAAAACATATATCTACTATATATGAATATATATAAATATATATTAAAAAATATGTATATATTTTAAAATCTATATATAAATAAATAGCTTTTATGGATAAAAAATTATATGTCAAATATATATGAATAATTTTAAAATTTTAAATGAAGTAGATAAAAAAAACCTTTGATATTCCAAAAAGAAAAAAAATATCTTTGTTGAGGTGGCTTCACCAGAAACAACCTCGTCAGGATTACTATATATAAAACTAGGTAGAAATCTCGCGCAATGCGCGGGTGATTATATTGATAATACCATTTATCGAAAAAATACAATTTGAATATCATCTTGCGTAAAATCGAATAATAATAAATAATTATTACAAATAGAAGATGAAAAATTTACATGCAATCCATAAAATTGAATTAATATATTCAAATAAATTTATTTAGATATATATGTGTACATAAATATAAACAAGATGTAATATAACTAAAAGCAAAAGAACATTTATTACGATATACAAATATATATTCTTTACTTTTCAATTTGAGTAAATGCGGTTTTAAATCATGATTTATATGATCCGTTAATTATAAATATTTTTTAATATATATCTAATAGTAAAAGTATATTTTCAAAAACAATTGTAGCATTTTAATGACAATAAAATATACAACCACGACACTATGATTATAAAACAATGTATAATAAAAAAATAACATTGTTAAATGATGATATATATATATACATATATATATATATATATTTATACTCTAAATTAATTGTTGATTTATCTAAACATCATATATTAACCACTGAAAATGTTACTAATTATATCATTATAAAGTATACATATAAACTTCAATCCAAATAGTTTAAGTTTAAACCTATGATAAGAAAAATAAAAAAATAGAAATGAATTGAAACCTCCAAGATCTAAATAAAAAACATCAAATCAATGAACTATATTTCGAATTCTCACACATATAATTGAAGAAGAGTTTGAGATTTGAGATAATTTTTATTATAATAAGTAATGTTAAATATGAACTCATATAATTATAACATTTAAAATTTTAAAAATAAAAAATTAATGATGGCCTGATTACATCCTTTGAAATGTCAATTCATATATTTCTTTTTTCGGTAACAATTCCTAATATTAAAAAAATAGTATAAAAAATTTAAGTTATTTAATAATAATTATCTACTAAAATTATTCAATACTATAATTATTTATAACTATCTGAATCAATTTTACTGATAATAATATTTATAAATACTAAATTTATATCCAAAATAAATTATAATTTCACAAAAAGTAAAAAATATATTAAACAATATAAGATATAACAAAAACAAAATTTTATGTAAGAATTATAAAAAGGTTATATATGGTTATTTGAGAAAGTAAAAGAAAATGCATCACTGAAAAGTAAATTATTTTTTGTTTAGTAGCTAATGCATTTTCAATGATTTGAATATTTAAACACCGATTGTATTCAGAAATGCATTGAAAATGTCTTTCTAGAAAGCTTTATCCCTTTCCACCAACATGGATGGAGCCTCTGTCGTCATTGGTCAGCGTCGAGATTCACAAAAGCCAAGAAGCTGGGAATTACTCGGGAGTGGGAAAGCACTCGCCTGCTAAAAAAAGGCCCTTGTATAATATTTTTACGATATTATGTCATTATTCCCTCTTTTTAAATATGTGGGGTTTTTTATTTTATTTTTTGGCCCAACACAAATTTTAATTCTGAAAAGCCTAATTTTGCAAACCCTAATTTTGCCTTCTGCACCTCCTTCTTCTTGTGCACAATCAGCACCTTCTTCTTCTGTAGAGACATCTTCCACATGCCTCTTATTTCTTCAAACCGACTGCCTTCTTTATGTTTGTTGCCTTCTTCTTGCCTCTGCGACCGTCGATCTACTTCTTCTTTCTGCGTCCGTCGAGCTGACCGTCGCTGAGCTATCTACCGATCTGACCGCCTCTCTACATGTCACCACTTTCTCCTCTCTTCACGCCACATCTTTTTTTTTAGTTGCCCGCCATAAATAAAAATTTATTTGTTTTTTAATTGTTCATATTACTAACTTTTTTTTCTTTGTTCAATTTATCATCTCACATAACATATATATTGAAATTAAAACTTTCAAATTTTAAAAATTTTAATAGAAAATAATATATTTATATAAATCAATTTGTGCATTACGTGAATTTCTAACTCTCTTTAATGTTTATTGAAGTGTTTATGTGATGTTAATATGATAATTTATATGGTTATAGTCAAGCTTTTGAAACCGATTAGACAAAAAAATTGGAAAAACAATCATTGAAAAAATTATTCATCGCTGTCTTCCATGTTCAGACGAACAATATTTGGCAAGTAATATGAGGGTTTGAATGAAAATGTCACGATCAAGATTATCGTGTTGAATTGAATCCCATAATATATATTATGATCTAAATATTAATATATTTTTAATATTAAATAGTATTATATCTTATCATTGATATAAATTCTAAATTAATTAGATTAGATCTAAAAACAGTTATATGTTAACATTGTTATTTTTGATTCATGAATCAATAACTATTATAATTTTTAATTTATTTTTCGTTGTATTTTCACATGAATATTTTTCTAACTCCATAATTTTTTTATGTGCAATGATATATATATATATATATATAAATTTTAAATAACAAAATAGTTATATAAATAAGCCCGCACATAGTGCGGGTTATAATCTAGTTATATATATAAAAGTAGAATGTTTTACTCTCTTCTCCTTAAGTTACCTAAACATCCACATCATCACATATATTTTTAATATAAAAATAAATATTGATTCTTTACATTAAGTTTATATTTATGTCACAATTAATATTTATTTTTTAGTGGAGAAAAAACATAAATAATTTATATTATTAAATAATTTAGTCCTATAAACATCCATATCATCAAATTTATCTTTTATATAAATTTTTTTTATGTTAATTACATTTTAATTTTTATATTTATGTTACCTAATTATTTAACAATATTAATTATTTATATCTTCCATTATCTCATTACTTTTCTCTCCCACTAAAAAATAAATATTAATTGTTTACATTAATTTTATATTTATATTACATTAAATTTATAGTGGAAGACATAAAATATAATGTTATATTTTTTTCAATTTTTATAATACTTTACCTAATTATTTAATAATATTAATTATAATTAATTATGTCTTCCACTATCCTATTATTTTTCTCTCTCACTATATCAATCCGCCATGTCATAAAATTTTTCTTAATCAAATTTATTAATTTTTCTTTTTGAAAAGGAAATATGTGAAAATCAAAATGTGTTAACGCCGATGAAATAAAAAAGATTTATATAATAAATTAAAAGATCTAAAAATTCTCATTAATCATTAAAATGGTTAAACTATTAAATTAATTTATAAAAAATAATTATTAATATTAAGAAGTTATTAAATTTTTGTTATTCTATTGTTATAATATATAATTTTCTTATACAATTAGAAATTTTTATACATAATTTTGTTTATTAAGAAAATAAAATAAATTTAGTTTTGCAATGGAATACAAGTTTAACCTCTTAAGAAAACAAAAAGAATAAGATGATTTAAATTATATGGATCATGTGTTTTGTGTGAGCTATATTACAATTAATATTGTAGATTTTTCATAGGATGTTTATTTATTTTCTATAAAAATAAATTGAAAATTAAAAAAAATATAACTTTTTAAACACTGTGAAAATATAATTGACATATGTTATATCATTATTTCAAAAATACATTATAAAATTTATCATTAGTTAGTGGTTAAATGATTAATTTACCTATTAATGTTAAGTAATAGGTAAAACTTTTAGAATACAATCTGAAAATTTTTTACATTTTGAAATGATCATAGTTTTTTTAAATATTATATATTCATGTTGTTAATTTTTTTAATCTAAAGATTTAGTACTATTATATTAATAAATATTAAAATTTTATTTGTTTTTAATTGTTCACATTAATAATTTTTTTATATCCGTTCAATTTGTCATCTCACATAACATATATATTGAAATGAAACCTTTAAAATTTAAATATTAGTTAATAAAAAAATAATATATGTATGTGCATTGCGCGGATTCCAAACCCACTTCAATATTTATTGATATGTTTCAGTGATGTTAATATGATAATTTAAATAGTTATGGTCAAGCTTTTTAAAACGATTAGACAGAAAAATTGGAAAAACAATCATTGAAAAGTTATTCATCGATATCTACCATGTTCATACGAAGAATATTGGCAAGTAATAGAAGGAAAAATAATGAAATGAGATAAATAAATTGTTCATCGATGCCTACCATGTTCATACGAAAACTATTAGAAACTAATGAAATGAGATAAATAAATAAAATATTGATAAATACTCATATAAATATGTTATATAAAACTACAAAAACTACAAAGTATTGTAATATTTCAAATTTTAAACTTTATATGTAAAATATAACAAAGTATTTATGTGAATAAAAATTAATAGTATATTTACATGAAAGTCTAGTTATAAGAAATTGAAAAATATTAGAAATTGATGAAATAAGACAAATAAATAAAATAAAGATAGATAAACATATACATACGTTGTATAAATCCATTTACTTCTTTTTTTATTCACGAATTCTATGAAATATATTAATATTTCAAAATTTATATTTGATGTGTTGTTATATAATAAATTTGCGTACTTAGATGAAAGTTTGGTTATAAAAACTTGAAAAATATTAGAGACTAATGAAATGAAATAAATGATAAAATTGATAATCGTCTATTATATTATATCTAAAAAATTCGTTTTAAAATTCACATATTTTTCATATAACATTGATATCGCTATCATATATTATTGAGTTATAATAATTAGATCTACCAATTTTTTTGATGATTCCAAACAAAAATTTGAATATATTATCTGTTTTTCGTAAAATGATATAGAAAATATATAATCACATTTAATTTTTTATCTTTCTATATAATGATGCAATTGTGATATACCAATAGTATAATTAAAATTGATAAAACTCCGCATTGTACGAGTTCTATTACTATATAAATACCATCTAAATAGATGATGTATGTTCACTGAAAACGGATCAGACCGTACTACAACTATTTTCATATGTTACTTGGTTGATATTGTGATTCTTCCATGGTAAATCAACAATTATTATCATGTGTATCATATCAATGGATGTTTTATCATGGAACAACATCAACATATCTTATGCAGATCATGGTTTGGAGAAATTCTCATTCGTTTATTATCCAAAATGATTGGATGTGGCATAAATCCGAAAAAAATGAGTGTAAGGATGTTTGTTTGGCTCTTTAAAGAAGTAGAGACAAAAGTTCGATTGAACATAGAATCACCATGCTTGAAAGTAGAATAATGAAGGTTACTCGGTATAAAATTCTTCTTGGTTCAAGCTTTTTGTATGTGATACTAAGAATTATGGTTTTATATGGTAAATAATTTATTTTTCAAGTTGTTAAGAAGATATTGGAGTGGAAAGAAATAAACAACATCAAGTCTATAATATCTCATATGAGTTTAGAAGCTGTGAACATAAAGAATAGTGGAAGACGATTGATTTATAAATTTAAACTAATTAACTATGCTAATGAGGTATGCTTTTAGTGAAATGATATGAGAGGATGGAAGGGGAAGATGAAGATAGAAGAGAAACCAATTCGTTTGTTCATGTGGATGATACGATAAAATCCTTGAAATTTCTTTGTCATTACTCATACAAAAAACATGATGGTGTTTTGATTTCATTTTTTTATTATATTTTATATTGTTAAATAAACATGAATAATAAAAGAAAATGCAAAATAAATTTTGAAAAAAAAAATTGGATTAAAAAAATAAAGATTGTCAAGTTAATTAAAATTCTAACCAATAAACACCAAATAATATGTATCACCATATAATAATATATTATATATGTTACATGTTTTTAATTTTTTTTTCACTCGAACTATGAGTCAATTGATTCAATTATTTTGTTTTCCATATGATTTTAAGATATAGCAATAATATTATAACAACCAATTATATTTTAGACAAAAATATTCACATTCATAGTTCAATGCAATTATTTTCACCCCATTGATATTCTAATAGCTTCATATTTTTTAAACTAACATGTGATATTAAAAGATTATTTAAAAATTTATTTTTCCACTTAATTTATTATTTAACTAGATCAATTTTATGTTACAATATTCAGATATTTTTTTATTAGCATTTATTACCTATTATTCGATAAACTAATATATACGCAATCTCATGAACCAACATTATTAATACTAGAAATGGACCCGCGCGATGCGCGAGTTTTAAAAAAAATTTCAGTCATAAACTTTAAATTAATTAATTACAAATAGACGATCTTATTATAACGATGTGAGGTTGACAATTATATCATAATGTGTAGTTTTTTTATGTAAATATGGATTATAAGATTAAAGTATTAAAATATCCAAAAAATGAAGTATATAGTTTATATCGTAAAATAATAAGATTAAGTGAAGATTTTTTAGATTATTATCCTTTCATGAATATGACAAAATATGTAGACAATAGAATTTAAACAAAAAAAAATAGTAAAATATTAAATGGTGAATATGAATATATTGGAAATGAGTTTATAATTTGAATATCTAAATCATAGTTAGAGTAAAATAAAATTATCAATAACGTTAAATGGAAAACATGTTATCATATATTAATGTATAATAGTTTATATATTTTAGTAATTATCGATCATAAATTTTGAATGCGCGATAATATAGACTTGATTTGTGTATCATATTCATTTTGAGAATATTTTGTTGTGAATGAGAACTCAATCTAAAAATTAAGTCATAATTCTAGTTGATAATATTAATAGTAGTAGTAAGTAGCTTAATTCTACAAAGATCTCAAGTAATAAAAATCAAGATTTAATACATAGACGGCTTTTGTATTACATTTCCTTAGTGGGTCTACTATATCAATATCAAAATCTCCATCTTTTTCTTTTACATCATATATTACACAATAATTTTCCAAAACATGCCTTTGAATCTAAAAGAAATAGTATCGTTGAAGCTAAAAAAGAGACAAAAACCATGTTTTGGAAAAATACTAAGCTTGAAACATTGCGCCATACACGTTTACATACAATCATTTCAGCTTCTTGAACCTTTTAACACAACCAACAGAACAGAACCAATCAATCTTCTATAGTTCTTTTATTTGCAGTGACCAAATGGACTTGAAAACACTTTCAGTTTTCAAAACCGCTAAGCAAATAAGACCAAAATTGAATCTACAAAATCAATATAAAGACAAACTTTGGAATTAATCCAGCTCAAAAGGACAAAGGAATGATATTCATAGACTTGAGAGAAAATGTGCTCAGATTACAATCAGGATCATGGAAGAGAAGTTGTCGATCTAGAGCAAGCAAGTAAATTCAAGGAAACCATAACATCAAAATGGATATTTAATTTACAATGATAAGTTTAGAACTAAAAAGCGCAGATGATAAAACCCCGAGCAATGTATCAATCCTCTAGTAAGAAAATAATTTTACACAATGGACTGCAGAATGATAGAATAATCATGGCCGCCAAATGAGACAATTTTTTTTATCACATGGATGAGAAATGAAGAACAATTTATATGCATGAGAAATGGAACCCATAGGTATTAGATGTATTAGATGAGTCAAATAAATTTCCTAAACATCCTTTCAATGGTCAAGCATAGGAAAATTTGTACCTTAACTATACCTTAAAGCACGCCTTACATATTTTCAGTATAAACTGATTATATTAGAAAACCTATATCCAAAAAGATCAAAAGCCTTGTCATGATGAGGAATCAACCTAGCTGCCCCTACAAATGCAAAACCAATAGAGACAAATACCCTGAGCAAGAAATGTTCTCTGCTGCCACTAACTGCAAATATTAGAAACCAAATATTCCACAGACACAACAGACATTCGGACACATAGATCAATAATCAAATTCGTAGCCTAGACAATTGAATGAAACGAAAAAATAGCACATGCAAAACATAACAACAAATAAAGTTAAAAAACTCAATATCGATCCTGAGGAACTATGGTATGAATTGGTGCCAGTGGATTCAGCCATATAAAAAACAGAGCTTCAAAAGTAAAACTGAGAGTGATAGAATGGAAGACAAACAACCTATCCATAGCCCAAAGCTAAAGGAAAAATGTTAGCAGAACAGCGTCAGGTCTCAAGGACAGCCTACAAGAGTTCAGAACCATCATCAACTGCAGAATAGAAAAGTATTTTAAAGAACCACATGATACAGGTTATGTTCCTTAGTCTAAACCTTATTCCGTTTAAATTCTAGAATAAGTTTCCAAAATCAAGAGTCTAAAATCAAGATGTTTTTCTATTTAACCTAATACCTAAAATTGAAAAGCTAAGTCTTTCTTCCAAATGGTTCATTTGTAGAATAAAAAATCAGAAAAAAATAACAGAGGGCATGGATTTATCCCTCTGAAATTTACCCTATTTATTTTTCTTCCATTAGATTAGTAACATTATCCAAACCATATTTGAACTGTGTTGCCCTCATATTTCAGACTTCTAATGCAGCGATTGTTCATCTTTGTCTATGTAGATGGATGATTTCAAGGGTCGGGCAGTCTATGCAATTTTCAAGTGATTGTTACGTAGTGGTTATGTTATTTCTGAAAAAAAACCCAAGAGGTGTTTTTATGACTTTTATTACGAAGAACGATATCATCTCATCAATTTGAGTAATAATATTACTCCCATTATAACAGCTTCCTGCACTTTGTATCCTATTTGGTCATAACACTCGCAACCTCGGCGTTCAATAAATTATACATTGCCGCATCATCATTATCATATTCTTTTATTTATGTATACTAGATTATAATTTATTTTTTAAAATTTTTTAATTTTATTTTATAAATTATAGAAAATGAATAATATAATGAAAAATATTGATAATAAAATTTTGAATTTACATTGGTCATTGTTTCGTTTTTTTTAAAGAATTATATTTTGTGGATTCATAACTTAATCGAAATCGTAAAAAGAGTATAATCCACATTAACTTTGGTGGAAGACGGTTTTTATAAAATAATATAATATATTTTAAATATTTTATTTATTAACAATTTCATAATTAAACATTTTTAAAAATCTTATTTATTTACATCATACACAATGTTTTAATTACTGTTATTATTTGTTAAAAATTAAAATTTTATTATATATAAGAAAAATAAATGTGTGTTATGCGACTATGAAAAAAAAAGAGAAAAATCATGTTATGTGTTCAAGTGAAAGAGAAAAATATATATTTGAGGTAATGTTTTTGTACATATAAAATTTTCTTTAAGAAACAATATCTAATTATGTACAAACTTTTAAATAAATAAAAATATTAAACGATATATCTTAAGTTTTTATTTTTTAACATAAAAAAACTCCTCTTCTAAATAATCATTTTATTGGTAGCTATGCTATGGTCATTGTTTCGTTTTTTAAAGAATTATATATCGTGGATTCATAACTTAATCGAAATCGTAAAAAGAGTATAATCCACATTAACTTTGGTGGAAGGCGATTTTTATAAAATAATATAATATATTTTAAATGTTTTATTTATTAACAATTTCATAATTAAACATTTTTAAAAATCTTATTTATTGAAACATTTTTATCTATCAATTAAAATTGAAAAATAAATCTAAAGAGTTACATTAGTCATGAGGTATAACTAAGGCTGATATATCCATGCCTAAAGCAATTCATAGGACTGGGAAAATTACCCAGAGAATCCATCCCGAAACCCGTCCTAAACTCGCGAAAAATTACTCGAACCCTCGGGTTCGGGTTTGGGTAATGAAATCTCATTACCCACGGGTTCGGGTTCGGGTACTGCCGCAGTCACCACCAGCACCAGTGCTGAACTCCATGCAGCCTTGTCTCTCTCATTCAGTACTGCCGCAGTCACCACCAGCACCAGTGCTGAACTCCATACAACCTTTTCTCGATGACGCTTTTAAATGGTTGCATAACGTGCAAGACCCCAAGCTGGTTCCTTTGACAGTCAGTGTTGAAGGACCACAATGAATGCGAACAAAGGCTATTATGCATAAAGAAATATATAGCAATTTAAGCAACAAATTAGAAACACTAAGACCAAATCGAATTGAGTTGAAGAGGTCCTTCCTTCCTTTGCCACCATCCATGTTCCTTCCTTATCTTCTCTGATATAGGTAGTCTCTTCAGCTTTTCTTTTACTCGCACGAATTCGTTCAATGGAGCCACAAAACCAAACCCACGGCTTAGAGAGATGCAAATTTCCACGTGAAAGACTTCCATTTGGTTGTGGAATCCAAACAAACGGACACTATTGAGACCCGATTTTCTTGATCCAAGACTACCCGCCATGTTGGGAACAATGCAAGCTTTAAAAGCCCTGAACAGTTCCTGTAGAGAAAAAAGACCAAATTTAAGCTAAATAGAACTCTAACAGCAAGAACATCGGAAACATATATGTACCCATCAACATGATGGAAAACTGGAGGCATGATGGAAAACCGAAGACACCATGAGTAAATGCATTAAGCTAGCCCAAAAATTGAAATAGTACCACACAATGAAGTTGATAGGAGGTAATACATTAATCAAGCCTGACATTTGCACAAATTATCAATACAACATGCGAATGTTCATTCACAACCAAGCAATAACCTTGTAGTGAATGTGAGAATCAAAGCATGTACATCTAATTCGCAAGGTACGAACCAACCTGAACAAATCATAAAGAAAGAGTGAAACATATACCTTGAAGAATGCATCTCAAACAACATCGAGAGGCAGACGGTTATGTGAGATGAACTGGATCAAAATTTTTGGTCTATGCACAAGATGTGGCTTCAACGAATTGAATGAAGCACACGTTAAATTCAT
>CM071863.1:18308841-18336573 GCA_036759665.1 Gynandropsis gynandra
ACGTGATTAGGTGACTAAAACAATGAATTGTACTCTGGCAGTTCCGGCGGTCGCACCGGGTCACAGGGTCGAACAGGGTCACAAGTCGAACTGGGTCGTAGGGTCGCAAGGACGGACAGGGTCGTAGGGTCGGACAGGGTTGCTGGGTCGCAGGGTCGAACTGGGTCGCAGGGTCGGACAGGGTCGCTGGGTCGGATTGGGTCGGTGGGTCGGACTGGGTCGCTGGGTCGCAGGGTCACAGGGTCGCACACTGGGTCTGGGTCGCATGGTCAAACTGGGTCAAACTGGGTAGAAGGGTCGCAAGGGGTAATTTGGGAATTTTAGCATTTGTAAGTGTGAAGCGGAAGGTCAGTGGGTCGGACTGGGTCGCTGGGTCGCAGGGTCACAGGGTCGTACTGGGTCACTGGGTCGCATGGTCAAACTGGATCAAACTGGGTAGAAGGGTCGCAAGGGGTATTTTGGGAATTTTAGCATTTGTAAGGGTATTTTTGAAGCGGAAATTTTTTTTTGAAGGGTATTTTTGAAGTCTTTTAGCCCTATAGGGGTATTTTTGATAACCCTTTTTTTGGTAGATCTCTAATTTAAAGAATAATTTTTGGTATGCCATTATTAATTTAAAGACCTGCCAATTTTTAATTTAGAATCAGATTTTAACTTCACTCTAAATTTATGAATGAATTTACATTTTATTTCTATTTTTTTGTTTATAGTTAAGAATAAATTTTTAGATCATCCACAAATTCTATTTTTTCTCTATATAGCTTGTGAGAGAAGACTCAAAAGTACAAAATATTGAGAATTTTTTATTATTATTTTATTGTTATATTTTTTCATTTTGAAAAACAAAAAAGTTAGATAGAAAATTTAGGGAAGAAATATTTTTCGAACATATATTTGTTGTTTCTAAATTTGTCTTTTAATAGCAATATATATATATATATTCACTTTTTAAATCTTGTGTGATAATAAAAATGAAATTTTATGAACATGTTATGAATATAAAATTCTAAATTTATTAAATTATATCATATAAATTTTTTATTCTGAAAAATAAACTCATTTCAACACACTCTAACCCAATTCATTTAACAATGAACTTAGATTTAAAAACCCATTAGATAAATAGATTGAGTTGAACCAATTTATTATATAAAATAAATGGTTGGCTGGCCAACCCGGGAGAATATCAGAAATGTCTTTCTAGGGCTAAAACACTTCAAAACTACCCTTCTAAATCTAATGAAAAAAATTGAAGAAAAGACATATGTGCCCTTAATGAAAAACACATACAAATGAGGGAAAGGTAAATATGAGAGGAGGGAAAACAAAAATTGAGAGGAGGGAAACAAAGTAGAGAGCTATTTCCTTTCATTTTCGAGTGTTTTCCTTCTATTTTCAAACGATTTCCTTCAATTTTTTAGTGATTTCTTTCTATTTTCGAGTGATATCCTTCTATTTTGAGCGGTTTGCAGCAATTTTCGAGCGATTTCCAACAATGTTTCAGCCATTTTCAGTGATTTTCAGTGTTTTTAGCAATTTTCCGATGATTTTTGGCAATTTCCGGCGATTTGTAGGTGAGTTTCAGCGATTTCGACCGTTTTCCGACGATTTCTGACATTTTCTGGCGATTTCTGGCAGCTTCCGGCGGTCGCACTAGGTCACAGGGTTGAACAGGGTCGGTGGGTCGGACTGGGTCGCTGGGTCGGACAGGGTCGCAGGGTCGGACAAGGTCACTGGGTCGCAGGGTCAAACTGGGTCAAACTGGGTAGAAGGGTCACAAGGGGTATTTTGGGAATTTTAACATTTATAAGGATATTTTTGAAGCGAAATTTTTTTTTCGGAAAGGGTATTTTTGAAGTCTTTTAGCCCTAGATATTTTTGAAGTTATCCCGGCCAACCCCCGTAAATTGACTTACCCAATTTTTCTTGATCTATAGCTATATGGTCAAGTAGTTCATGAGTCTACAATCCATAAAAGATTCAATAAACATTTTACAACTAAAAATAAAAATATTATCACAAGTAGAGTTCAAGAATATTATTACCTTCATTGTCTCCCGAACAAAGTGGTCAACTATATACCAATTATAGCATTTCATTATGATAATGTCTTTGATCTCCCTTTTACCTATATTTTGTATTCTTTTACAGAAAAAACTTATAATATCTTGATAATATTTTTTAAATATATTTTTTCTTAATTTGATACTCGTCTGATTTTTCTTTCGATTTTTAATCTTAATCATATTCCCCCTAACTATCACAAATATACCTAAAACTAATAATGTCAATTTGGATTATGTTTGATAGTTTAACCCAATCCAACCCATTTAAAATATATATGAAACTTGTTAAATAGATATTAAAATTAAATGAGTCATTTGGGTTTAAAATCCAATTAAATTAATTTTAATGGGTAAAACCCATATAATCCATTTACCCATTTGTCTTATCTCTATCGTTTTTCTCTTCACGCGCTCACCACGGATGGCGGATTTTACTATTCTTTCTCTGATCACTCACTCCTTTTCCGATCGTTTCTTTCTTGCTCCTTCTCTGGCCGTCTATTTCTCCTTCTGACATGCTCACTCCTTCTCCGATCGTCGAAGTTAAGTCTCTCGAAAGAACCCTAGGATGCGTTTTCTTGAAAGATTCTTCTTGGTATTTGTTGTTTTCTTTCTGGTTGAAATTGTTATTTTGTCATCATCATTTCAGAATTTTAGTTCTTGAAATGGGGCTTTGGTAAATGGTGAGACTGTTCATATCCATCCATCTTCGATTCTATTTCAAGTAAAACCATAGTGTGTTATCTTCAACGAGCTTATGCAAACAAACAATAAATACATTCGAAACTCTCTGATTCAATGAATAAATGAATCTTCATCACCTCCGTACCTTTCGCTTAACAAGTATCGTATCTCTATGATTTATGCGACTAGTTTTGATATTTGGATTTAGGAACTATCAACGTTTTGGGTCTGAAGGTTGTAAAGGTGAGCAACTGTCCGAAGATCACAGTGTGGATAGACCTTCTTTTGGGAAAGTGCAGTTCCTTGGAGTATCTTGACGTAAGGTCTCTTCCACATGTGACAAAAAGAAGATGCGATGAAGATGGTCTGGTATTCCCCAAATTTTGTAAAATAAATTTTATGGGAAATTTAATTGAGTCGGATGTGTTGCTTTAAAGATCATGATATTATCGCTGAAGGTTGTAAAGTTCGGTTCTAGCTTTATGAGAGGAGAGACGGGAAGATTGCTCATTCTTCGTAAGCGTTCTTTTTAGACTTTCTCATGATAATTGGCAATGAGCTTATTCATGTTTCATTCTTCATTTTGTGTATGGTTTTCGTATTTGGATTGACCATACAGTTTGTTGATGCTGGAACTTAACCATGAAAAAGGGGTCGATACAAATCAGAGGAATATTATCAAACACAGAATGTGATTATAAATGTTTTGACTATATTTTTTGTGGATATGTGTTGTGACTATATTTGTTTTGGGTATGTATTGTGACTTTTTTATATTTGTTTTACATTTTGATCATCATTACCAATTAGGAGTGGAGAAAGTACTAATGAGGTGTCATCATTACCGAGTGAGTCTATGGAAGCAGATGATGAAATAAGTAATCGGATATTGATACATTAATTATACTAGAAATCAAACTCGTGCGATGCACAGATTTTATATCACGTGACACGTAATGATTTTAATTATTTTTATTTTAAACTAATAAATCATTATAATCTAATGTAATTAATTGACTTATTATCATAGTAAATTTTAAAAAAAAATTAAGATAATGAGCATGTTGGCCTCTTGTCATGTTTTGCCTAAGAGATAGTCGTCATTTTTACAATCTTCGACAGAGATAAAAAAAAAACATGAGACAAATGATGGTCTTTAGAGAGTAGAATCATATAGAGTTCATGAAGGATATGAAAAGGCATCAGTGATTTAGGAACATTCAATATAAAAAAACGTGTGGCAATTAATAAGTAAGAATGTAGGAGATTGGTGAATGAGATATTAATTTTGTTCTTAAATATAATTATTATTAACATTTATAATATGGTTTTCAATGGTTGGATTATACCACTAATAGTTTGAAAATTTTGTGCTATGTTCGGATGATAATGATGGACGACGAAAGGTTTACTTTTTTTTCTTTTCCTATTTAAATTATCACTTTTTATTAATAATAACCAAAGAGTAATTAACTTTTTTTTATGAGAAATTGGTGTATCATGAGAGATTTTATAAATTTCTAACATTTAAAGCATATTAAAAAATTAGTAATTATGTGGTAAAACTATAAAAGAGAATTTATAAAGAGCTATCAAATTATTCAACTTTAATATACTAATTTTTATAAATTAATTTTGAATATTGATACATTGATTATAATATCAAATCTTATCTTATACATATTAAAACACACTAAATGAATAGTGTTTTTATCCATGTGTCACTTTCTCAATAGTTGGACCTGTTTTTTACTTTCTTCTGTGGCCTATTTTCCATCCTCTTATTTTGTTGTGTTACCGTTTACTCTAGGTCCAATTTGTGACCGTTAAATCTTATGATATCTTGTGATTCAGATCTGATGATTTGTCGATGATAATCGAAGAACAAGAAGTAGTGACAGCGATGTAGCGGAGGAAGGCTGCGACGGAGAGAGTAGATATGTCAAATTGGGTTGGGTTTAGTGGGTTAACCCAACCCAACCCACTTAAAATATAAATGGGTTCTTGATAAATGGGCATAAATTTATATGGGTTTAATGGGTTTAAAACCCATTTACATTCATTTTAATGGGTTTTACCCATTTAGCCCATTAAGTCCGTTTATCCTTCACTTCAAATTCACCGTCATTCCGAATATCTGATTTTGACCTCTATATTTTGTCTAAATTTTAACCCAATTTCATCGAATTTCAAATCGTCACTCAACTTTAACTCGATTTCACCAATTTTAACTCGATTTCACTCAATCTTCCTCGATTTCACCTAATTACTCTATTTCACCTACTTTCAACCATATTTCACCCAATTTTAACTCGATTTCACCCAATTTTAACTCGATTTCACCTAATTACTCTATTTCACCTACTTTCAACCATATTTCACCCAATTTTAACTCGATTTCACCCAATTTTAACCCGATTTCACCTAATTTTAACTCTATTTCACTGAATCTCAACCCAATTTTAAACTGAGCTCGATTTCACTGATTTTTAACCCGATTTCACCCAATTTTAACGCGATTTCATCCAATTTCACCGGATTTCAAATTTATTCCACCCAATTTTAACCCGATTTCTACTCGATTTCTTCACATTTTCACTGAATTTCAACCTGATTTCATCCAATTTGACTCAATTTCACCCAATTTTAACTCGATTTCATCCAATTTCACCCAAATTTAGCTTTAGCTCACCTAATTTTAACCCGATTTTAGCTCGATTTAATCACATTTCACCAAATTTCAACCTAATTTCATCTAATTTTGACTCAATTTCACCCAATTTTAACTTGATTTCACCCAATTTCACCATATTTCAAATTTATTTCATCCAATTTTAACCCGGTTTTAACTCGATTTCATCATATTTTACCGAACTTCAACCTGATTTCATCCAATTTTGACTCAATTTCACCCAATTTCACCCAATTTTAACTCGATTTCATCAAATTTCACCGGATTTCAAATTTATTTCACCCAATTTTAACCCGATTTTAACTCGATTTCATCACATTTCGCCGAATTTCAACCTAATTTCATCTAATTTTGAATCAATTTCACCCAATTTTAATTCGATTTCACCCATTTTATTGAGTTGAAATTCAATGACATTGGGTGAAATCGAGCTAAAATTCGGTGACAATGAGTGAAATCGAGTTAAAAATTGGTGAAATGAGGTTAAATTGGGTGAAATCGAGTTAGAATTTGGTAAAATTGGGTTAAAATTTGATGAAATCGAGTCAAAGTTGGATGAAATTGGGTTGGAATTCGATGAAATCAAATTAAAATTCGGAAAAATTGGATGAAATCGAGTTACAATTGGATGAAATCATGTTAAAATTTAGTGAATTTATATAAAATCGAGTTAAAATAAGGTGAAATTGATTTCATAAATTATTCGTTTAAATATTGATATATTAATTATAATATCAATTATATATAAGTATATATCATAAATGTTAAATGATAAAAATATATATACAAAATGTTAATTATATGAATAAAATCGTTTAATCCGTTTAACCTATTCGAACCCAACCCTATTAAACTATGAAACCCACATAAATTTAATGGATTGGATATGGAGACTATGTATAAGTATGGCGGAAGGAGGCGCCGAAAAGAAGAAAAAAAATGAGAAGGAGAAGGGGGAACGACGAAATAGGGTCGGGGGAATGTCCACGCACAACAAAAGAAAAGCGGTGGAGACAATCATTGGAACATGAAGCAGACATGGAAAACAAAAAAAAAGAAGACAGAGGAATAAGAAAGAAAAAATGATTAAAAAGAGAGAAGACGGATGGAGAAAACGGAAGGAGACGTTGGGAAGAAGAAGAAAGAAAAATGAGAAAGAGAAGGTGGAACGATGATGAAGGGTAGGGGGAATGGTCGACGCACAATGGAGAAAGAGTGGTGAAAGATGAAGCGGACGTGGAAAACAGAAGAAGAATGAGGAGGAAAAGGAAAGAGAAAGAAAAAAAAAGTGAAGAGAAGAGAGGGTAAACGGATGTAGAAAAAAGAGAGAAAATATATTTTATAACGTGTTAAAATTAGGTTTAAGAATAATTTAATAAATAATTTAAAAATAAAATAATAAAACTAAAATAAAATTAATATATAGGGTTTATGAGAGAATGTAAGATACTTTGTCAAAATGGCTTTTTCCTTGATGGAGTTTCCATGTGTCATCTGGATTTTACTGGCATTTGTATAATCTAGGGTTGGGCTCAAAGACAAAATGAGTGACAATGACCTTTATGTAATAAAATTAAATTATATTTTAATTCCAAATAGGGTTTTGGTATGAGAGTTGGATTTTAGGATAATGACAATAAAGATATCTACAAAAAAAAAATTGATTTTTTTTTAAAAAAATTGATTTTTTCTGGCGTAAATAATAAAATATAAAATATTATTTATATAAACAAATTTGTTTAATCGTCTGTATAATCCGTTGAACCCACATTTCTACTGAAGGTGGTGTGATCGGTGTCTAAATATTTTGACATTTTATTTATTTCATGTGCATCTTGACCCAATGTTTATCTAATAAAATGCGACCGACTGCCTTGAATTCTCTAATTAAGACATTACTCTAAAATATTTGCTCATAAATTTATTTTTAAAACACTCTTCAAAGGCTTAAAAAGGAAAATATGTCAAATTGAATAAAATTACTTCAATTTTAAAAATGATCGAAGTTTTCACGAATATACATTTTAGAATAAATATGAATATAATATTTTATTAAGTGTAAAATAAATATATAAATAATTAATAATATTTTATTAAGTGTAAAATTAAATTGCACGTAATTGATTGGGAAAATACGCTAAATATTGCGTCAAGAATCCTAGTTCCAGAATCCTAATTTTCTCTTCGGACTCCTCACAATGCGTGAGCGATAACAGTCACAGGGTATCGCATAACTCCGGCAGAAAAGCCGAGTCCTTTTCCGGGAAAATTTTGAGGTTTCCCGGAAGAAAACGTTGACTCGCATGCATCAGAAAATCTCAAACAAGATCCTGAAATGCAATCATCGCGTCGCTTCTTCTCTCGCCTTCTTCAATGCCGGGGGAAGTGTTACAGTAGAACAAGTGTCGCCAACACCGGCGTTTTTGTCCGCTCATTGTCTCTGATTGAAGAAAGCCATGGATTTCTTGATACCCAGCTAAATTTGGGATCTCCTCTTAGTTCGTATTCGCAGTCAAGAGGTTTTTTCTCCAGGAATTGCTCCGTTGGGGGTTTAAGCGTGCGAGCTTCTGTTCCGTTCGACAGGGACGATGGCCTCCGGATCGATCCGTACTTTTCTCACCGGAGTATGTTTTCTTAGTTTTGACCATTGTGAAAGCACGTCTTGGCTACTCTTTGATTCTCATGTTCGAGGAAAATTTTTTCTGGGTCCGTTTGTATGCAGATTTCTTCACACGAGCGAAACAGGTAAAGCGAATTGAGATCAATGATGAACACAGGTAATACTGGTTACTGTTTTTCGATGATTTGCTTATTTGTGCAGCTATGTGCATTTGCATTTGTATGTGGTTCGAGGTAGTCTTTGTACGTCCTTAGTTAGGGATGAAGTTAATCTAGCATGGATTGGAGTGATTTTAATTGTGCATTCTTGCTTCGATGACTATATTAGTCGAAATAAATCATGTTCACTGGTAATCTTTCCGAGTGCAAAAGTTCTCATTCACTTTTCACTGGGAAGATTTTGATATTGTCATGGTGGATTCCGGCGCCAGCTAGGGACTGTTTTCTTGTTTAGTTTTAGAGCCTTTGTCGTGGTTTTATTAGCTCTGTTTCTTTGTGATGGGCGAGGGACATAATGAAAGGCGAAGCTCCTCCATGAGCATTAACTTGATGTCATTTCTTGCAAATGGATTCATCTATCAACGGGCTGGTGTTTGTCCTAAGTTATATTGTGGTTAACTTCTTGCAGTCAACGGGCTGTGACTACTGCATTGTGGTGTAACTTCCTTGTGTTTTCACTCAAATTTGGGGTATGGTGGTCCACTTCTAGCCATGTCATGTTGGCTGAAGTTGTTCACTCAGTTGCTGATTTTGCAAACCAGGTTTGTCAGCAATGAGTTGTTCTTTGCTTCCATTTCTAGCTAAATGTATTGATTATCAGGCGCAGAGAAGTTGAGTCATTTTGATAGTGTAGGCACTTCTTGCTTACGGCCTCAGTAGCTCAAGGCGTGCGCCAGATGCACTTCATCCGTGAGTCTCTAATAATTTCATATGCTTTAAAGTCTATGTTCCTTTCGTTTCAAACAGTTCTAAGACCAAGTTCTTTCATTTTTCTCAGCTATGGTTACTCAAAAGAAAGATTTGTATGGTCCTTGATATCTGCTGTTGGCATCTTTTGCCTTGGTTCCGGTGCTACCATAGTTAATGGAGTGCAGAACTTATGGACTTCAGAGGTAACTGGGTCAAACATCGGTGCTACCATGCCTGCTATTTACCCTTTCTATTTCTGTTAGATCCCTGATGATATACACAATTGATGTCCTTAGATTTGCTTATCTTCTTCAGGCACCACCGAATATTGAGTTAGCTGCTTTGGTAATAGGAGGTTCAATTGTAATTGAAGGTATCGACTTGTTTTTCTTGATTACATGACTATCTCAAAAGTTGATGTAATAACAATTCAAGTCTATACCAAATAAGACTTTGATTTTATAATTGTTTATGATTGTTTTGTCTTTTAGGTGCTTCGCTTATTGTTGCTATACAAGCTGTAAAAAAAGGAGCGGCTGCAGAAGGCATGTCCATTAGAGATTACATATGGCGTGGCCATGATCCTACCTCTGTTGCTGTTATGACAGAGGTAATGTTTTCTTCTTTTATGATTGCTACTGAAACAAATCATCACATGAAGGATGCCCAACCTGACATAACTTCTTTTTCATCTTATCCCTATAACTAGTATCCGCTTTCTGAGTAAGAATCTCATAAAAATACATTTACTTGTTTTAAAGTGCCAGAATGATACATGAACTATTTTTTTTACCATTTTTTTATATATGACTATCACGCTGTTTCAAAATAATTCATGAAATATGAAGATTAATTCCAAATAAACCCACATGCACTCATTGGTTTAATGTAAAAGTAATTATCACAGTTCGTGTATTATTCTGAACTAATAATAGTTCATGTATAGTTCTGGTAATTTGAAACAAGTTTAAGTATTTTTATGAGATTTTCTTTTGTTCTTATGTATATGTGCTGATACATAAATAGAAAAATGCAGGATGGTGCTGCAGTGACCGGTCTTGCGATTGCAGCTGCGTCGCTTGTGGCTGTTAAGACGACAGGAAATGCTATTTATGATCCTATAGGATCTATCGTAGTTGGCAATTTACTTGGAATGGTATGTTTAGGTTCTGCTCTACTTGGGATATTATTCTTGCAGCATAACGCATAGCACATTTTCTAAAACTTATCAAACATGAATATTAGGTGGCTATATTTCTCATTCAGCGGAACCGACATGCCTTGCTTGGAAGAGCGATAGACGATCATGACATGCGTAAAGTTCTTCATTTCCTAAAGAACGACCCGGTACAAGTCCTTTTTTCTTGACGAGGAAAGCTCATAACACTAAGGAATGCCAAAGTAAGGTATTATTATTGAACTGGAAACACTTTTTTTGTAGGTTGTAGATGCTTTATATGATTGCAAAAGCGAAGTGATTGGACCTGGATCCTTTAGATTCAAAGCGGAAATAGGTCAGTTCCTCAGCTATAAACATTGTTTCTCAAAGTATCCTTGAATATTTTATTACTGTTTTTTTCCTTCGATACATTTGTGAAATGAAATCTTTGCTCTCTGATCTGTGATTGTATGAAACATATGGTACCTTGTGATATAGTTGTTGCTTGGATAAACATTGTGACTTGAATAAGCATCCATGCCCACGGGTTGTCTTTTTGTCATAGTATTTTGCATCTTAGCAAAAGATCTATGAAAAGGCTAATCCCCAAACAGTTAGTGATGGGACACCAAGACCCGAGATACTGTTAAATATTGGAGCAATTCCATTAGACACTGTGTAACTGTTCTATGCAAACAGATTTCAATGGACAGGTCGTTGTCCAAAATTACCTGAAGAGAAGGGGTCGTGAAGAATGGGCAAGACAGGTGAATACATCAGCTTCTCTTTTAAGTTGATGAATTATATGAGCTGCACAATATATCAGCTAACTCTGAAACTTGATGGTACTTAGTTCCGCGAGGCTACAAACAAAGATGATTCTGCACTGCTCAAGACCATGGCGGTTCGTGCTGGTTATAGGATTTTGTTAGTAAAACTTGTGCTCTGGTGCAGGTGAAGAGGTCGTTACAGCTTTGGGAAGCGAAGTTGATCGGTTAGAGAAAGAGATCCAAGAACTTGTTCCGGGAATTCAGCACGTCGACATCGAGGCTCACAACCCTTTAGATCCATCATCTCTATGAACTCCAACACTTGGTATGTATGAGACTGGCATATTCTTACAGACATGAACAAATCAACTTCTAAATATAAAGTCTCTGATGGGCATGTTACAGAATTCACAGAGGTGGTTCCTTCTACATTGCTTTTCAAAGTGTAAAGAAGGTAGTTATGCAAGAGAAGGTATTTTAAGTCTCAACCTTTTGATCATATGCACATGCTTCTTGTTTCCACCATTGTCACTGACAACTTTTATCAATATTTATTTGATTATAAATTGTGAAAACAATGTGAACTTTATGTTAATTCATAGGCCTTTTTACAATTTGGTTTTGCAATATTGTTGTTAATACATACAAGAGCCTTTGACTTGGTGCGACTATGAGAGTATATGTGGACATTAGTGTTCTAAATTTTTTTTGTCCAGGTTCTTTTTATATGACTGAGTATCAAATAATGAATATATATTTTTTTAAAATAATATTATTTTGACATTTAAAGAAATTAAAATCGGTTTGGAATAAATGGTTTATTATTTTCATATCCTAAATTTAATATATATATATATAAAAGAAAATTGATATTAACAACTAAGAAAAAGATTTAGAAAATAAAATATGTTTAGGTGTAAATTAATCATCGATTATTTTGGTTATAGATTAGATATTCGTCGATCTTTCCGATTGAATAAAATGGACATGAATAACAAAATACAAACATACCATTTTGTGTGATAATTTGAATATTTTAGAAAATGATAGTTTGGAATTATAGTTGAAGTAACATAATAATTATAAAAATATAATTTATATATATTTCGATATTTGAGAATGTTCGTATCTTTTTAATGAAATACAAACATACCATCTTATAATAATTATAAATAAATTAATATTTTGAAAAATGATAGTTTGGAATTATTGTTGACTTAACATAATAATTTATATATAATTATGATTTGAGAACGTTCGTATCATTTCAATGAAATTTTTTCTATAAATAATTTAACATGACATGTTACAAGATAATGTTTAACTAATGAATAGACCCAATGAATTCCATGCATTCTAACAAAATCAAATATATTTAAAAAAGATAGATTATAAATTAATATATAAAATAAGATGCATTTATAAAAGATTGTATATTTGTTTGTTATTTGTGAAAAATATTTATCTTATTAATCAATATAACAAAAAAAAGCTCTACAAACAACAAAAGATCTGCATTTTTTATATAAAAGAGTAGATTACTCAATCATATGTAAAACCATACCAAAAAAAATATCCAATGGTGAATAAAAAAAAAATCAAGATATATGCTAAAATAGTGTGTCGTGCCACGCAAGTGACCTTTGTGTTGTACACGTTCTCTCGGAACTTTCCTAGGCACTTCACTTTGTCCATCAAGACAAGACCTTTATATTTATTTAAAATCATGCATTTTCGCTATATTTTTTAATGTTTATAAAAAATATATAAAACAAGCAATCGGAATTTGGAAAATTTTGAAAATTGGGGAAAAACCTAAATTTCCAAAATCTGACTAATTTGTATAATAAAAAGTTTTGAACTTTTTTAGTATTAAACGGTAAGTTATTTTTGAAAATTTCTCAAATATTTATATAAAACCTCTTGAAATTATCAAATAAATACATTTATTAACATATAATACCTTTAACTTTTAATTTGTTAAAAAAATATATCATATCAAGTTACATATTCAATAAATGACGTTGAATTTTTGTTCGAAGATATCAGGGTTGAACAAATAACAAGTATTTGTTATTATTTGTATTTGTATTCGGCAAAGAATATTCAGATTATTATTTGTATTTGTATTTTTATATTTTAATATTTATAAATACAGATATTTGTCGTACATATCCGTATGCGAATAAAATTTTTTTGATGTAAAATATATATATAAGAATTTTAATAAAAAAATAAATAATCATAAAAAATAATCTAAAACTAAAATTTAAATTGCACAAAGATGCAAAAATTAGAAATTATAGCGTTGACGCGTACACTTTCACAATCATCTCTACATCAATCATTTAAATTTAGTTTCGTCGATAATTCTACGAATATCATTAATTCACCTTAAATAATGAAACAAATTGTTAGACTATATACTAAAACAAAACTCGCAAAAAAGTTATATTTTTAGTGAATTTTTGTGTTTTTATATACTGTAATGTCTCTATAACATTATCCAACTGATTTGGATTATAATCAATCTTGAATATAAATTAAAGTATTTGATATTTTAGTCATCTAATAAAAAATATATTGGATATCTGTCAATATATTTATATAATAAGTGTTTAAATAACATTAGTAATGTTTTTATTTCCAATTTGAACATTAAAATCAATTTTGTTATATATGTATCTTTATATTAACTAAATTTTCTATTTAGTACTTACGAATACGAATAATTCGGATACTTGAGTATACTATTTGCATTTGTATTTGTCGAATATCTGATTGCTAATATTTGTATTTGTGTCAACACATATTCAAATTTTCAGTTTGAATACGAATCGAATACGAATATTTCCAATATTTTGTCCAACCCTAGAAGATATATCAACAATATTTAAAATTAATTATTTTATTTGAAAACCAAATTGATTATTTTCAAAAGATTCAATAATTAAAGATTTTGGAACCTTTCTCTCACTAAATCTTAAAAGTCAATATTTTTCTTTTGTTTGTTTAATTAACACTTTATAATTCACTTAATTTTTTTAATTGTTGATAATTAATTAATGTAGGCTCTTTTAGTCAAGTTCCTAGATCTATTATATGAATAATTTTTAAAAATATATGTAGTTTAGATCTGAAATGAGAATGATTACAACATTCTATTAATTGAAAAGCTATTATAAAATGTCTTTATTTTATGAAGAAAATAATAGCTGTAAGTTAACACTCCATCGTGCATGATGTTCCTAAAGTTCGTAGACCATATAATAAAAAACGATGTTCTTAATCTTTTGGTGGCAAAAAAAGAAAAAACATCTCCGTTTTTTCCCGGGAAAATCTCGTCTTCTGCTTCCTCCTCTCTTACGGCTCTCATGGAAAAAAATTATAGGAAATAAACGAACATCCCGTAATCTAAGCACTACCAGACCCAGAATAGGCAAAAATCTCAAAAAAAAAAAAAATCTTTTTCTCTTTGAACAATTATTGTTGTTTGCAGTTCTAATTAGTTTTTTTTCCCTTCTGTGATTGACAGAGAGGTAAGAGAGAGAGAGAGAGATTCGTTCTTTGTTGCCTCTCCTCTACGAAGATTTGGCCTCTCTTCGTCACACCAACAACAATCAACAAAAGGGTCGTTCTATTTCTTCTTCATTTTTTTCTGGGCAATGCGCATTTGGATTCTCAAAGGAACAATTTTGACATAGCGGAGGAGGAAGAAGAAGAAGGAGACGAACTGGGTTCGACGAAGGAAGAGAGAATGAGCACTTCTTCGAGCAATGGGTTGCTTGTGACGTCGATGTCGGGACGGCACGATGACGTCGAAGCTGGTTCCGCCAAGGCTGAATATCATTCTGAAGAAGAGTTTGAACACGATCCCGATGACCCTTTCGACATTGATAATACCAAGAATGTCTCTGCCGCGACGCTTCGTCGTTGGAGGGTATATTTTCTTCCATTAAATCTCAATCTGTATTTGTCTGCAATGTCGCTCGCGAATGGTTTTCGTTTCGTTGTTGTTTTGTTCGATTATCCAACAATGATGATTCCGTTTGAATTGTCCGGCATGGCTTAAAGGTTGTCTCAGTGAATTTGGGAACCTGTATTCGTTGGGATTTTAGGGTATCTTCAAAAGGGTTTCATGGAGTTCCGGAATCAATCTCTTTATGCTTTTACTATCATCAAATGGTTGCTGAATTTTAGTTTGCTGAATGTTTGTAGCAAGCTGCGCTTGTGTTGAACGCCTCTCGTCGCTTTCGATACACTTTGGACCTTAACAAGGAAGAGAATTATGACAGTAGAAGAAGGATGATCAGAGCACATGCGCAAGTCATAAGGGTACTCTTCGATAAGTTTTTTCATGTGTTCCATCGATTTGATCTTCGTCTCTTTCTTTTACCAAACATTTGTGCTTGTTGTTCATTTCTCTCTTCGGGAATCAGGCAGCTTTGCTTTTCAAGTTGGCAGGGGAACGACAACATGGTACGTTTGTCTCTGGGGAAATTAATGCACATATAAATCTTATTTCACGAGAAGTAGTCAGTCTCAGGAACACCCTGCCGCAGTGTTTAATCGTGCAGGCTTTCTTATTGCTAAAATGATCATCTAGGAAGTACTGACACGAAACTTTGAGGCTCAATTTTGTATCGGTCTATCAAGTCTGATTTTCCTTTACTTCATCTTACTTCTTTGTATCAGTGTTTGGCACATCATCAACTCCAAATGAAACCGGAGACTTCGATGTTGAACTTGAAAAACTTGTATCAATGACCCGGAACCAGAACGTTTCTGCTTTACAACAATATGGGGGGGTACGGTTCGAGACATTTTTGCCTGTGTTATACGCTATATTTGCTCCATGTGATATTCTTTTTTCATGCTCACATCTACTGCCTCAGGTTAAAGGTCTAGCGGAGAAGTTGAAGTCAAATCTGGAGCACGGAGTGGATGATGATAATGCAGAGTTGTTAAAGAGGAAGAATGCATACGGATCAAATACATATCCCCGGAAAAAGGGGAAAAGCTTCTTTGTAAGTATTATCAAGGATTTCTGCAAGATTGAATAGGAATAACTCTTTCAGCTCGACCAGAACTCTTGAATGGGAATAACTCGTGCTTATTTTGTTATATTCCATAAGATGTTCCTGTGGGAAGCTTGGCAAGATTTAACGCTTATCATCTTGATCATTGCTGCTGTAACATCGTTGGCGTTGGGAATTTGCTTGTGCAGGTATCAGTCCTGCTTCAATTTCCCAAAATGAGAACAATTTGCTTTTAGCTTAAACTGGGAACCTACTTTTACTTTGATTACAATTTCAGGGGCTAGAAGAAGGATGGTATGACGGTGGTAGCATTGCATTTGCGGTTTTGCTTGTCATAGCTGTTACGGGTAAGAACTTAGGACATCCATCATTTTCTCACTTCCTTCCTTTTCATTTTTTTCATTTGTCTTAAGTTCTTGACATGCTGTCAAATTTGCTTTCAATTATTGGGTTTTGTTAGTTTTGGAGAATGTAACAGCTAAAATTTTATTGAGCATAAGTGGAGACTTAAAATTCTTTTTTCCGCTACCACATTTTCTGATTACCGAAGAACAAACTATTATGAGGTTGTATTACAGAAACGATTTTTTCATATACCATACTGGTGACCTTGACATTCATCTTCCTACAGCTATTAGTGACTACCGTCAATCTCTTCAGTTTCAAAACCTCAATGAAGAAAAACGGAATATACAACTAGAGGTGTGTGGTGTGATATCATATGATTGTTTGCATTATAAGTTTCTGGTGCTAATTTATTAATGGATTAAAATCCCCCACAGGTCATGAGAGGAGGTCGAACAGTGAAGATTTCGATTTATGACATTGTTGTTGGCGATGTTGTACCTCTTAGAATAGGGGACCAGGTAGGTGTAAATTGCCAATAACTTTCCTCAATTATAGCTTAGTATTCATAATATTGGTCTTAACCATTTTATCTGTTATTAGGTCCCTGCAGATGGATTGCTAATTAGTGGTCATTCTCTTGCTATTGATGAGTCTAGCATGACCGGTGAAAGCAAGATTGTGGGTTCATCATGATTCTCTGTGTAAAGTTTATGGAACTCCACTCTTTTGTATTAGCTAAAAAAGACCCTTGTTACAGGTGCATAAGGATCAAAAGGCACCCTTTTTAATGTCTGGCTGCAAAGTGGCTGATGGAGTCGGTAGTATGCTGGTAAATTTAGGGCATCTGTCCTGTTTTTGATGCTTTTCTCCTAGTTTCAGGTTTTTATGATGATCATTCTCGTGTATCTTTTGTAGGTTACAGGCGTTGGAATCAATACCGAATGGGGATTATTGATGGCAAGTATCTCAGAGGATACCGGTGAAGAAACTCCCTTGCAGGTGTTTTATTTATCACATCATGTGTTGTGGGCTTAATGATGCCTTGATGTAACCTCATCATCTGTTTAATTACTTATAATAGGTTCGGCTAAATGGTCTTGCGACTTTCATTGGTATTGTGGGACTCTCTGTGGCTCTTTGTGTTCTGCTTTCTCTTCTTGTCAGGTAATTTACTACACCATGGTGGATAAATGTTTTGCTTACAAATCGATGTCAAGCTGTCGACTATAACTCTTGTTGGTTTCAGATACTTTACCGGAAATACACAAGACCCTGATGGAACGGTCCAGTTCACTAAAGGGCTTACTAGTGTCAGTGACATAGTAGACGATTGTGTAAAGATATTTACAATTGCTGTAAGTGAAGTCAGCCATTGTTGTTTATGATATTCAATAGACAAATCAGCTAATTATGGCATTCTTCAGGTTACTATCGTGGTTGTGGCAGTTCCTGAAGGACTTCCACTAGCTGTTACCCTAACGTAAGTTTTAGTTACCATTTCCATTTCACATGGAGGTAAAGATATCTGAGGTGAACGATCTTGACAATATTCTTTTGTGTTTGTCCATTGTGCTACTCCGACAGTTTGGCTTACTCGATGAGAAAGATGATGGCTGACAAAGCGCTGGTAAGAACCATGACGAGTTTGCATAGTTATCTGTTAGACGTTTTTCTCCCGGTTTTTGTCTAACACACAAAATGCAGGTTAGGAGGCTTTCAGCTTGTGAAACTATGGGGTCTGCAACAACAATCTGCAGTGATAAAACTGGAACTTTAACACTGAATCAGGTCAGTCTCTATTCTGTTCAGACATAGCATAAATCAGAAGTTAGACCTAATCATGTACCCTGGAATTTTCAGATGACAGTGGTTGAGGCTTATGCTGGTGGAAAAAGGATGGATGTAACAGATAATTCCTCAGGGATGCCCTCCGAACTTCTATCACTAATATGTGAGGGTGTCGCACAGAACACAACAGGAAATGTTTTTCTGCCTAAGGTGGATTCTATGTTTTCTTGAGTTTAGTATCTATGCTTGGAAACAAACTCAATGAAACATTTGCATGTGGGTCCAAAATATGAATCCTAGTTATCTAGAAAGTGCATAAATCCTTTGGATCCAATTGGACAAAAGACAAAACTCAAACCATTTTTACGGCTTAAACTAGGGTGCTGATATATTTACACTGGGCTAAATTTTGGACATAGAAATTGAATTCAAAATCTCATCGAACATGTAGGGATGCTCATGTTTGGTTCTATCTTCTTTCTCTCATTAACTTATTTGTTCTCGGGGAATGTTCAGTAACCGAAGTTGTTCTATTCGTAGGATGGTAGTGATGTGGAAATATCTGGATCTCCCACAGAAAAGGCTATTCTTTTTTGGGCATTCAAGGTATTACTGTTTGTTTACTGTGGCCTGTCTTTGACATATCTTTCCCATTGGGTTTGTGATACAAATAAAGAAATTATTTTGCAGTTGGGGATGAAGTATGACACTATCAGATCAGAATCTGCTATCATTCATGCTTTCCCTTTCAACTCAGAGAAAAAGCGTGGAGGTGTTGCAGTACTTCGGGTAAGTTCTTGATTCTTTCACTATTTGAAACAATGGTAAACTAATCATTTTATTTAGCTTGTTAGCATTAGCTTCTACTTTTACACTCCTGTATGCCGTTGAGTTTACTTCATCCGAGCAGAAGAACATCTTCTCATCCCTATTCGATCAGGATTTCCATGAAATTCACTTCTTTTATGTGTGCTTTTATATAGCCGGTTAAACATATTGTCATTTTCAGGGTGATTCTGAGGTCGTGATTCATTGGAAGGGGGCAGCTGAGATCGTTCTGGCCTGTTGTACACAATTCATGGACTCAAACGGTACCTTGCAGCCTATTGATGAACAAAAGGTGGGGAGAGCAAAAATAATTTTTCTGAGATGTTATTGTGAATTGAAGAACACATTAGAAGAAAGACGCGTCATATTAGATGCTTTTGAGAACTGGTTGCAATTAACTCTACCAATAAAGATTCTCTTTTACCAATAAATTTTTTTGGTGATATTTGTAGTGCTTTTGCCTCGTAGTACACTAGATATGAAATACTGTTTATTGTTTCCAAATATATAATATTTTTTACCGTCGAAAACTTCACAGCAAATGTAAGCAATTCGTACTGTAAGACGAACACTTTCTTAGCCAAGTTCTTAACAGGTGTATATCCTGGGAGTCTACCGTAAACTGCATATACCTTCCTCGTACTCTTGAATGTAGAGGAGCTGACTGTATTTATAATTTTTTGTAGGAGTTTTTCAAGGTTGCCATTGACACCATGGCTGCAAACAGTTTGCGGTGTGTTGCTATTGCATGCAGAAAGTATGAACTGAACAAAGTTCCCAAAGAACAGGAGGATATGGACAGATGGGTTTTACCAGAAGATGACTTGGTTTTGCTTGCTATTGTTGGTATAAAGGTAAACATCAAGAAGCTTATCTAGTAGCTCCAGACTCTGTTGCAAACAAGTATTATCACCAGCTCTTATCCCACAACAATCTTAAATTCCTTGATTTCTTATATCTTTTGTTGAACATTTACTCTATGCAGGATCCTTGTCGGCCTGGCGTCAAAGACGCAGTGAAAATATGCACAGATGCCGGTGTCAAGGTACGCTCCTGGATTCATAAAACTTTTGAGTTACTAGTTTGCTTTCTGTCCTTCAAGTGCATCTATAGTTGATCGAATGGAACAATACATAGACAAGAAAATGGCATGCTGTGGGAATGCATTGCTTGATCTTCATCTCTTTCAGTGATATTTTCTCAGAAACAATTTATAAATGCATTTAGGTGCGAATGGTGACTGGAGACAATATTCAAACAGCAAAAGCTATAGCTTTGGAGTGCGGCATTCTTACTTCAGATGCAGAAGCTACTGAACCTACTATTATTGAAGGAAAGGTGTTCCGTGAACTATCGGAGAAAGAGAGAGAAGTAGTGGCCAAGAAAATAACGGTACGGTATTATTGATGCTACTAATCAAGGCCATTGCACTACCTGTTGTTTCGTCTAAAACTTGAATCGTATTCAAAACTATAACACTAAACACATAATGAGATGCCAAAGTTACTTCACTAGCAACATCTTTTTCGCATACGATAATGATTTCTACTTTTATAATATGCTGAAAATGTGACACCAGGCATATTTCTAGTGAATTTTTGTTCAACATACATGAATTATTAACCACGTAAATGAGTTAAAGCCATCGGTCTCAAAGTTTCTACTTTTAACATCTTTGTCGAATAGATTATGTTAATATAATCTTGAGTGATTAACATAAAGAGTGATATGCAGGTTATGGGCAGGTCATCTCCTAATGACAAGCTTTTACTAGTTCAAGCACTACGGAAAAATGGCGATGTAGTTGCTGTGACTGGTGATGGTACCAATGATGCTCCAGCACTTCATGAGGTTTTAAGATCCTCTAAAAAAGATCTGTTACAATTTAAGATGCTTGATAGAAGTCTTGCGTCGTGCATTTGAAAATATATTCTTTTCTAAATTTCAACTTTACTTTTGCTGCTTTGTTACTATAGGCAGATATTGGCCTCTCTATGGGTATATCAGGAACCGAAGTCGCGAAAGAGAGTTCAGATATCATCATTTTGGATGACAATTTTGCTTCAGTTGTAAAGGTCAGTATTTATTATCCATACCTCTGAGAGCTTTTTCCCTAACCATATGACACATGACTCTCTCTTTGCTGTTTTCAGGTAGTCCGCTGGGGTCGATCCGTGTATGCCAACATCCAGAAATTCATACAGTTTCAGCTCACTGTGAATGTCGCTGCTCTTGTAATCAATGTTGTTGCTGCGATGTCGTCTGGTGATGTTCCTCTAAAGGCTGTTCAGGTTAATATACTTATTCCTCCTTTTTCTCTTTTTACAGATTAACAACATGACACTAAACGTAAAATGAAGAACAAAAAGGAAAAGTGTGATAATTCAGTCGAAGGATATTCGGATATTTGAGTGATGGAAATTCATTGATCACAGCTATAATCTGAGACAAGTAATATACCTTGTATATATCGTCACTAGTAAGTGCTTCCTTGATGCAGCTTTTATGGGTAAACCTTATTATGGACACCCTTGGAGCACTTGCTCTTGCTACAGAGCCGCCCACAGATCATCTTATGCATAGAACTCCAGTTGGAAGGAGGTAGAATCCTCTCTCGTATCCTCAACTCGATGAGTTACAATTGTGTCGAATCCAAACGATAATTTAGACGAAACTAATCATTTTTTGGACGCAGGGAACCTCTTATTACAAACATCATGTGGAGGAATTTGCTTGTGCAGGTATCAGAATCATGAAAAACTGATTGATCTTGCCACTTTTTTTCTTTTATATCAAACTTGCATTTCTCTGACATATAAAATCTGACAATTCTGCAGGCACTTTATCAAGTCCTCGTTCTCCTAGTTCTTAACTTCGCAGGCTTGAGCATTCTTGGTTTGACCCATGAAAACCATGCACATGCTGTGGAAGTGAAGAACACCATGATATTTAATGCCTTTGTCATGTGTCAAGTGAGCATCTCCCCTTTCTTGTGACATTCAAGTCCTTAGATGATTTGATTTTGTGTTCATCTGCTTAACATTAATCCCATATCCGTTCTATCTCTTGGAAACCGCAGATATTCAACGAGTTCAACGCAAGAAAACCTGACGAAATGAATGTTTTCAGGGGAGTAACTAAGAACTTGCTGTTCATAGGAATTGTCGGAATTACTTTTATACTACAGGTCGAACACCAATAAACCTCTCTATCTTTGTTCCTGTCTTAATAAGTAATATATAGAATAGTATTGAATGTTTATGTATCGATCTGCAGATAATCATCGTTACTTTCCTTGGTAAATTCGCCTCAACGGTGAGGCTGGGCTGGGATCTATGGCTTGCATCTATTGCCATCGGATTTGTCAGGTTAGTGTAGTTTCTTCTACTAGACCCCTTTGTGCTCTGAAAATCTAAACCATTAGTCTCAATGTTTGAACGATTATCTCTGCAGTTGGCCTCTAGCTATAATCGGAAAACTAATACCAGTGCCCAAGACCCCAATGAGCGTCTACTTCAAGAAACCATTCCGTAAATACAAAGCTTCAAGAAGTGCATAAAGATAAGTAGATCCTCTTCCCCTCTGCAACATCCGGAGGAACTCTCTCACTTTTTGAGGAAATTGCTTCCACTGAAACCCACAAAAAGAAAAAAAGGAAAACAGAGGAGATAAACCTATGGACGAAGCCCGTAACCTCTAACCTCAGACCGCGAAAACTACGATTCCGTTACGATAAAAAAAATATATTTTCCTACTCAAATTGTATCCAATTCTTTTTTTTACCTTTTAAATGTGTATTTCTTTTCCGGGTGGCATTTTGTATGATGAAAACTGAAACTGTAAATTGATATGGGATTGAGGTATACCAGTGGGACTTCGGCTGGTTTCTCAGTTTGATTAGGGTTTGTTCTGTACATTTAAGGATCTGTCTGTTTTGAGACACGACCAAGTTTGTAGAGATGCATGGGTTTTTCATTTAACTTCTCTTTGAGTTCAGTCTTGTTAGTTCAAGTGGCTCATAGCAAAGGAAGGCAGAATCTGGAAAATGAACTTTTGGTGTTTCAGTAAGAAAAGTATAGGTGATGTGCATTTGATGTTTCATTAGTAGGGTGAAAGGCGGAAAGTGAAGGTGTTTACACTTTGTACAAGATCTGAATCAAGGATAAAAGCCATTGAAATGAACAGTTGAACACCCTCATCATCAAAACTTGAATTTGAAACATTCCAAGTATTCATGCTATCGAGCAAACCAATACAATGCAAAAGCTATAAGCAACAAATCTCAATCTATAACCTCAACAATTCTTTCCTACACAGATAAAACCAGACGAGAGAATCACTCGCCTTGACAGTAAACTTATGTTGAGATCAACTTAGGATAAATAAAGTGCCCGTAATTAGATGGCTTACACTTTGGTGAGAAGACCCTTTGGTCCATTATACTTCAAAGTGATTCTTCTTCGAGATGTAAGGAGAGACGAAACTGGTTACAAGGCCTGATGTGCCAGAGATATCAGCTGGAACGAGGACTTGAGGCTTGCCTAAAGCTATTCTTTTCCCGACTGTATTGGCGTAAAACAGACCCGATATTGCAGGAACGAAAACATTGCTTCTCGAGCTTATGTAGAAGTCGATAACCTTTTCATACTCTGAATTCTCTGTTTCCAAGTACTTTGATTTCTTATCAGCCGGCATAATCATTTCCTGCCATGTTTTGTGAAAAGATCAAGACTGAGAAACGTTGTAGTTGCCTGCAAATATCAGATATAAAAGACTGATAAAAACAAACGCGATAAAGGGCAGGATCATACGAACCTTTGTATATGTTTTCGGGAAGATGTCCTTAAGGATGTTGAGCCTGCTATCCCATCTTGGCTGCGTGAGATAGATGGTAGTATCGGTGTTAAAACCGATCTTCCTCAAGAACACAGCGATCTCTTGTGCGTTGTAACATGTTTTGGACCCTGCAACCGCTGTTTCATGGCAGTTCTTCTTTTCAAGAATATCAACCCTCAGGTCAATGGCTATGAAGCGGCCACCTGATTTTCGGCTCAGTGTTTTCAGCCTCTCAACCATCGACTCAACCACTTCGTTGACTTCAGGTTGCAACTCCAATGAGCCAAACATTGCCAAACACGCCACGGGATCAGTTTCACCGTCCTGTGATGATCTCCTCAAATTTACAGAAGGGAAGTAGGTTGCAACTCTTATGTTCCCCTTTGATTTGAAGACAGGTTTGATATTTTCCTTGATATAATCTTTAGTGACTCGAGTAGGGACCTTCACAATGGCCATATTCCTTAGAGATATTTCTTCGGGCAATTGTTTTACGACTTTGACAACGCCTTCCAGGCTTCTGATGAACTTATCAACATCATATATGTCTTCGAAGTTCCTGGAAAGGCAATGAATTGTTCAGAAATCTACTGAAGAAATTGGCAAAGTAAAATGCCAATGACATACACCCAAACCTTTCATCGCCAGGTTTGCTTCCTCTTATGTCGGGAAGCACAAGGGTTGCTCCAAGATGCTTTGCCACCATCACAGCATCAGTGATCTGAACAAGATAATACAATTAGCCACATGAACAACAGAGGAAAGTGGAGAACATGTCCAAAGAAAAAGAAAATGGAATAAGTTCAACGCCAAAGGAAAACAAAGATTGCGGCTTCACAGATTGGAATTTAGTAGTCTACTTCTTCATGCAGCCTTTACAAGTCCAATCTATATTTGACACACCGACATAAGAATGGACTAAAAGCCCAGGTTATTACAAAGGATATATACCTGAGAAATATGGTATTCAGGACCATTTGTAAGTGAGAATGTGACATACCCTTTCGACAATGCTGCTTCTTCATCTGTTAACATTAGTTCCAGCCAGAGTAACTAATCTATATTAAAAACATAAACAAACAAGAGAGTAACATGAACAACCAATCAATCAAAAACATACCAGACATAGAGGTTGCCCAACAAGACTTAAGTTCATTAGTGTTCTCCATCCAAGGGCCCTCAACGGGTCGGACAAGACCATCCTGCACTGCAACTTTGGATCCCCCGAATTCGATATCGTGTGCTTCTCCAGAGTCTTTCCCCTGAAAACCGAATTTTCCAGTAAAACAAGAACCCATCAATCGCGGATATTTCTTCCTATCTAAAGGGCAAAACTTGAATTCAGGTGATCAGAATGATACATATTTCATCCGGAAAACAGAAGTCAGGTTTTTTCTAGAACCCTACAACGTACAAAGAGAACCAAGTACACAACTTTGAGGCTACTGTGAACTAGATCTGCTTCTCAGACACCAAAGAAAAACCAACCACAAAACCCAAGTGAAAACTACTATGAATTATGAAGAAAATCAAACAGAATCCATGAATTAGCGCAGTCTCAAACAAAAACAAAACCCATTTCATCAAGAATAAGAGCTAAAACATTAAAAAGTAAGTATAAAAAAGAAAAGGCATAGGCATGTCGGTTCACCTGAGCCGAGTCGAAGTAATCTCTATGAATCATCTGTCCGAGCATCACAAACATGGTAATGGTAAGAATTCCAGCAACCACTTGTCTCAAATCCACACCCATTTCCACTCTCTCTCTCTCTCTCTCTCTCTCTCTCTCTCGTCGAAGAAGAAGAAGAAGAGTTTGGTTCTGAGGATTTTTACTGAAATCAAGGACTCTGAAATTACTTATATATTCAATCTCACGGGTTCTGTAAGCAATTACCGAGTGAGTGTGAGGAAAAGGAAAGCCCAACAAATAGAGTGACGTTTTTAGTGGGGACAGACACAGACAAACTAGCTTTACATATCCGGTTTTTTATTTTTGTTCTTGGGTACTTTTTTCTTCTTCAAGGCAGTACCACCGACACTTTAGCCGTGAATATCGGTATTCACTTTTCTCCTTAACCGGTTGGTTCAGTTAACCTGATGAACGTCAACTATACCGGTCTATATTTCCAAAAAGGAAGTTATTTCCTAGTTTTACACTCAATTTAGATTTGTTAAAAATAACTCTAGTATTTTTATTTGAGTTTATAAATTGAGTGTATTTGTATAATCCTTGGTTAACTTATATGAAGGAAAAAATCTAATAAATTTATTCACTAATCGGTTTGTGGTTACTATGAAAATTAAATAAAATTGCCTACAAATGAAGAAAAAAAGTTTTAAATCTGTTTCATGCAAATATTTCGTATCAATTAAAGAATTAACGGGCATGATAAATGTGCTGATCATTTAAATGTGGAGCTATAAAAATAATTGCTAATAAATAATAATATATTTAATTTTCATTGTATGGTAAAAGACAGAGAAGAATGATCTGTAAAATTTACTAAATATGTTATATTTGAAATTATGGTACGTGATTATTCTAATTATGCCAAAATAATTGAATGCATATACAACACTTATTTATACATATTGATTTATTTACTTTTTTATCACTTGGTCAAGAAATAAAACATGGATTTTGTTTTTCACTTTGAGATTACGCAGATTTTTTTTCATTATTATTCTGATTTATTTGGGGAAAAGGGTTACCTACGCAATTTTTTTCCTATTTTTGTAATTGTTTAATTTTTTCCTTTTAATTACAAAAATGTAATTTCTCCTATTTGAACTGTTATAAAAAAAATCTGGAGATCTTTCATACCAAATTCATTTGAAACTTGCGTTATCGATTTCTATTTATATCCAGATTTTTTTTTTAATATAAACGAATCAAATCACAAGATTTTATTTCACTGAACAAATTCAATTTGTGAAATGAGGTGCAAAACTACATTTTTCTTACTCAATAAAGATCTAATGGATAGAAAGTCCAATAATTATATCGATGTAGAAAAATATAAGTTTAAATTAATCTATTTTGCTGTAGGATTTTACAAGAATTAATAGAAGTATTTAGTTATATATATATATATATAATTTAAACCAGTCTTTAGGAATTTTGTGGATCGCACGTACATGAGAATGATGAGGACTCTCAATCATGCATTTGCTTTTCTTGTTTTCTAAGTTATTTGTTTACTCGGACCAATGTTAAATAATTGCAATGTAATAATTTATATGGCGGAATATCAGATATACCCTCGTAGGGCTAAAACGTTCCAAAAATACTATTTCCTAAAATAATTATTTAATCGAAAAAAAAAACTGGAGAAAAGACAAATTTACCCTTAATTTTCGAACGTGAGAAAACCCGCATTCTGGGAGAGTAAAAGCCAAACCTGCATTCTGGGAGAGTAAAAGCCAAGAAAGAACAAGTGATTTCGAACTTGAGAGGGATCGATTCGAAGTTGGCAAGAAGGAAATTCGAAGTTGGCAAGAAGGAAATGGCTAGAATCAGCAGCGGTGGAGAAGAGAGCACGAGTCAATCTTCAATGGCGTCAATAAGTGTAAGTAGATCGATTTCTAGGGTTTTGGAGGATGTCGAGTCCCAAAATGGTTTATTGATTTGAAATGGGTGTGAGTGTCAATGAGTCGGTTGAGTCTCAGTGAGTCGGTTGAGTCGCAAGAGTCGGTTGTCTCAGTGGGTCGGTTTGGGTCGCGATGGTCGGTTGAGCGTCGATTTCTAGGGTTTACAGGCTGTCGAGTCCCAGAATGGTTTATTGATTTGAAATGGGTGTGAGTGTCAGTGAGTCTATTGAGTCTGAGTGAGGTGATTTGGGTCGCAATGGTCGTTTGAGCGTCGCAGGTAGTCTAAGGGTCGTTTTAGTCGGTTGTCTCAATGAGTCGGTTTGGATCGCAATGGTCGCTTGAGCGTCGCAGGGAGTCTAAGGGTCATTTGAGTCGGTTGTCTCAGTGAGTCGGTTTAGGTCGC
>CM071863.1:18342994-18380540 GCA_036759665.1 Gynandropsis gynandra
AGATGGGGTTTGTGGCGACACAAATGGGTTTTGTAATGACGAAGAAGACGGGGTTTGTGGCGACACAAATGGGGTTTGTCTCGACGCAGCAGACGGGGTTTGTCTTCTCCGAGCCTCACCGGGTCCAGGATAACGATTCACTTTAGGCCTCCCGCTTTGCCTTTTCTGAGCCAGTATAGGAGGTTCAAACACATGCTGAGACACTTCAGGGGGAATGTCCCAATCACTGCAATCAGGAACCAGATACACGGTTTCTTGGTAAACCAAACGCCATGTCCCCCGAAGGTAGTAGTGTGAACATAGATCTGGTATCTTGTCACCTTTACCAACCTTATGTGCTGCCACAATTACGTGGCTGCATGGATACTTATCTACGTCAAACATTTTGCACTCCCACGTTCTTTTTTGAAGACTCACTACAAATCTTCTACCCATCTCATTTCTCACCTCATACTCATCACTCAGACTGTTCAATTCAATAACATCATACTTGGATGCCTGTCTAAACCGTGCATGTAACCTTTTCTCAACGTAAGGTGTTAACTTTTGAGAATCATCACCGGTAGCTGCTTCCAACCTATACCTATTGAACCATTCCACTGTCTTTCCCAAACAAACATCTAATAGCCCTAGGATCGACAATTTTTTTGACTTCTTCAACGTTGAGTTTATTGACTCGGCGCCATTAGTTGTTAATAAGTTGTACCGTTCCCTCTTAAATTTGCATCTTGCCTACTTAACGGGATCAAGTTCCTATTTCTCCAAATACTTTGAAACATTAGGATACCTGGCCTTCAAATCATTAAATAGCACTTCAAATTCGTTCTCCGTGTATGCTACCGCACATTTGAAGAACATTTCCGCCACAGTATCACCCTTTGAAGTCTTTCTACCATGGCCTTTATTGACGCAACTCTTTATATTTTACGATATATGACGCGCACAAAACTATTCCCCATGCAAGAGGATATTGGTGATGTTCACCATCTTGCGCGGTCGCCACAATCAATGCTCCCTTGTACACTCCTGTCAGAAATGTCGCATCCACGGCAACCACTTTACGCATGTATTTCCATCCCCTTATAGCCGCTCCGACAGCCATAAAAAGGTATTTGAAGCTTTTCCCATCATTGTCGAACATTAGATCTGCGACAGATCCGGGATTTCTTATATAAAACATGTACAACCACCCTGGAAGCCTCCTATAATGTTCAAAGTCATCACCACGAATATCCTTTTGAGCACCGCATTTGCCTCTTAATGCCATCAAATACGATACATTGGCACCATATTTTGCTTTTACACGAGCCATCAATTCTTTTGCTGGAGGTGTTTCATAACTTCCGGCAAATTCCTCCTTCAAATAATCCTTAACCATTTGCGCTTTACCTTTTGTAGCTTCGGTGCGTTTACATACAGGTGAACAATTATGAATGGGATGATGTGTTCTCACACTAAACCGTTTGGAATTCGGGATTGCTGCCACACGTAATTTCCATTTACAACCATTTCCGGAAAACTTGCATCGTACTTCCCACAGCTTCGTATCAGATCTCAATGTTGTATATCTAAACGAAGCTTCGATTGAACCCTTCCTTACAAATGCCTGTACATGCTTCTTGCTATCAAACTCTTGCCCAATTTTAAGATCCAATCCATCTTCGAACTCGAAGATATTATTTTCGCCATTGTGAACAACCATTTGCGAGTTGTTCTCACCATCACCATACTTATGCTCTGCTCGCACATCAGAAACAACTTTATTCTTGCCACAAACGACTCCATCAACTACCACATTCATGGCACCCCCACCATCTTCTCTTAACCCGCTTGTATGATTAGAATTAGAATCATCCGAACCCAAAATATCTATTGTCTCCGGATTACTCTCAACTCTACTTTTGTTATCTAGACCTACAATAACATCATAATCTAAATCTACAACACCTCGATCCTCACCTTCTTTAGCAATGCTTCCAAAAGCAGGAATTAGAGGCTCAATTTCCCTCTCAAAAGCAAGAATTAGAGGCTTAATTTCGATTTCACAATTCACACCTGCCGATTCTATCTCCACATACAGCAGTGGTCGAATTCCTCTTATGCGATCGAACAGATAACAAATAAGATGTTTGTCATTCATTATATATGTCGGTTTCCTATTTTCACAAATATTGGGCAAATAGCTTAACTTCAACTTCGTTGTATTATTATCCACCATCATCTCTGCGCATAACTCATCAATCAGTTGCTGGTATGTCAGACTAACCGGAGGACATAAGAAAAATACTCTCTGGTTTTCCTGAACTCTACCAACCCATTCAGATTCTCCATTTGGGTTTTTTTCCCATTTACCATCATACAAAAAATAAATCAATGTGATTTTCTCATCCACCGTATCCATTACACCTGTAACAAAAACATAAAAAGAGGGGTAAATTCCGTGACCCACAGTGACCGTGCGACCCTTGGACCCCTGCGACCCTTGGACCCCTGCGACCCTTTCAACCCTTTGCGATCCTTGTACCCCTGTGACCCTTTCAACCCTTTGCGACCCTTTTAACTCTTTGCTACCCCTTTCCCCTGCGACCCCTTTACCTCTGCGACCCTTGGACCCCTGCGACCGTTGGGACCGTTGCCCCATGCGACCCTTGCGACCCTTGGACCCCTGCGACCCTTTACCTCTGCGACCCTTGGACCCCTACGACCCCTTTACCTCTGCGACCCTTTGAACCCTTTGCGACCCCTTTCCCATCCGACCCTTGCACCCCTGCGACGCTTTCACCCTTTTCGACCCATTTACCCTTGGACCCCTGCGACCCTTTCACCCTTTTCGACCCATTTACCCTTGGACCCCTGCGACGACCTTTGATCCCTTTGACCCCTCGATGAGACTCTGTGACCCAGTGCGACCGTACGACTCTGTGACCCACTCTGTCACCTTTGACATTGCAATAGACACAAGAGAAACACGAAAAACTCACTATACACACCTGGTTTTTCTGCGGAACGTGCTTAATTGCAAGCTTCTTTGTTGACAACAAAGGATTTCAACCTATTGGCAGCGAATCTGATGCCGATTGCAAGCTACTCTCGCCGAATCTGTTGTGGTGTGGGGGAACAGTAATTTTCGCGCGAGAATTAGAGGTGCACTAGAGGAGAGAGAAAAATTGTCATCAAGGGTAATATGAGATTATCAATATTTTAAAGGTAGATTTGAAGTTGAAACTTTTTTTTTTCAGCCAAGGGTATTTTTGAAGCACTTTAGCCCTACAGGGGCATTTTTGATAATCCCCCAATTTATATGTACATATATATACATATATATAGAGATATATAACACACACGACATGATAAACATATTGTGTTAAGAAAATTATAATATATGATGAAACACCATGCCATTAAAGAAACAAAACAAAAATATCTTCAACAAATGATGATATGGTGAATTGTTAGAATCGATGGTAGAACAGATATTAAAATCAGTTAAAGAATGTAATCAATGAATTTTCATCACTTGAATCTCCAAATATGCTTCAATGAAAACTTGGTTTTAGGATCATTCAGAATAGATGATATAAATGTTCTATTACAATTAAAATATAGATCTAATTTGTTTTGATGATTTCGATTAATGTGATTTCATTTTTTTTCCAAAACTAAGCACAAATGGATGAATCCACTAATCTTTAGGGACGTTAAGGATAAATATGTTGTAGTTCAATTCATACGGACCTCCACAAATAGTCCACGCCGAGATCAAATTCGCCGTCAATGTTTGACACTCTTGTTTTCTCTCTAAAATTTGTCTAATTTGTTTTATGTAATTTTTGTGTGGTTAATTGTGTGTATATATATATATATAATATTTTGAATACCATTGTACAGCTAATGAACTTTTAATTGTCTAATGATCCTTTTAAATATCTTCTAATTGCATTTATGACATATATTATTTAATAATCTCTCAATTGCTCCTTCAATTGTTTGATAATTACATATATGCATCCCTATACATACGTCACTATGCATATCACATATGCAAACTTTTGAAAAAACTTCATTCTCAATGGATCGTTTTCTTTCCACAATTATATTTTTGATGCTAGCAGAAAACATAACCGAATACAACGCAAATTGTCCAACTATAATCAACGAATACTAAATCACTCGTAAGTGTGTGATCTCATGAGTTCAACACTAAGCTGATAGGTGATTAGTCTCATTGGTTGTCAAATCGAGGTTGGCATTAATGACACTTCTCAATAACCTGATAATGTGAATAAACATCATTTATTTCGTTAAACCATGGTGAAGAACAATTCAGTATTTCCTTCTGTCTTTCTAGCTCCGAATAATCCTAGGGTAAGGTTCGACTGTTAAACCTCAATAGATTATCAACTATATTTCATGTCAATCATAATTAACTATTGAATGAACTTGATGAACCTTTTTCTATTATTATTCTATTGTTTTGGCCAAAGACTTTATCGGTCGTTAAGTTCAATGACAACATATAGTTCAAACTCTTATCAAGAGTTAACGGATCTCATCTTTATCAAACATTAATTGCACAAGTAAATGATCATTCTCGATATCATTTCAATAAGTGCTTTAAAGAACATGGTGTTTGGAATCAAAGAATGACAAATAACTTATCAATTACACTATCATGTCTAAGGAAAATATGATATTCATATCCTTTTTGAAAAATCTTATTGACAGATTAAAGGTAATTCGACCATTAGAAAATTCCACTTTAGACCAGTGCGATGATCACATTCCTATGTGCATCATCCATATATATGACTTAGTAAAAGAGATTAGCTAATTTCTATTCGATAAAAATATGTATGTCAATTTATCTGGATATTTAATATTCCATATCCTATGAATGAGAACATAATCTGATTAATATATGCTAAAACTCATCCCTCTTTATCATGATCCTTATCATGATGATGATTTTCTTATATTAACCGCGGGCTATTTCATATCTCAAACGCAATACACACATATATATACATACACAATATACACATAAAACATTATATGTCAATAAATTCCATATTATATTAAAGTAAAATGTTCAAACATCACATTAATGTGTACTACCTCTAAATAATTTCAACTCTTGAAACTAAAACTAATTCCAATATATTACATCTCTTAATCTTATTCTCAAACTAAAACTAACTCTTTTTGGAATTTACCATATTGTACCATCTCATGATGATATCAATGCATATAGACTGGGATAGTCCCAATAGCCTCTTGGATATATCTTTACAGATTTTTATTCTAAGAATATAAGCCACATCTCTCAAATCTTTCATAAGAACTGGTCAGACAACCAACCTTTTGGTCATTTCTGATGACGGTACGTCATTTTCTATTAACAATATGTCATCCACATATAACACAAGGAAAATCACATTCTCCTACTAACCTTCTTGTACACACAAGGCTTTTCTTTGCGTCTAACAAAGTTGAATGTTTCAACTACTTTGTTAAATCAAATATTCTAACTACGAGAAACTTACTTAAATTCATAAATAGACAGTTGTAGCTTGCATACATACTATATATGGAAGGGACCATGAAACCTGCAAGTTAAGTCATATAGACCTCTTCTTAGAGCATTCCATTTAGGAAAATTGTTTTCCATATTTCATATGACAAGATGTTATTGCAAGTAGAATTTGAAAGTTTAGAGAGTAGACACAAACCGATTTTCTGTGATATTCTCACAACACCACACTCAAATACTGCATTATTCAGACTTCAAACGGTCACAAGGTATAATTCGATTTTTGCGTGAATATACCTGGATTACACGACTCATACACTCCCCCTGAGTACAACAGCCGTCTTGAAACCAAATTCCAACCAAAACACAACACAACCCCTTGTATGAACCGCCTAAAACTATTCTCATAGTAATCCTAGGTTCTCGAATGACTCTTCCTCGAATCACTCATCCATAAGCCTCCAAAATTGTATGGTTTAAGGTTTATGTTATAAACACTCCTCTCAATTGCTCTCAAATGTACACAAAAACACTTTGCTCACTCTCCTCTCTTTTTCTTGAATTTTGGCTCACCAATATGGTTGAAAGAGTGGGTTGGATGTGCAACCACATTTCCTTATAATGCTTAGATACTTTCCAAATTTCTCATTGATTTTCTTTTCATTGAATTGTTAAGTTGTTTGATTTTCTCATTTTAGAATATTTGAAAATGTCTTGTGAATGTTTCTAAATCTACAAATATCTAATACAATTGGAAATATCAAAAGTAATGAACAATATGCATAATGGAAATATCACAATTTTAAATTTCAATTAAGATGTAAAATATGTGTTATCACACAATAAGGAATATCCCAATAAAATGGAAATCTTCATGCACTATCAGAATCCGAATAGACTTGAGCATTGCTACATACGAGAACGTTTCTTCATATGTAATGCCTTCGCATTGATTATACCCCTTGGAAACTAGACATGCTTTATAGGTCTCCACATTCTCATCCAATCCAATCTTTTCCATGCAAACCCATTTACAACCAATTGGTCTAAGAACTTGGTGAAGGTTGTACCAAGTCCATACTTTGTTTACTCTCATCGTATCTATTTTGGATTCTATGACTTTTCACTACTTCTCTAACTTGGTACTCTATGTCGTTTCCTCAAAATTCCATTAGTCATCATCAAGATGAATAGCCTCATTCTCTTGCACCATTAAGTTTGACTTGTCAAACACATTGAGAACATATAAACTTTTTGAGAGGAGCTTGTACCGAAGATACTATTTCATCAGGATTATTGTTGAACAAATTATTGGACAAGTTCCATAACATGTGCTTGATCTTCAACAATTGAAGACATAACACCTCTATTCATCCTCAAAACATCCTATAAAGGACTGATCAAGAGACATCTCATGTTCTTGAGCTTTTGTCAGTTCTATGTATCTTGAATTTAGTTAAGAACTATTTTTAAGCATGGTTTCCTTCCATAAGGAACTCCTTCTCTAGAAATGTTGCACCTCTAGCTACAAACGTTTTTTGCTTAGAAGGTGATAGAAATAACATCCCTTGTTTCTTTGGGATATCCAATAAAAGGACACTTATCGGGTCTAACATATACTTTATTCGATTGCAGTCCCTTCACGAAAGTCGGATCTATACTCTTATTGGCATATTATTTTGTAGAACTTTGAGTCGAAGTTCAGATTCAGAGTTGGATTTTATATTAGTTTGGTAAATTTTATTTGAAGCCCAAACTCAAAATCTCGACTCAGAATTTGAGTTGCAATTTTTTGGATGCTGAAATTTTCAGCGTTCTGACTCGGATTTCGAGTCTAAAATATATAAATTACTAAGATACCCTTAAAAAATCTCAGAATTCATAATTCTTATTAAATTATATAATTAATATTATATACGATTAATTTGTATTTTTTTAATATATTAAATTATTTTAAAAATGACATAATAATAATAATAATAATAATAATAATAATAATAATTTTATGTGAAATTAATAAAAATGATTAACAAATATAATTTATAAGCAAATTGTATATTTTGATATTTTTCTTAAAAAATCTTAACTCAAACTCTAATTTTTATGAAAAAACAAAACTAAACTTAAAATCTAAATCGTAACTTTACCTTTAAAATTATCAAATAAATAAATTTAAATTTGATTCCAAATTGAAATTTAAACTATAATTTTAAACGCTAACAAAAACTTTTTCAAAAGAACATGACCTATATGTTTCAAGTTTGGCTATGATCTTTCCACATTCATATGGAGTCTTAGATACTACTTTAGTGGGAACCTTGGTTAGCAAATATGTAACCGCTTCGAAAGCGTAACCCCATAAATTGATAAAAAAAATCAGTGATCCCATCATGAACCGTACCATATCTAATAAAGTAAGATATATCATTCCGAAACACCGTTATGCGGTGCATTACATGAGAAATCCACTACAAAACAATCTCATTTTTCTATATATAATCCGTGAATTCGTGACTTAGGTATTTCCACCACGATCATAGCTCAACAATTAATGACCTTTCTCATTTACTTCTCGACTTCACATGGAATCTTTTGAACATTTTAAAAGACTTGTATTTGTGTTTTATAAGATACACAAACCCATATTACTACATATCATCAGCGAACGTAACTAAATAGGAATACCCTCTTTACTCTGAACTCTAATCGCTTAATATATATTTGTATGTATGTGTAGTAAGAGTTATGAAAATCTTTTTGTGGTTCATGTAAAAGAAGATTTGGTCATTTTCCGCGGAGGGTAGGATTCACAAGTCGCATATGATTCATAATCATATTTTCAAGATAACCACATCGGTGCAACGAGTTGATCCTTTTCTCTCCGATAAGCTCGAGCCTATAATGGTAAAGGAAAGTCTGACTCAGACCATCATACTTTTTTTATCTTATGATCAGATACATACATGTTAATCATTTCAATATTCGCATAGGTAAGACATACATTTCATGCTATAAATAACCATTTGCAAACAATTAATCATCATGAAATGTGAAGAAAATGTTATTAGAGAAAACTGTTTTAAATCAACAACTATCCAACATAGAAATTAAAATTTTATTTGAAACATATTTCGAAATATAGTAAACATTCTCTAAACACAATGCCTTGTCCATAAGCATACAAAGATAAATTGTTACCACACTTAATATTGCAATGCTTGTGCCATTCCTCACTTCCACGTTGAAGTCTCCCTTCCGTAGCTTCCTACTAGTCCTCAGCCCCTGTAACATATTGCAAATGTTTAAAATTTCATAGTTATCTAAGACCCATATAATGAAAGCTATAGTAGAAAGAGAGATCATAAAAAAATTCACGAAGGCCATACCTTATTTCTTGTCTTTGAGAGACGCAAGATACTCATGTTGTTTCCGTTGTAGTATCTCTTATTCTTATAGAAAAAACACTTTGCATCAACATAGTTGACTTTGCCCTCCTTTATCTTGGATTTGGTCGGACCACCCTTAGTTGCGAAAGGCTTCCTCTTGGGTTTGGTCGCACCACCTTTAGTCGCGAAAGGCTTCCTCTTGGGTCACCTCTTACCCTTCATCTTATTTAAAGAGGATCCAACAACCATCACAAGTCCAACAACCTTTTACATCCTCCACGTTTTTATTCTCATAATCAACAAACGAGTTTAGCATCTCATGCAAATTAGAATCCATTTTGTTCATGTTAAAGTTAACAATGAATGATTAAAATGTGTCTGGATGTGACTAAATCATTAGATCTATGCTAGATCCTTACCCAACTTGATCTGAAATTTCTTAAGTTATTCTATAAGATCTATCATTCTAAGAACATGAGGTACAATGAGTGAGTTGGTAGCTAATGTGGACTTGAACAAAACATTGGAAAACTAAGACTTAGTTGTTCTGCTCTCTGGTCTGAACATCTTCTTAAGATGTGTGATGATCTAGAATAGGTCCATGTACTAATACTGACCCATGGATTCCAAGATGATACACATTGAAGTAGTGATATCATTGCCATGCTTTAGTTAACCAGTCATGGTATCGGCGTCATCCATAGCTGGTGCGTGCATAGTTGGCATATCGATCGTATCGATAAGTTTCTCAAGCATGAAAACCAAACGAAGGTTGTGATAACGTCTATTTTGTTATAGTATATTTCGTCTATTTTTATAGTTAGTTTCATCATTCATTTAGATTTTACCAAGCATTAAGCATTACTTAGTCCTCTTTCATCGTTTCTCGTATTTTGCAGTGAATGAAGATATTGGGACACAAATACGAGTGAATACCCAAAACATGACCGTTCCACGTCAACGGAGAAGCAACCCGCACGCGGTGGATCCCTTAGCCTGCACGAGCTTCATGTCTAGCACTTTCAGCACGACTCGGGCTCACCCTCAGCCCTTATGGATCACCATTCACCACCCAACCCACGCGGGGTGTTTACCTTAGCCCCCGTTGGCTCCTTGTTCCAGCAAACATGACACGGCTTGGGCTCACCCTTAGCCCGAGCGGACAGCCATCCTCATGCTCAGCCCACGCGGGGCACTCACCAACCGGCACGGGTCGAGTCCACCACCTACAGAAACCAGAAAAAAGAAAGTCGGAAAAACAAGAAAAGGAAAGTGTTAGCCGCGTAAACTAAAAGGAAATATGGTTAGAGAAGAGGAATGAGAGCTACATGGTTGGAAAATAAAGAGGAAACGTGGACCACTTATGCAAAAATGGAAAAAAACAAGAGATAGAAACCCTCGGGAAAGGAAAACTACAGTTGCTGTAAGAAAGAGGAAATTCCAGCCGCTGGAGAGGAAGGAAAGGGGACGACCAAAGAGGAAAGAAGAGAGGAAAGGAAAGAGGAGAAAAGGGGCAAAAGGGGAGAGCTTCAGTTGGGACAATTCAGACAGAAAGTTAGAGAGATAAAACAGAGCACGCACGAGAGAGTAGGGAGAGAGCATAAAGCACACCAAGACAAGGATGCGGCGATGAAGCCGGATCGCAGAGGAGCTGTTGAAGACGTCGGTAATAGAATAGGGAGGAATCTCGTTCTTTATTTATGTTGAATATGGTTATCTTTCGTGTTTCGTTTTCTAAGTTCATGTCCGAGTAGGCCCATAACCATAGGTTCTAGAGCTTTGCTGACATGTAATGAAGTCTTGTTCTTAATGTTTGGTGGTTCTTAATGCTTTCGTTCTTATACACCACTTGAATGAATGATTTATGTATTTGATCGTCTTCAGAATGATTGGTTATTCTTAATGCTTTTGTTCTTGTATGCCACCCGAATGAATGGTTGTAGAAGTCTAATGAATCTACGCCAGCGGATTAGATTTTGGAACTTAGCAATGATTTAGGATTTAATCGGTTTAGAATCTACGCCAGGTCGATCGATTGAATCTAGGGATTAGGATAGTAGTCTTAATGCGTCTAGTGGGTGAGATTACGCAATCGGAAGATTGATAGTACTCACGTTAGGTAGTGGGCAAGTCTACGCCAGTCATTTCCTATATTAGAGCTTGAATTCCCTAAACTCGTGATAATATCCAAGACCAATGATCATGTTAGAATTTTGTTGCATCATCGTGCATCTCTCGAAACCTGTGGTGTTTAGTTAATTGAATTTCAATCGTTATTTAGTTAGTTTAATTTCATTCGCATTGAAACACTTAATTATTTTTACCGTCCTATTCATCAGTTCACTAGCTTTAGAGTTGTATCAATTCCTTGTGTTCGACCCTGGTACTATACAATCCATATTTTTACAGAAGCGTTAGTCTAGATATTTTATTACTTGAGATTAACCACATCAAGTTTTTGGCGCCGTTGCCGGAAAATTGATTACGACTTTAGAGTTAGGATACTTTTGAATTAGAGCATAGTCCTTTTCGAAGTCTTATTTGTTTTTCGTGTTTTTGTTTTATTTTCTTTTTCTTGAGTCAAATTTTGTTTATTTTCACCTCTCGGAGCCTAACCGATTCTTTTTATTTTTATTGTGTGGGGTACTTTATCGCACAAGACCGAAGAAAAAGAAATGGCAGAATGTCACATCCTAAACGCGCCACAAATTCCAACCGCATTAACCTATGGAACATACATGGCTCCTAGGCATACACAACTCTTATCTTGCATCGTTAGAAGGGATGCCCCCGTCGAATTACAACCAGCATTCATTCAAATACTCGGTAATACAACATTCAGAGGGAGACCCACCGAGGATCCAAATCAGCATCTTACTAATTTTAAGAAGATTTTCCAAACCATTAGAGCGGGAGAAGGAGTCTCAGATGAGGACGTGGATCAGAGCCTTTGCCCACATCATGGCATGGATCAGAGCTATCTTATACACAACTTTCTGCAAGGAGTCATGGACAACACGAGAATTCTGATCATAGCTGCAGCTGGAGGTTCTTTGAGCAACCTCACATTTCCAAAGATCGAGGACCTAATCGATTGTATGGTTGATGAAGGCAGCAAAGCCACTGGAGAATATAATCGCAGCGCTCCAGCAAGGGTGGCTAATTTGAACGAGACACATGCTTTATACGCCGGTCTAGCCGAGGTGAAAGACCAAATCATAGGGATCTACAATCTCCTATCTGAGTCGCGTCATCCTTATTATTCGAAGCAATCAAATGAACAAGGGGTTCAAGGGTACAAGGAAATGAACTATGCAAGTAACAACTAGCCTTTGGGGAGCACATACAACCCCAGATGGAGGAATCACCCTAACGTCTCCTACAAGAACTCCAATAGTACATTGAACGCGTAACAATTATCGGGAAACTTTTAGCCGCGAATGATGCAAAGAAATCAGAACTTTCAGCAAAGGACGCAGCCCCAAACTCAGAACTATCAGTCATGTGCGCCTCAGCCACAGCCAAACCAATCCGAAGCAGCCCCCGACATCAACACCATATTCACCCGTCTCCTCCAATTCCAAGTAAATCGAAGCAACTTGTAGATGGAAGTGCAACAAAATCAGAATAAATTGGTGAGGGAAGTGAAAGCAGATCAAGAGAACACCAAGAAGCAGATAGAGAGCTTTCAAACTCACCTTAGATACTTGGAGACGCAAGTTGCACAACTTGCACAAGTGGCAGCACGTCCACAAGGGGTTCTACCGGGAAGGCTAGAAGCGAATCCCTGTGAGCACGTCAACGCCATATACCTAAAGAATGTTAAGATGGTGAATCAGCCCGCTCCTTCGATGTTTGAAAGGGGTGAAGCATCTGGTAAAAGCTGGAAAAAGGTAGTAACGTTGAAGTGCACAAGAAGAAATCGAGGAGGAAGAAGAGCCAAAATACGTAAAACCCGAACCAAGACCGATTCTTTTGCCATTCCCACAATGTCAACATAAGAAACAGATAGATCAGCCCACTCTTTCAATAGTTGATAAAGATGAAACTTTTAGTACAACAACGAAAAAGGACAGCAACGTTGAAGATCATAAGAAAACCAAAGAGGAGGAGCCGAAATACGTAAAACCCGATCCAAGATTGCCTCCTTTGCCGTAACCCCAACGTCAATGCAAAAAGAACGAGGATGCTCAATTTGCCAAGTTTGCTGAGATGTTGAAGAAGATGCATATTACCATTCCATTCCACGAAGCGTTGAAGAAGATGCCTTCATACGCTAAGTTCTTGGAAGAGGTGCTTGCGAACAAACGAGACGTGGAGATGGAAACCGTCATGGTGACTAATTCGATGCTGCAGCCACACCTACCCAAGAAGATGCCCGATCCAGGTATATTCGTGATCCCTTGTAAAATAGGTGATTCTGCAATTAATCATGCACTAATTGATGTCAGAGCAAGCGTGAGTGTGCTACCATTGCCATTATATGAAAAAATGGATCTTAGGGACAGGTTGGATATTAAACTTACATGAATGGCTCTCACCGTGGCTGATCGAAGTGTTAGAATACCCGAGGGAATGCTGGAAGACGTGCCATTAAAAGTTGGGAAGTTCTTCGTCCCGGTCGATTTTTTCGTCTTGGATATGGAGGAGGACAAGAAAATCCCTCGATAGGCCAATTCTCAATACGACAAAGACGATCATTCACTATGCTGAAGGTAGAATCACGCTTAAATTTGGTGATGAAGAAGTGGAGTTCATTCTGAAAGACACACTCAAGCAGCCTTGTATGGTAGATTCGGTATTCCACATCGACGTCCTACAGAAACTAGCCGAAGAAGTCTTTGAAGAGTTTGGAAACATGGATTCCCTTGAGATGGCTCTTTTAGAAGCTGAAAAAGAAGTGTATAAAGACCCAAACGATGCAACATACTATACTAAGCTGCTGGACGAAGAAAAGACAAAGAATATCCCGAACACCGAGCTAGACGCACTCCGAGCAGATTTCTGTGCGATCCGAGCACAACAGTTCATAACCCATGCAAAAGGTGAAATTTTAGACAATCCTTATCAAGAGGAGTGCTCAACTCAAAAACACATAATCAAAGCTCGACTGGACATCAATTCAGGTAAATTAGTGTGCAAACCTCCGTGCATCCAAGGCAGATTCCAACACGCATCAAGCAGCATGCAGCGCGAGTTCAACCACTCCCGAGACGCCTAACAGCCACGCCAAACGTCTAGCACCTAATTGGTACATCGATAAGACAGACAAGGTGAAGATGAAACCTTCACCACAAGGGCTCACGCACCAACAAATTCCGGAGACGTTGAAGAAAACTAGAGATAAATGCCTAACCAGTTTCATGGAGTGCATAACCGAACTTATGGATAGCTCAACCAAACTCTTTGGACAGCACGGTGTATCCCCCAACATAGGTAACAACACAACCAAGCTTAGGGGGGAAATAATCGATCATGCAAGGAATCCAACTGGTCCGCGTGCTACATCCTATCGAGCACACTATGCACGCGAGACGCTACGTACACGACGACGTCGAGGACGTCCACGTAATGAGTAGCACGTTTTGGTCAGGCTCATGACCTTAAACAAGCACTTCTCGGGAGGCAACCCGAGTCCCATATCCTTTTAGTTATATTGTTTTAATTTTTTTTAAAATTCGACTCTTATTCTTTTCACAAGCTTGCACCTTACCAACAACCCCGATGTATCGTTATTGTCTCCTTCGGATTGGGTGACTTTTGTTACAGGTTTTTCACTTCGACATCATCCACAACATAAGGAAAGATGCGTATGTCCAGCCGCATCAACTCGGGATAGCAAGCACGCATCAGGAGCATATGTTCCTATGAATTTTATTTTTCCCTGAGTATTTGCATGTCATTCTCTTAGGTTTTAAACACTGAGATGGTGTTCCGTTCAAGTTTGTGGGTACTCATCGAATATCATGATTGTGATTAGGATTTTAGATGTTGAGTTCTTCGTCTTTTTTTAGCTTTTACATTAGTTTCGTTGGGATTAGGCGGGCGGATATGTAGTACGAAAAATTTTGAACTTTAGCCATCTCAATGCAACTTTGTCGAATCGGGAACAAAAGTAAGGTTTGCTGAAACATACCTTTAGATATAGATTAGTTAGTGGTCGTGCATGAACCCATAGCCTATAGTTGTATTCCGCCCCCTAGGTTTCAATCCCAAACACTTATATCTCCAAGCATACCGTTCATTCTTTGTTTTGTTTCGATCATTATATCTCCACGCACTTACACATGTTAATAGAATAAGTTATTTAACTATTTCAGCCTTACATTGACATGTGTGCATCGATATTGATGGTTCAGATCTAAGTGGTGGGTCATGCTGTTTTTCTATGTCCTAAGGGTTAGAGTCAATACGTAATCACAATTGTTTAATCAAAAATAAAAAATCAGCAATGATGCAACCTCTTCACTCCGCTAAGGTTACAAGACCTTATGAGTGTGCCAATCGGCAATCTGGGTCTAAGTAGAAGGTTGTCCTCTTCAACTCCGACGTCCTAGAAACCAAGTGCGAATTTTCAAAGAAAAAATGTTTGGAAACCGAAAAGAAGAAAAAGAGAACCGAAAAAGAAACATAATTTTTTTAAAAATGGTATCGAACTGTTTGCGCATGAGAATAGGTATGGAGATCGCTTGGATGTTATCTAGGGGTTAGTGCAATGAATTTAAGATATGTGTAGGATTGCACGGTTAGTGGCTTTCGGTAGATAGTCTAAATTTGGTGTGTTTAGGCCTATGTCGTGTGACGCGTTGTTGTGTAGGGTGGCTAACTTTTCGAGTTGTTTGTGCTAGTATCCAGTTGTTGTCTAACTCTTCTCATGCTTAGTTCTAGTCTTGCTCGAGGACGAGCAAAGGTTTAAGTCTGGGGGAGTTTGATCACGTCTAATTTGTTATAGTATTTTCGTCTATTTTTATAGTTAGTTTCATCATTCATTTAGATTTTACCAAGCATTAAGCATCACTTAGTCCTCTTTCATCGTTTTCTCGTGTTTTGTAGTGAACGGAGATATTGGGACACACGTACTAGTAAATGTCGCAAAAAACGACCGTTCCACGTCAACAGAGAAGCAACCCGTACGGGGTGGATCTCTTAGCCTGCGCGAGCTTCATGTCTAGCACTTTCAGCACGACTCGGGCTCACCCTCAGCCCTTGTGGATCACCATTCACCACCCAACCCGTGCGGGGTGTCTACCTTAGCCCGTGCTGGCTCCTTGTTCCAGCAAACATGACACGACTCGGGCTCACCCTTAGCCCGAGCGGACAGCCATCCTCATGCTCAGCCCGCACGGGGCACTCACCAGCCCGCACGGGTCAAGTCCGCCACCTACAAAAACCAGAAAAAGAAAGTCGGAAAAACAAGAAAAGGAAAGTGTTAGCCGCCAAAACTAAAATGAAATATGGTTAGTGAAGAGGAATGGGAGCTACATGGTTGGAAAATAAAGAGGAAACGTGGAGCACTTACACAAGAATGAAAAAAACAAGAGATGGAAACACTCGGAAAAGGAAAAGTGCAGTTGCTATAAGAAAGAGGAAATTCTAGCCGCTGGAGAGGAAGAAAAAGGGTGGCCAACGAGGAAAGAAAATACGAGAAATGGGGCAAAATGGGAGAGATTCAGTTGGCACAATTCGGACAGAAAGTTAGAGAGAAAAAATAGAGCATGCACGAGAGAGAAGGGAGAGAGCAGAACGCACACTAGGACAAGAACGGAACGACGAAGCCGGATCGCAGAGGAGTTGTTGAAGATGTCGGTAATAGAATAGGGAGGAATCTCGTTCTTTATTTATATTGAATATGGTTATCTTTCGTGTTTCATTTTCTAAGTTCATGTCCGAGTAGGTCCATAGCCATAGGTTCGAGAGCTTTGCCGTTATGTAACGAAGTCTTGTTCTTAATGATTGGTTGTTCTTAATGCTTTCGTTCTTGTACGCCACCCGAGTGAATGATTGTAGAAGTCTAATGAATCTATGCCAGGGGATTAGACTTTGGAGCTTAGCCATGAGTTCGGATTTAATTGGTTTAGAATCTACGCCAAGTCGATCGATTGAATCTAGGGATTAGGATAGCAGTCTTAATGCGTCTAGTGGGTGATATTACGCAATCGGAAGATTGGTAGTTCTCACGCTAGGTAGTGGACAAGTCTATGCTAGTCAGTTCCTATATTAGAGCTTGAATTCCCTGAACTCGTGATAATAACTAAGACCAATGATCATGTTAGAACTTCGTTGCATCATCGTGCATCTCTCGAAACTTGTGGTGTTTAGTTAATTCAATTTAAACCGTTAATTAGTTAGTTTTATTTCATTTGCATTCAAACACTCAATTATTTTTACCGTCCTATTCATCAGTTCACTAGCTTTAGAGTTGCATCAATTCCTTGTGTTCGAACTGGTACCATACGATCCGTATTCTTGCGGAAGTGTTAGTCTAGGTATTTTATTACTTGAGACTAACCACGTCAGGCTGTAGTATCAGTCATCAAGTTGGTCCTTACCAACCTGTAGATTTATAGTATCGATCACAATGAAATGGAAGATATGCTTCCTTACGAATCAAGAGATCGGTAAAACGGATTGAAAAACACAACAATGTAAGAACACTTTTAAGACATTAAAAATGGACTTCATCGAAATAATACTAACTACTAATCATTTATATTGTATCTCTAGAAATCCTATTTATTATTAGCATTTATTTAACCTTTTTTACTCATATACATTAAATTTGTTCATCATGCAATCTCTCAGTAACTTTACATCTCATAGTTTCAAGATAGTCAAGTCGCTCCTATGGACGTAGTAGAGTCCACCCATCACTCTTGCTTATCAACAATTGATATGTTTTCCCCGAGTAGTCTGAACATATATAAAATCTAATTGTCAACTTCCACTACGCATCACATGCATAGGACTAAATTCGACAAATCTCAACTTATGTGCCTTATAATAGTGAGGTCGTTCCATATCAAATAGATTCTAACTAATCTATCTACTTTTGATTGGAAACCCATCAACCAAAACAATTTTAACCATTTGGAAAGAAAATAATAAGAATTTAATGGCACACTTCTATGACAGATTGCTCGGTCGAGCAGTCATATTCGGTTTGTATAACAATTCCCTTGAAATTGACATGATTTTCCTCATTTTCTTGCACCATTAGGTTGAACCTACCATGCGCATGTCGAGAACATGTATACCTTCTAAGAAGAGCTTGTACCAAAGGTACAATCTCATCCGGATATTATTGCTAAACATATTCCTAGACGAGCTCTGTAACTAGTCCTCGGTCCTTGAAGATGGAATATTCTTGTTCATCTTTAACATATTCAGAAAAAACTACTCACATTGAATATCATGCTCTTGAGCATGTTTCGGTTGTGTGGATTCTTGAATCTCATCAAGAATTATTTTATCACCATCATTTCTTTCACTAAGGAACTCCCATTCCAAAAAGATCGCACCTAACAACAAATATTTTGTGATCTAAGGGGTGGTAAAAATAATATCCTATGTTTCTTTGGAATATCTGATAAATCGACACTGGTTAGATTTAGCCTCAATCTTATCCGATTCCAGTCTCTTGAGGAAAGTCGAACAACCCCATATTCTTACACGTTTCAAATTCGGCTTACGTTATTTCCATATCTCATATGGAGTCTAAGATATTTCTTTTATGGAACTTTAGTCACTAAATAAGCAGCCGTTTGTAAAGCATAACCCCATAGGCTGATTGGAAGATCAGTGAACCATATCATGGAACGCATCATATCCAATAAAGTTTTATTTCTCCTTTCAAAAACACTTTTATGTTGCAATATTCCAAGAGAAGTCCACTGCGACAAAATCTCATTTTGCCATAGATAATCATTAAATTCATGATTTAGGTACTCCCTTCAACAGTCAGATTTTAATATTTTGATGATCTTTCTCATTTTCTTCTCCACTTCATTATGGAATATTTTGAACATTTCAAAAGACTCTAATTTATGTTTCATTTGATACATAAATTCGTACCACGACATATTGTTAGTGAACATGATAATGTAGGAATACCATTATATGGCTTGAACTCTCATTGGACAACATACAACAGTATGTACGAGTCCTAAGAGTTCTATAACTATGTTTCCTTTTCCCATAAAACGAAACTTTGTCATTTTACCTCGGAGGCAAGATTCACAAGTCACATATGATTCATAATTATACAGTCCGAGATATCCATTTCGTTGCAACAAGTTAATCTATTTCTTCCCAATACGATTGAGCCTACAATGTGAAAGGAAATCATGATTCAAAGGATCATCCCTTTCCCTCTTTTGACTGGATATATGCATGTTATTCATATTAACTTTTGTATGAGGTAATATATAAACGTCTTGTTGTAAAAATCAATTTGAAAACAATTCATCATTATGAAATTTTTATCAAATGTTATTTGAAAAGACGATTTTAAATCCAAGTGTATCTAACACAGAAATAGTAACTATGTTCGAAACAAATTTTGGAACATAGTATACCATTCTAACACTGAGGTCTTGAAACCTCCCTTCCTTAGCCTTTTAGTGATCCTCAACCACTTGCAACATATTGCATATGTTAAAAAGCTACAATCGGTGTCTAATACCTACATATTCAAATCAATAGTAGCAATAGATATCATGAAACCACTTTTCATGTGGGTCATACCTTGTTTCTTGCATTTCAAGAAGCAAGATACTCCTTTCGGTTTCTCTTTCAATGTCCTTTTTTCTTGCAAAAGAAGTACTCTGCATCTGGAGTACAGCCCTTGGTTGGGGACGATTTCTTAGGCCAACACTGATCGTATCATTCTCATAATCAATCAGCAAGTTCAACACCTCATGTAGGGGGTGTAAAATGAGCTGTTGGCGCGCGAGCCAGCTCTAGCTCGGATTATATTTGAGCGAGTCAGACTGGGTATTTTTCAGCTAGTTTAAAAAACAAGTTGTCAACCTGATCCATAAACGAATTAGCGCTTAAGCGAGCTGGCTCGCGAGCTGAGTAACAAAGCACATATTTTACTATTTTGCACATTATACATATTTTTTGCATTTAAACAAAAAATAATATATTATATACATATAATATATTATTTTCCTATTTATACCAAATTAATATAATTTTATTAACAAATAAAGAAATAAAATATTTTAATAATTATTATTAAAAGCATGTTTATATATTCGATTTTTTTAATTTTTAATAGATTTATTTTCCAATTAGTAATTTTGATATTTCTTAACTTTGTATTCAAATTAATGTTTTTATATTTTATATATTTTATTTGGTTTATGTAAGAAAAACATATAATGTTAATATATTACAATTATTTTAAATTAAATAGTCTAGCTCACGAGCCAACTCATTTTTGGAAGAGCTAAAGGCGAGTTGAGATGAGCTGAGATTTTCTAGCTCTTTTTGAAAATGAGTCGAGCTGAGCCAGTTCATTTTTTGGCGAGCTCATGGCAAGCTGAGCCGAGCCAACTCATTTTACACCCCTAATCTCATGCAACTCGAACCCCATATTTTTCATATTAAAATTAACAATGAATTGGGAAAATATATCTAGGAGTGGGTGCATGATCACATCCCGTGTCAATCCCTTGCCAAAAGTAGACCCTAACTTCTCAAGTTATTGCATAAGATCAATTATCTTGAGAACATGAGGTCTAACCAGCATGTTGGGAGCCATTGAATAGAGACTCGGTCATCTGAAATCTAGTTGCCATACTCTATGCACCGTACAACTTATTAAGATGTACGATGATATTCACTAGTTCCATGTCCTGATGTTGACACTCGATTTGAGAACTCATGGATACCCAAATGATGCATTTGGAGGTGATCATATCATCCGCCTGTTTTCACATAGGCAACCATCGATTAGTGTCATCAAAGTTACTCCCCACGAACCTATGAACTTCCAATATTGATCGTAGTGAAAAAGAAAATATTCTTTCTCACTCATCGAGAACATCTGTAAAACAGACAGAAAACACTATATGTAAGAACATTTCATATATGCATACTAGGCCTGGCCATTACGGTTTCGGTTTGGTTTTCGGTTGAGTTTGAATGGGTATTATTATTTAGATTTTATAAAACAATATTCAAATATAAAACAAATTGGTTCAGTTCAGCTGTACAATGGTTCAGTTTGATTATATCAATAAAATATTGTAACCGAAAATAAAACATGAACTCTAATTTTTTCAGTTATTATATAGTTATTTTGATTTTATCGATCATTTTATCATATAAAATTATAAATAAATAATAATATTCGAAATATTTCAAATATTTAATATGTTTTACAAAATAAAATAAAATAAAATATAGTATTTAAATTTGATATTTAATATTTAATTATTAACACATATTAGATAAATATTCATCTAATAAATATCATTTGCCTATAATTTTTATAGTTTTTCATAACAAATCGTTTATTCACGGTTATTCGGTTAATAACCGAATCGAACCCCATCCAATCGATTTTACCTAATTGGTTATTTTATATATAACCGAACCAAACCGAATTACCATTATTTGATATGATTTGATTCAGTTTTATTCAACATAACTGAATTGTACACCCCTAATGCATACATTATTCAAATATGAACTTCATCTAAATACCATTTACCACTAATTAACATTGTTATAACATTAGAAATCTCATTTTTTTTATCAATAGTTACTTAACCTTTTTAATATGATTGAGCCCCCTGGGAGTCAGATCGCATCAGAAAACATTAATTTTTTTAACACACAATCTTGTAGCGACTCTACATCGCATAGTCCTCTAGTAGTCTAGTCGTATCTATGGACACAATTGAGTTCATCCATCATCCTTGATTGTCAAAGACTAAGATTTTACCCACTAGGGTCCAGACGCTTGTATGATCTAATTGATGACTCCTATTGTGCATCATATGTAAAAAATTACACACATCAATCTGACCTAACGACCCCTGTCCTTCTCCTTTGTTTCTAAACTAGCAGAATCGTGGGACATCAATGTGCCTCCTAGTAGTTACACCATTCCATATAAAAAGAGATCCCAAACAGTGTATTTATTTTTTACGAGGAAAGTCACTTGGTCAAAAATATTTTGACCCTCTAAAACTAATTATCAAGTAATGGTTCATTGTTGTGAAGATTGCTCGATCGAGTAGTCACACTACAAGGCTAATTTCTGAGTCATAAAGGGAATTCTCAGTCCGAGCACTCATACGCTCGATCCGAGCAACCATTACCGAAGAAATTACTCGAAACGAACAACACTTTGCTCGACTAGATCACCCTTTATTGCAGTTTTTCTAGTTGATTCGCTCGACTCGAGCAACACATTTGCTCGGCCGAGCGTATCATTATGTGGAATTTCTTGGTCTGAGAAACCTTTGCTTTGCCTCATCTACCATTACACAAATGAGCCTAGTGATTTCGCTCGGTTTAAGTAGTCTTAGTCCTCGGTTGAGTGATTGTTCAAGGATACCGCTCAGCTCGAGTAACCTAATTCTCTGTTGAGTGGATGATTGTTTGCTCATTCAGTACTTATGACAGAAGGTCGAGCGGTCCATTTTTGACGAAATGTTCGTTCGAGAATTCCTCTACCAAAATCCAAATTTTGTCTAGAGGATTCGCTCAACCTGAAAAACTTTTGCTCAGTCGAGTATCTTCACGTGGCATCACGTGATGTGACCTCATGATCGTTCGAGTACGACATCTCTTACAAAACACTCAGTTGAACTCGAGAATTTGCTTGGCCTGAGCAATCATATTGCTCAGCTGAGTGTCACACCCAACAGTCGTGAAAGTCACAATTTTTTAACGAATTTCGTTTGAAAAAGGCTGAAATTCATAACTACATAAGACTACATGCTCTGTTACCATTGTAGGGTTGTACTTTCAACAGCGTAAGCTTTTTTTACAATACGATTATGAGATCTAGTCTGATTATGATATTTATGTTAATGGGTTCGTATTTTCACGAAATATAATACATTGGGTTCGAATTACTAACTTTTAGTAATTATACACTAAGGGCGAAGCACCAGGTTACGAGGCATCCACAAGTCGTCCACACCAAGATCGGCTCCACTGTTTAATGTGGCGGGAAGCAAGAATTTTTTTAAATCTCCTTTTTTCTCTTATTTTTTCTAATACATTTCAGAAATATTTGCTTATTGCTTTCTTCATTGTAATTAGTATATATTTTAGACATATTTATATATCTTAACTTCTGAAACTAAATTGTAATTAATCAACAATTAATCACCTAAAGACCCTTTTATTGTTTCTATTAATTGCACTTAGGGACATTAGGTATTCAACAACAAGACCTCCATAAATAGTCTACATCGAAATCAGGTTCGCTGTCAACGTTTGATGCGGTTTGAATTCGTAGAAAACTCTGATTCTCTTGTTTTCTCTCTAAGGTTTTTCTATTTTTATGTTAATGCAACTTCTGAAGTGATTCAATTTTTTTTGGCTAATTGCTTAAATATATCACATATGTATATAATACTTTGGACACCATTGTACAATTAATTAATTTTAATTAATTGTCTAATGAATCCTTTAATTATTTCTAAGTGTAATTAGGGCATATACTATTTTAATTTGTTGGCATAATTCTATTGAATCTTATTGTATTCATTCATGGGGGTATTGCTTCTTTAGCAAATTGGACTTTTGCACTTTCGATATTGTAGATTGGAAAATTAAAAATGTTGGAGGTTTATCCAAATATTTTACCTTTGCCAATGGAGGAATTTGATGATGATTTATTTCTTTGGTGACATAGCTGATCTTCTTATAAGACATAAGTGCTCCCTATTTATATATTTATTGGGTAAGATCGGTTCGGTTCCCTCAAGGTATTTTAGAATATAGGTTGTTCACTTGGTTATTCTTTCTTGACCAGCTTATAACTTGCATAAGCTCATTAAATAAAATTTTGATATGGGTTTGTGTTGCTCATTATGCTGTTTGAAGGAGGCAAGAAGATAACATATTCTTTAACTGTTGTTTGTATTGTACTACATGAAAATATCAATTTTTTGTATAAACGTTGGGACCAAAGTTATTATAGGATATGAAAAAAACATAAAAAAAACTTCACATTATATCAAACTAATTTAGATATATCTTTATTTTTATATTTTTGAATTAAGTTCACAACTTTTAGTGATGTGCGGTGGAGAAGATCCGACTATCTATGTGATCATCCCGTTTTCATACGTATTTCTTGCACGATTTAGGAGACGTTTTTGATATATATGTGTTACTTTACGTATGATTCCGTATCCGTTTTACTTGTTTTCGTGTTTTCATGTTCTTACAGGTTTTTACGCGTATTTGGATCATTTTGGAGCTAAAAGGACATGCACGGAGCTAAGGAACAACTTCGGGGATCATCACGGGACAAACGAGACGAGATCTAGCAAGAAGAGCCTCCACCCGGTCGGGCATAAGTCATGGACGATCGGGCAAAACCTACGGCCAATTTTTGTGCACAATTCATGCACGACTCGGGCATGAATATGCCCGACCAGTTGCCTATACCCGAGCGAGCGCACACCATGCCCGATCGGGCACCCTTTGCAGCCACACAACCTGCGCGTTCTGCCCTAGCAGCACCCGAGCGGGCAAATTGTGCGCCCGAGCGGGTCGCGACCCGAGTAATCAGCAAAATTAAGTTAAATTAGCTTAAAATAAAAGGGAACTCGTGGGGGCAATTAAGGCAACAATTGGACTACTTTCGTGATATAGTCTTGGTTGTTTTAAGCCTAATCTTCTAGGACTAGAATTCTCCTTTCGGTCCTTCTCCTAATCCCTAACGGGCAATTAAGGCAACACTTAGACCGACTTAGGAGGCATAAAAGAGGCCAGAAGACGTCATTAGAGGGAGCTTACATTAGACATATTTTCAGTTCGTGATTTGGGGAGAAGACTCTTGCGAGGAGGCAAGCTAGGAGCATTGGAGATCAACTCGACACTTCGGTTTCGCTTGGTTTTCATGTTCCTTAGACTTTCTACTTTGTTTATGTTTGTTTACAGACGCATGAGCGAGTAGTTTGTTTGTTCTAGGAGAAGGGATTAACCCAAGTAGGGGGCAACTTGTCTAGATCACGTGTCTATGCCTTGAGAGAGGGTAGATATCATATTAGGATCGTCTGCCTTAGATAGCTTAAACTGGGATTGCATGATAGATAGATCGATTGTCGGTTTCGGTAGTCTTGTGGTGAAACTGGATTCCTAGAACGTTTGTCCTATCGTTAAGAGTCAATTCATTTATTTACTTTCAGTATTTCATTCTTCCACCATATTTTTTCGTTAGCAAGTTTGATTCCTAGTTTGAGTTTAGATAGTGTTGCGTAGTCTCTGTGGGATCGACACCTAAAATACTACACACGTGTCGTGCACTTGCGGGTAGTTTAGATTATTTTATTTAACTTTGAGAACGTATCACTATGATATTAAAGCATACATTCTTTCACGTGATCCGTACGTATGTTAATGAAATAAAATCCATAAGAGAAAACTCTTTGTGATCTATAGGATTAATTGTCTAACTCTTTATAGTTTTTTGTAGACGACATCTACGATTCGGGAGGAGGTCAAGGCGTTACAAATACTCGCTATGAAATGGAGACAAATCTTTATTTCATCAGTTCCTATGCAAACAAACATATCTATTACAAATAAAATCCTCAAACCAAAATTGGAAACAAGTAGATGAATGATCTTCTTACTATGGTCCTGACTTGTGGAGACGCGGGCAAACGCAAACGCAACGACCGCGTTTTCTAGTGACTGCGGGCGACATTAAAACTGACTGGTGGAGTCGTAGTCGCCCGTAAACGTAACGAAACACTTAATTTAAAAATATAGAATTATGTTAAGTTACGTTTTCGTTTCGGTGCGTTTTTAATAAAATTAAGAAAATACTCTTCTCTCTTTTTTTAGATATTAAATTTTATGTTTTATATGTAATTCAAATTTTGTTTCAATATTTTATTATAGTTTATATTTATCGTAAATATATATAAATATGTATATATATGGTTGTATGAAAATATTTGATTATGTTTTGATAAAATTATTTGAAACTTCTATTATAATTTATATTACTCGTAAATCTATATATATATATGCATATATATATATTGTATATTTAAATATTTTAATAATTTTTAAATTTTAAATTTTTAAATTTATTTCAAATATTTGAAAATTATAATTAAAAAGTATACACTAAACAAAAAAATTTAAATAATTTATTTTATTAATAATTGTCTATTTTGGTAATTTTTCTCAAAACGCAATCGCAACAGTTTTCTGTCATTCGCTTCTAATCGCAATCTTCTGCAAACGCAGCGTTTCCACCATTCAGACAAAATGAAACAAAACGCCGTCAATCGCTGATAGAAATACCGTCAAACGCAAATGCGATGTTTCCACCAGTCAAGCCCTATATGGTGTAACTTCCATGGATTCGGTAATCTTCTTCTTTTTATTTTTTAATTTAGGGTATAACGTGTGCCTTTGAAACTCATTGTTCTCATATGTTTTAATTCTTCTTATAAGATATAATATTCCAACAAAATAATAAACCCTAAATTCCACTCGTATTTTATAAAACCTTGCTTATTATCAATATATAGAATATCAATTTAATAATAATAATAATAATAATAACACGTCGATTCCAATGGACAGGTTCAACGGAAACGTCCTATAAAATATTTTCCAACAGATTTGAAAACAGATAGTAAAGATATAATGACATGAGTTTCATTGCAATCCGTTGATATTGTCAACAACTTATTAACAAAAAAGTGTTGTTGGGAAAACTATTGATAATCGTTGAAATATCCATTGAAAATTTTAACGAACAGACAATGAAATGTATCTGTTGAAACATGTCAACGTGTCAATACGATGTGATAATTGGAAATAGTTGTTAGTATACGTTGAAGTTTTCATTAAAAATGGTGAGAATGAATAAAAAAATATCCATTGCAAATATTAAACATCATTCGTTGAAATGACCTACGTATGATCATTGATAAATTTCAATGTTGGAAAAGATAGTTTATAAAAATTACTTTTTATGTTTCAGTGGTAAGTTATTGATAATGATAAACAATCACATTTAGAACGGATAACGATCATTGAACCATTGTTGCAAATTTCAACGGATGAAAGCTAATAAATATTTTCAATTGCTTATTAGAAAAATCGTTAATGTCCATTAAAAGTCGTCAATTTTAATGAGAAAATGAAAATTTTAGCGGATCTATCCATTCAAAATGCAATATTTTTTAAATAATAATAATAATAATAATAAACAAAATTATAATCTATATATATATATATGTATTAATCAATATACCTTCTTGTCAATCTCTTCAGCTACATCTTTAGGCTTTTCATGGACCCATATTTCTTCTTGTTTTTTATAGGTCTTCTGCATGAGTTCGAAAAGTTTGGAGTTTGGCCCAACACTTGCTAATATATATATATATATATATATTATATTTCAAAAATATTTTAAATTTTTAAAAGATTTACTTACCAAGTCGTAAAAGACTTTTGTAAACGATTTCACATCAAATATATCCATCAATGACACTGACTTCATAATATTTGCTTGAATTTTATCGCAATGTGAGGGTTGAAATAATATTTTGTGGACTGTATAATCTATTCATCGATGTATTCCTTTACAATTGATCCCTCATGTATGGTGTTGTTTTTCACATTCCTTTTAAGATGAAAAGACCATTATCAAAGTTTTACAGAACCACCCAATTCAACTTCATATGGAAAATGTATTATTAAATTTTTCACGACATAAGAAAAAGGAGGAAATACTTTTTACTAGACATATAAGATATATGGAATACTATCTTTGAAAACTCGCACATCAACAACTTTTAATGTTCATGAACAAAATTAGCTGAAAACAAGATACACCACACAACGGCTCATGAAAGGTCCTCAATGGCTATCAGAAAAAGTCATTGAATGAAAACACGAAAATCATGACTTTTCATTCCTTCCAGCTTTCCACTATTCTAATCCACATAGCCAGTTATGTTTGATGCATAATCGTTTGAACATTATAATATCTTTCAACCATTTTAGAATTTCATTTTGCATTGTAACACTTATAACTCTAAAAAACGGATACATATACTTTACCATCTCTACTAAGTTCAAGCTCTTTTCCTGCACATAAGTCTATAACATCCAACCTTGACTTTACATTCTGATTCAAACTTTTAGAAAAAAAAATATTATCGTATGGATAATGTTATCAAATAAAAATTTCTCAATATGCATACCATTAAGGTTTTGATGAAGGGGATGGTGTCACCAAAAGTGGAGATAAAAAAAATACTATGTTTGTACCAATTGTGATAATCTCCAAATTCTTCGCATCCCTCATGTTCATTGCCACAACAATCAACAATCCTTTTTGACCCGTCGATAGCTTATAATTTCTTATCCAACGTATTATTTTTAAAATTCCTTTTAATTTGTCTTAAATGATGATCTTACCAAAAAAATACGATAACTATCAAACACACAAGGGTTTGTTCGTGTTTTAGTATAAATTAATTTGTATCATCCATATAATATGCACACGAAAGACATATGTGTGTACTTGATGCATCATTCGGTGTGATCTAAACGTATAAAATTTTAAAATTTATATCTAGACTATACATTCCGCAAGGATACAGATCGTGTGGTACCAGAGTCGAACACAAGGACTAAGAGGAATTTAAACTATGGTCATGAACAATGAAAGAGGGTATGGGTGTAACAAGTAAAGTAAATTACCATTACAAATATATATATAAGGGAGACGATACTTCTAGGCTAGAGAATTGGCATACATGAACTAATTAAAGATTATGGAAAGTGTAACTTAGTTGTTTTGGGAAATTCAATCATCTTAAGGTGGATCTACCTACTCTCGCAGTACAAATTCAGATCTATCCACCCTCGCAGTGTAAATCATGTTGTAGTATATACCGGTGTCACGAGTCTAATAAACTATATTTTGAATGTATTAGTAAACCTACGTGCTCTCGTAGTGCAATCTAATGTCTAAGTCATGCATGCATGACCTCCATATTTAAATGAAATATAGCTCGTTATCCCAATTCCTAGACCGAGTAACCCATTCACAAGTAAGATCAATCATGTCTATCTAATTGCATACGATCTAATATAATCTAACGTCTTTATCTATAACTATATCGTATGAAAGACAATTCCAGTAGCCATATAAGAATTTAAATAACTAGAACATGTAATAAACCATAAAAGCGAAGAACATGAATCCATTCATGAAGTACGATGAGTTCAAATACACAAAAATTTAGCCTAAAGAATAGATCCCATCTATGGATCTTAGGGGTGGGCATGGATCAGGCACCCGAACTTGAGCGGGTAACAGATTTTCTACCTGAACTCAAACCCATGTAGCATGGGTGTGAATTTTGTAAAACAAAGATGAATCAGTGGAAGCAAGATAGAAAGATTAAGAGCGAGCAAAAGATCGAAAGAATTAAAGAGAATAAGAATAACTATTCTCTTATGCATTTCTTTAGAACCAAAATTACATATTTATACAAGTAGAAAGAGAGAAAAATAAGGAAAATACAAGTATAAATGCAAGGCACAAGTTTAGATGTAACATGCATGAGCTGGAGTGGTCAACAAGGCATAGGAGACAGTGGAGGTCATAAATTGACTTGACCAGGTCCCAGGTCGCGGGACGCAGGTCACAGGTTGTGGGACGTAGGATGCAGGACGTGGAACAAAGAACACAGGAAAGAGCGAGACGCGACCTGAGTGAAGAAAGCGGGATACAGTCTAAGCGGGACGCAACCTAAGCAAAGATAACGGGACATAGTCTGAGCGGGACACGACCTGAGCGGGCTGCAACTTGAGAAAAGAGAGCGGGACACGAAGAAGGGAGCGGGACGTGGGTCATGAAGAGCAAGACGCGGCCTTTCTTCTTAACATTCCCCTCAAGCTTATGCGTTCAAAAGAAACATAAGTGAAGCCTCATTAAAACCTTTTCGGGAAAAACCCAATTGGGACAAAAACCCGACAAAGGAAAGAGAGTACAACAGCTTATGAGCTCGAGGGACGATCGACTAAGATTAAATGCGATGCCTTGGGACTGAACATATTAACGAGGCCGAACCGATTATGGAGATCTTTGCAAACTTTTTCACTTGTGGCTTTGGTGAAGACATCAGCCAACTGATCTGAGCTTCTTGTGTATATGAATTCAATGACGCCATCTTCGAGCTTCTCTTGAACAAAATGACAGTCAACTTCAATATGTTTTAGTCGTTTGTGGAACAGCGAGTTAGATGCAATGTGAATTGCCGCCTGATTCTCGCAATGAAGCACCATGGCCTACGAAGGTTCAAGGCCAAGATCATTAAGGAGAGCCCAGATCCAAATGAGCTCACATGTTGCATTTTCCATAGCTCGGTACTCAGTCTCAGCGCTGGAACGAGAGACCACCGATTGCTTTTTGCTTCTCCAACTGACAAGGTTCCCTTCGACAAAGGTATAGAACCCCATCGTTGATTTTCGATCTTTTCAGACACCGGCCCAATCTGCATCACAGTACCCAATTAGACTAGTGTCGTTTTTTTACTAAATAGTATACCTTTTCCAAGAGCGTTCTTGATATATCGAAGGATTCGATCAACCATTTTCTAATGTTGTTCCTTCAGAGCATGCATATGCTGGTTGGCCTGATTCAGAGCATAACACAAGTCAGGTCTTGTTATCGTGAGGTATATTAGCTTATCGACAAGGCGCATGTGTTGTTCTATATCATCGAATGGTTCCCCCTCATGCAAGTCTTTGTATTTTTCTTCAATGGGGGTCTTGACCGGCTTAGATCCGAGTTTATTTGTTTCATTCAAAAGGTCTAAAGCATATTTTCGTTGAGAAAGAAATAAATTATCATTAGATCTAGTTACTTGAGTTCCAAGAGAGTACTTAAGTTCACCTCGATCATTTATGTCAAATGTGTCTTTTAGAAAACGTTTAACACTTTCTATTCCTTTATTATTTTCACCTGTTATGATGCAATCATCAACATAAACTAAGAGAATGATGATACATGAATTGTTTCAAATTATGAACATGGAATGATTTGCCTCGCTCCTCTTAAAACCATACTTTCGAACAGCATCAAAGAGCCTAGTGTACCAAGCTCGTGGGGACTGTTTAAGTCCATAGAGAGCTCCCTTTAGTTTGCATACAATTTCTTTTTCGGTTTGGAGGCCCGGGGGAGGTTTCATATAGATCTCTTCCTTTATTTACCCCTGAAGGAAAGCGTTTTTAACATCCATTTGACACAAACTCCAATTAAGGTTAATAGAAAGAGAAAAGACAATGCGAACAGAATGAAGTTTAGAAACAGGAGCAAAAGTCTCAATATAATCTTCCCCATACTTCTGATTATACCCTTGCACTACAAGGTGAGCCTTGTAACGTTCTACTTCACCATTACTCTTATATTTGATTTTATATACCCATTTGCTTCCAATGGGCTTCTTTTATTTAGAAAGAGGGACAAGGTCCCATGTTTTATTCTTTTCTAAGGCCGCTAGCTCCTCAGCCATGGCTTCCTCCAATTCTGGCTTCCTTTCGGCTTCTTTATAGGTTTTTGGCTCGATATCCCTGTCAATTTTACTAAGAAAAGCTCTATGATCAGTAGAGATAAATACCAAAGAGCAAAAGTTTTGAATAGGATGTTCGGTTGCCATGCCATTGAAATAGGGTGTTTGGTTGCCACGCCATTGAATAGGATTGTGAATCCATTCTAAGTTTGGTCGCCTTATTCTAGTGTTTCTCGGAGGCACTATCTCATTTAGAATCCTTTGTTCAACATCATCGACGACATGATCCTCATTTTGGTTATGATCATGGCTTAGATCTTCATTCTCATGATTTGAGGCCCTAGTTTCCTCCTCATGATTTTGCTCAGAAGATATGATCTAATCATGGCTTTCTTGTTCTTTCTTTTCTGATATTTCTTGATCATTTTGGTCTTCATGACGTTCAGGTACACGTGGCAGAGGACATGTTTCATTGTTAGTTTTCGAAATTGAATTTACTAAGTTTTTAAGGGACAAACCTATATCATTTGGTTCGAAGGTTCCTTTAATCTCTTCCCAACTGATTTTATCATGAAAGCTCTTGTCTTCGAGAAACATAACATCTCGAGACACTATTACATGTTGAGATTTTGGATCGAAATACTTCTAGCCTTTTTAATTTACTGAGTACCCGATGAACATGGCTTTAGTGCTCCTTGGTTCCAACTTGTTTCGCTGTGATTCAGGAACAAGAATGAAACACACACAATCAAAAGTTCTAAAATACTCAAGATCAGGTTTTGTAGAGTTTAATACCTCATAAGGTGATTTGCCCTTTAGAAAGTTTGTTGGAATTCTATTAATGATGTGACATGAGATCATGACTACATCATACCAAAACCTTTTAGGAACATCTCGATCTAACATGACAGTTCTCGACACTTCCATTAGGTGCTTGTTCTCCCTCTAGGCCACTCCGTTTTGTTGCGGAGTATAGGGAAACGAGGTTTGGTGTGTAATGCCTTATTCTTCAAGGTACCTGCGAAATTGAAGACTGGTATACTCTCCACCAGTGTTAGTCCTTAGACATTTTATTTTAGCATCATATTGAGTTAAAACATGCTTATGAAACTTTACAAATACATCATAAACATTACTTTTAGACAAGAGCGTATAAAGCCATGTAAACTTTTCTTTCTCATCGATGAAGGTTACAAAATATTTCTTTTGATCATGAGAAACACATGGAGTTGTCCAAACATCCGAATGGATCAGCTCAAAACATTTTTTATAAACCGAAACAAAGTTTGGAAAAACTTGTTTGACGTGCTTTCCTAAGATGCAAGCTTCACACTTTTCATGTTTATCTTTATGATCGAGAAAAATGATACTTAGAACTTTACTATGAGGGTGTCCAAGTCTCGCATGCACTTAGAATCTTTATTAAAATTTGAGTTTGATAGAAACACAGACTCTGGATCACAATACATAGACTCGAGAACATAAAGACCGTTGAGGATTTTTCCTTTCTAATTACTTGTTTGCTTTCAATATCATGTATCCAAAAAGAATTAGAATCGAAACAAACATAGCAATTAAGGTCTTTTGGAAGCTTTTGTATAGAGATAAGAATATTAGAAAATTTTGGAATGAAGAGAGCCCTTGTATCATGATCGAGAAGTTTAAGCTTCCATGTTCCTTTAATCGGAACACTCTCCCCATTCACAATAGAAACAGAGCCACTATGAAGTTTTATATCTTTAAGCAAGTCATGATTTTTAATCATATGATTTGTAGCTCCAGAATCTATTATAATATGGTTTCGAAAAGTAGAGAAAGCAGAGATAACATTACCTCCTTCTTCATCACCTTTGTTTGTTTGATTCTCTACCAGAATCATTTGGAAAAACACCTCGAGGTCTGCCTTAGAGAAAAACTCGGACTCAGAGGCCATATTAGCCTTAACTTGACCGTCGTGGCTTTTTTTCAAATGTGGGTGAAGAATCCAACAACGATCTTTTGTATGACCTTTCTTTTTTGCAATACTCACAAGAAAACTAATTTTTGAAAGGCTTGATCGTAGTGGCTTGTCTAGAGGTGCTTTAGGAGACATTAGCTTCCTCGATCATTTCTTTAAAGAGACGGTTCCCCCTTCTTTCTTTTTAATCATCATACAAACTTCATTAAACGAGAAAAACTCGTTTTGGCGAAATATGTGATGAATAAGGCCATTGTATTTCTCGTCGAGGGAGAATAAAAGGCCAAAGACTTGATCCTAGTTTGCTCTTTGAGCTATTTCCACAGGATCCACAGTATGAGGTCTTAAAGTATCGAGTTCTGACCATAACTCCTTAAAATCACCCAAAGCTTGGTCAAAAGGCTTTCCCTCTTGTCTTAGATTATTAAAGCCTTTCTTTACTTCATACACATGGCTAAGATTGGATTCACTGCCAAAAACTTGTTTCAGCTCGTCCCAAAGCTCCTTAGGAGTTTATGTGTGCCCATATGTACAAAGTATATGAGGTTCGAGGGAATTTTGTAAAACAACCAAGGCAGTGAGTTTATTTTGTTCCCATTTTTCTAATATGGTTCTTGAATCTATCAGTTTCACATTTGATCCTGTCACGAAACCCCAAAGACCTCGCATGCCAAGATTGGCCTTAGCAATCTTCGTCCAAATGGAATAATTGTTTCCATTGAACGAGATTGAGATGCTTTTAGTCGAGTCCATGACGAGAGATCCAAGTAAACAAAGGAAAACAAAAAAAACAAAGAGAGATTAAAAAATTAAAAAGCTTTGACTGAAAAAAAAAACTTTTGAAAGAGAATAGATTTCAAAATAAACAAAATTGATCAAAAAATTTTCCGAGACTCGATCACCGCTCTGATACCATGTACCAATGAGAGAGGTAACAGGCGAGAGAGGGGTCATCCCTTTCCGGAGCTCTGATGTGCTCCACAATGAATTTTTTTTCAATTAGCGTATATAAGGAACGAAAGTGCGCTCACTGATCAAGATTCTATATATTGCATGTCGATCCAAGGAGGGTTTGAAAGAAAGATTCAATTGTCACCACATACAGCTCGCACAAAGACAAACCTGGAAGGATGCACGACCATTTATTTTGTGAGTTCGGCTCCTAGATATCATCTTCTCTTTCGACTCCTCCAAATCTAACTCTGGATACGGTGAACGACCAGAGAGACGAGATGAGAAAGGACGACCAGCGAATGATGGATTTTCTAACGAGAGAGAGATGAACTGAGAAGGAGAGACAAACAGGGTGAGAGGGATGACCAAAATGATAATTTGAAATCTGAATGATTCATTAAAATGAGCCTAAACGGCTATATGTACAAAATAGAACATTACAACATTAGACCTAATTACAAAAATTACGTTTCTACCCTTTTTACATGTATATCCTTTACACGCCCCCTCAAGATGGAGCACCCGTGGTGAGTCCAATCTTGGAGCATAAGACCTCAAATGGTAGTCGCGGAAGAGGCTTCGTGAGAATGTCTGCAAGCTGATCAGCGGCTCGAACATGAGTGACCTGAAGAGTGTTCGACTCAACCAAGCCGCGAACGAAGAGATAGTCGAGAGCCAAGTGTTTCATCCAAGAGTGGAAAACCGGCTTGGCACTTAGATATGTTGCTCCAATGTTATCGCAATAGATGGTGGGTGGTGATGATGACGTGACTCCAAGCTCAGATAATAACGCAATGACCCAGAGGACCTCTACGGCTGTGGACGCAATAGATCGGTATTCAGCCTCTGTAGATGAACGGGAGAGTCTGGATGGCTTCTTAGACGACGAGGAAATAGGATGCGCACCAAGGAAGAGAAGATACGCTCCGGTGGACTTGAGATCATGAGAATCTCCAGCCCAGTCTGCATCGGTAAAGGCATGTAAGGAGAGGGTGTTGTGCGCGGATAAGAAGATACCTCGATCCTTCGTGCCAGCGAGATAGCGTAGGACTCGTTTCACGACTTGCCAATGAAAATCCGTGAGAGCATGCATGAATTGTGACAGCTTGTTGACTACGAAGCTTACATCCGGTCGTGTGAGAGAGACGTATTGTAGGCCGCCAACAATGGACCGGTATTTCGTTGGATTGGAGAGGGAAGTACCGGTGTCTAGTGTCAAACGTGAGGTGGACGGCATGGGTGTGGGAACCGGCTTTGATTCATGCATGAGACAGCGGTGGAGAAGATCATTGATGTACTTACATTGAGTCAAGAATAGGCCATCAGACGTTTGCGTTGCTTCTACCCCGAGAAAGAATGATAGGTGGTCCAAGTCTTTGAGGAATTCGGCAGCGGCATGATGAGCTTGCAGACGTGGCTGCCAATTCGGTGAGGAATTCGGCCATGGTTGCACCGGCGGGTTCTAAAGAATATCGGGTGAGGAGACAAGTCGAAAACGCGGACAGCGTTGAACGCTGTGGCCGTGAACACCACACGCTTGGCACAGGCCTTGATAGCCACGGTGTGTTGGTGAACGCTGACGAGGACGGCGAGACCAATTGGATTGGCCGTACGAGCGAGAATTCGGGTGGGACCAATTTGGTGACCGTGCGATCGTGAGGTTGGCTGTGATGGGAGCAACGGCCAACAGAGGATACGGCTCAGCAGTAGCCAATTTGGCCTCATGGTTGAGAAGCTTTTCGTGAACTTCTTCAACGGATGCAGCAGTTTCCTTCGCTCGGATTACATCCGCAATCGGCTTGTACTCCTCGGGAAGGCCGTCAAGGATTGCATCGAGGAGATCTTCATGATCCAGCGGTTTCCCTAAGAGGGCAAGTTCATCAGCGGTGGTCGTGATTGCACGCAAGTACTCATCAATGGATTGAGATCCCTTGGAGCACCGTTTGATTTTGTAACGAAGTTGAAGAAGATGGCCGCGAGACGCTTTGCCATAGGTGTTGGCGAGCGTCTTCCACGCATCGTAGGTGGAAGGGGCACGTGCAATAAGGGGCTGAAGGGAGGCCGATATAGCTCCAAAGAGGGCTGAGAAGAGGACGCGGTCTTGTTGCTTCCATGACTGAAAATTAGGGTTGTCAACGGACACACCATCGCGGTGGATCTTGGCCGGAGGAACAATGGAGTTGTCCTCGATGAAGCATTGGAGATTGTGGCCTTCAAGGAGTGTCCGAATCTGAACATTCCATGTGAGGAAGTTGGTCAGCATCAGCCAATGTTGGTTGGTCATGTTGACTGTGAGAAGAGTGTTGAGCCGATGTTGTGGATCAAAAGTTGGAGCCGTATCGGAGAGACGAGCGGTAGGGTTACTTGTTTGGTCGGCCATGGATTAGGGTGGAGAGGCGGCTGAGCAAGAGATCCAAGATCTAGGGTTAGGTGATGCGGATCTAGGGTTAGGTGATTCGGATCTAGGGTTAGGTGATCGGAGGGCCGCGACGCGATAACAGCGGGACGCGACACGGGACGAGCGGTGAGAGGCGAGCCGGGACGCGAGAGCAATGGGCAGGGCGGCACAAGTGGAGGGCGACGGCCATGGATTCTGGTTTTTGGCTTTTCGTGCGTGGTGGTTGATAACACTGAAAGTGTATCAATATTAGGATAGGTTTTTACACCATTTTCGCATGTATCTTACTGAGTCTTACTTATCCGATACGATTTCGAGCTTCACACACCCGTTTTGTTGGTTTTCAGGTTTTTAGGCGACAAGGCCTAAATGAGCTCAATATGAAGAATTTCTGATCAAAACCACATGAATAGAAGACATATCTACTCAGAGCTCCAGAACCCAAAGGAACACCCGAGCAATGAGCGGAAAAGAGAGATTTCTAGGACACAAAGGTGCCCGGTCGGGCACTATTTCTCCACCCGCTCGGGTAGAACCTACGGGGTTTATCCACGCAATTAGCACGAC
>CM071863.1:18392298-18410534 GCA_036759665.1 Gynandropsis gynandra
CCCGATTTTGCTGAAACTTTTTAAATGATCCGATTTTAATGTAAATTTCACCAAAATTTATCCGTTTAAAAAAACTCATCGAAACAAAAAAACTTATTTACATTAAAATCGGATCATTTAAAAAGTTTCAGCAAAATCGGGTCAAAACCGGATCAATTTCAACAAACCGGATAAAAATTTAATTTTAATTTAATTTTAATTTTGGTCGGGTCGGGTTGGGTCAAAATTGGGTATGAAATCGAGTCAAAATTGATGGGTTTTTAGGGTTTGGGTCAAAATTCTAGATATTTAACAGAATTTTAAACAGCGTGGGGGAATAGGCTTAATTAAAAAACTTGAGGGGGGAATAAGATTAGGGGTGATAGATGAGGGGGGAATAAGATTAGGGGTGATAGATGAGGGGGGAATAAGATTAGGGGTGATAGATGAGGGGGGAATAAGATTAGGGGTGATAGATGAGGGGGGAATAAGATTAGGGGTGATAGATGAGGGGGGAATAGGATGAGTTGATACATGAGGGGGGAATAAGTAAAGTACGCAAAGTTTGGGTGGAAATAGGAGTTTTACCCATGAATTAACAATTTATCATTGTTATATATTAATATAATATTACTCCAACAAAATATAAGAACTACAAAAGCAATTCCAAATTAATTCATTAACAAAATGCCTTAGAGGAGTATGCTGAATCATGCACATTCATTTTCAAGGTCACTGAAGTTTGCTTTTGTCATACTCTTTGCTGGAATCATAATGCTTTTCTAGCATCTAACAAACGTCTGATTCGATTCTCCACACAAACAATATCGATTTTGCATCGATTAGAATAGAAGAAAGAAGAGAATACCCGAGTCCTTTAACGTTACTGTCGTCCTTTATGTGTTGATACCGCCTTCAAATGCTTGACCTTCTCGACGGCTGCTGGATAATAGTTTTTCTCTACTTCCCAAGCGCGCTGTGACATGCCATTAAACGAGGACCTTGCACCCTTTTCGTCCCTGACTTCCATGGGAAAGGGAATCCTGACATCGTAGGCGCCTTCTCTTAGAGACCATAACCGAAGATCAAAGCCAAGTCTATCCATCCATATCATTTTTGACTCTGAAACCTGCCATGCGGATACAAATTTGGTGCATAAGCACTGAGCAGATGTAGAATTATCACGGTTTGCTACTAAGGTAACTAATAAAGTTCTACACACATTTCGCAGTATTTATCTAATTAGATAGTCTGAAGTAGACACCACAGTGTGAAACGGATTCTTACGCAAAAAAGGAGAACTGGAAGTATACTAACCTGGAAATCCAGATCCACATATACATTGCAAAAGCGAAGTAAGTCTTCCATGTTATTCTCGTTAATGTCACTGACTATGCCTTCTGCAACATTGCGAAGTGGATCCGGATTGGCGCTTATATAATCTGCTGATGCAACCCAAATTCCATCCTGAAAAGATACTCATAAATGGGATTTAGTTTGGATCACATATCAGTCTTTTTGAGGAAAATCAACCGAGACATAAGAGGCAAGAAACATAATGAGCAATAAACGCATGTTATGAGAATCAGAAGAAACGGATGAACGATGAAGTTCATCAAACACATAAAGGAAACATAATCTACCTCCATGAAGTCTTCCATTTGAAGTACACGATCCACTGCAAAAACATACATGTGTTCCTCCTCAACTTCTTCGCCAAACTTCTTCCTCCATGCAGAATGAAGACGCTAGAAAAAGTGGCACAAAAACACATCGTAAGAACCTCAACTCAAGCACTAAGACAAGTGCAGGGCTTTCTCTTGTAGAAGAAAAAGCACAAGCCGGAAAAATAGATGTTGCATCTAAAAAATACAAAAAAAGGATGTAACTAATTTTCCAAAAGTATCTCCCTGCCCATGAAGGAATCGACACTCACAAGAAGGCAGAGGAGTCCCAAGAGTGCAAAGTGATTCATTCGATTACAAAATCTAATGGATACTACATATATATAAATATAAACCAAATATTACCAGTTCAGTTTTTATGAGAGAACACCCAATTCAATTCTAGTATCAAAAGGAGCAATGTATTCTCTTATCTGACCAAAAACAGTTGGATACAAGTCTACCATAAAAGTGGGTTGTCCCCAAAATTTCATATGAAAACCGGATACAACTTCATCAGAGACTAAAGACAACGTGATTGCTATAGAGTGGCAGCCTCAGCAAGAACAAAAACATAAAACTTCACTTCGGAAACTGGCAATAAGCTAGCTAAGATGATGCAATTAAACACATAATCAGACAATGATCATCGGAATTAGCATGTTTGCTAACCCCAAGACTATCAAGACTAAATTCATGGACTGTGTGACCAACAAAGTATGCAGCTAGAACTGAAAAAGAAACACCATATAATAAGCAATTTACCTTCAGAATCTTATCGTCTCCTGGTCTACCAATGCTACCTTGTATCGTACACTGGGGAGTCCTTAATCCACATTGCACTAACTGGTCATCGAACAAAATCAAAAGAACAAAATGATAGCATCTACATCAATATCAATCACACAACAAACAACATGGCTTTTTTCAAATAAAGTGCCCAAATTTCCCACTCTCAAGAAGAAATAGAGAGAACTCGGGAAACAACAATAACCTGAACGTGAAGAGCAGACCTCTTATCAGGCGAGAATGTCCGATTCAGACGGAGAACAGGAGTGCCGTCTTCGTCAACGGCGAAACGAACGCCAACGCCGAGAGGCCAACCGTCGTGTGTCAAAGTTGAAAGAGTTCCGACCGAAGAAAGCTCCATGATTGTCCTCGAAACCTCCGCCGGTAAGGGCTTGCTACTGGAGGAAGGGAGATCATGGGTCGTCGTCGTCGTCGATGGCGAATACGATGCCGTGGAAAGGGAGCATCGGAGGGAAATCGGACGAGACGGGTCTCGTTTTCGGGGATTGAATAGATTTCTCTTGGTGGGTTTTGTCAGATTCGACGATGGTAGAAGGTGGAGAGCTAAGGATTGCGCTTGAAGCTGCATTCTCCGAGAGAGAGAGAGGTCTGAGTCAGCAGCAGCTTTGCTTCACGAGAAGAAGCTATCTCCTTTTCAACAATGGATTTATTTAATTTTAAAATTAAAAGGAAAAGATCCTTGTTCGTAAATTACAAACTTCTACAACCGAAACGGACCGGTCGATTCAGTAGATAACCGAAAAGGATTCGGTTGGGTTTAACCAAATCGAACCAAACAATCTAAAGGAACTCAAACAAATTTGTTGATATTGTGTGTACGAGAAATCTTATATTTTTGTAGATTTTTTAAATTTAAATGTTTACAAGAAATTGAACACCAATATGATAAGCTATGGAAATTTTGAATCCTGATTTAAATTGGAAAGGAATAGATTAAAAACAACTTATTTAAAGAAATAAAAACAAGCATTATAATAACTTGAACATCGCCTATAAAAGAAGGCGTGTTGTATTGTAGTAGGTGGGAGAAAGTGGTTTTATAATGTTCAAAACGTTAAATCAATGCTACACGACTTAGGGATAGGGTAGGGGAAATTATCGGAGAAATCCCAATAAAAAATCGTTTCGAATCCGCGAAAATTTATCCGAATTCACGGGTTCGGATAATGAAATCTCATTATCCGCGAATTCGGATTCATATTCGGAATTTCTATTATTAGAAACGGGTATTCATTGGTATCCGAAGTTATATATAAAAAATCAAAATACCTATAAATAATTATAAAAATGTCACTAAATTAACAAATTTATTTCCTTTTCGACAGCCTTTCTCATTCTCACGCACCACGCGCCTCTCTCTCCAAATTGTTTTCATTTCAAACTCCTTTCTTTCGTCATCCATCGGCCTTCCATTCCTTTGTCATCCGTCGAACTTCCCCTTCATCGTCATCCCTGACTTCGTCGTCCTTGCCTTCATCGCCCCTTTCTTTGCCAACCCTGCCATCGTCTTCTCTTCCTTTGCTATCTCTTCTTTCACCGCCTTTCCTTCGTCATCCTTGACTTTTCCATCACTACATTTGTCATCCCTGCATTCGTCGTCCCTGCCTTCGCCATCCTTGCCCTCATTGTCCCTACGTGAGTACGAAGCAAAATTTTACATTGAAATATAGAACGTTATCTGGATGGAGCATGCACGGTAAGAAACCATGTTGGTTTGATTGTCATAGAAGATTCTTCCTCGTGGACATACTTTCCGAAAAGATAAAAAAACATTTTTGAAACAACATAGTATAAGAAGAAGAGGCACCATGCATGCAAAACGGAACAGAAATCCTTTACGAAAGATTGAACACAATGGGCGACTTACAAGAATCGGTAGAATGTGGTGGAGATCGTGGACATCGTAAACCAAAAGGCTAAGGTGAATCGCATAACTGGTATAAAACGTAGTATCTTTTGGGAATTACCATATTGGAAATAATTGATATTACGTCATAATTTAGATGTTATGCATATCGAAAATAACTTTTTCGATAACATCATCAATATTATTTTGAATGTGGCGGTAAAACTAAGGATAATATACAATCAAGAAAAGATTTGAAGACAATATGCCAACGACCTGAGTTGGAATTAAGAGATGGAAGATCACCTGTCCCAGTATTCAGATTGTATGGTCCGATGAAAAAAAAACATTATTAAAGTGGTTAAAAGAAGACGTTAAGTTTCCAGATGGATATGTATAGAACATTGCTCCATGTGCGGATATTGTTGGTTTGAGTCTGATCGGGTTGAAAAGCCACGATTGTCACGTTTTCATTCCAATTGCATTTGTTGAGCTCTTACCACGGAATGTTCATGATGTGTTGTAAGGAATCAACATATTTTTCAGAGATATATATTCAAGAAATTTAAAAAGGGATGACTTGGAATAAATGAAAAACAATATCTCTAAAGTATTATGTTCATTGGAAAAAGTTTTTTCGCCTTCATTCTTCGATGTCTTGGAACATTTTCCAATACATTTACCAGATGATATGGTCTAGTTCAATTCAGATGGATGTCTCCTTTCGAAAGGTTTTTCTTTCATTCAAAGAAAAAAGCAAAAAACAAAGCAGCGATTGAAGGATCTATTGTCAAACAATACTTGTCGGAAAAAATCACATATTTTATCATATTTTATTTCGAATCGTATATTTAAACGAAAGAATAACGTGCATCGGATGATCACACAAACTATCTGTATCAATATAATTTGTAGTTTGGTACAATTCTTGAGATGTTTACACTGATTGGACGTGCAAGAAGTAAATATGAGGAATATTGGTTAACACTAGAGGAGTATAATCACATCCACACATATATATATTACTGAATTGTTAAGAGTTATTACCAAAACAATATTATTCAATCTTTTAAATATATATATATATATGTATATATATACATACAATATTAACGTATTTTAATTATACATGATATTTGATGAAGAAGTAATTGGTATATATCCTCATCTAAACGCAAATGAACTCACAGACATGAAAGTTCAACATTATGGCTCGTGGTTGAGAGATTACGTAAGTATGATCCATTCGTCATAATAGATCAAGCAGATCAAGTATGTTAGGTGCAATATCCAACAACATTGAAACGTCGAAGAGAGGAGTGGTGGGCCATAGCAAAGATCAAGCCACAAGGAATTATAAGCCCAGATGAAAAAAAAGATATGTTGCAACCCGATCATCCACAGCCGATTCGTTTAAACTGGAATATGCCGGTCTCGTTGGGTTGAAGGTTATGCTTTTTAAATGTCAGTGGTTTGACCCAACCGTAGGACGCGGAATACGAAAAAACCGTTGGGGAGGAATTGACGTCAACCCAGCACGACAATATGGTAAGTATGATCCCTTCATCACAATAGATCAAGCAGATCAAGTATGTTAGGTGCAATATCCAACAACATTGAAACGTCGAAGAGAGGAGTGGTGGGCCATAGCAAAGATCAAGCCACAAGGAATTATAAGCCCAGATGAAAAAAAAGATATGTTGCAACCCGATCATCCACAGCCGATTCGTTTAATTGATACTGACAATCGCGAGGAGATTCTCGCAAGAACTGCCATAGACGAAGAATTCATACGCGATTGTGAAAACGTTGAACCGAAAGATGTTGAAGATGAAAACAACGAAGAATTCAATGAAAAATCGAAAGAAGACTCGTCAATCGATGAATCTACAAAAGAAGAAATATAAATACAATAATATGTAATGTAAATGATGTGTAACGTAAATAATGTGTGTAAATACAATCGAAGAATTTACAATCGAATAATCGAAATGTAAATACAATAATGTGTAAGTAAAGGATGTGTAATTACAGTCGAAGAATCTCCAATCGAACAATCGAAATGTAAATACAATAATGTCTAATGTAAATGATATGTAATGTTTTTAGAACTTCATATGATCTAATACCAATGGGCATCCGTTGGAAATGATAACGGATGCCCATTGGAAAACGGAATCGCCTTCTACACATAGAAAAATTTCTATGTTTTCCACAATTGTAACGGGCATCCGTTGGAAAATTGTAACGAATGCTCGTTAAAGTTTTCCTAACAGACATCCATTAGAAGAGGTTAACGGATGACCGTTAAAACTTTTTAACGAACATCCATTAATATTGGTAACGGGCTTCCGTTACCATTTACTAACAGATGCCCGTTAGAAAGTTTGTAACGGGCATCCGTTACAATTTACAACGGATGTCCGTTGCAAAGTATCATCATGACTACCTAATCTACGATTCTTTCCAACAGACATCTGTTGCAAATTGTAATGGATGCCCGTTACACTGGGAGACGAACCGCCGTTTTGGCGTCCATTGTCTCGGGAACACGTATTTCCAACGGGTATCCGCTGAAAATTGTAACGGATTCTCGTTGGAGAAACAGAACGTCACGTCACTTAATTGCGTCCATTGAGTTGACGACTTTTCCAATGGGCATACGTTGGAAATTGTAACGGATGCCCGTTGGAAATTTCTGTATATAAATCGTTGAACAATTTCATTTTCAACATAAATTAAAACTTCAAATCCTCTAAAACACTTCTTCTCACACACAACAATCTCATTTATAAAAAACATAAAAATTAGGACTAGATGATTCATGGGTTCGGGAGGTATGTTTGCGGGTTTAGCGGGAGACCCTCCCCCGCCTCCACCGCCCATATCGCTCTCCTTCACGAATATCGGCACCGCTGATATTTGATGAAGAGGAAAATATGGTGGATATCGATTCCTTAATTGATAATTTCGACGGGCGTCCCACCCTTCCAATTATCGATCTTGATCATCCTGTCGGGACGCTATAGTAAAATTTAATGTTATATGCATATATATTATTGTAATTTATAAATGTTATCTAAATATTTAATTTTCATGTGCAGGTTTGACGTGGATGATGTTCTAAAACATACGAACAACAACATCATCCAAGGGTCCTTACAGGACAAACTCTATCATTCTTGGCAAGTTACGCCAAAAGTTATACGCTGCCGATGGTGGTGTATCTTCATCGTAAAATAAATATTTTTTAAAATGATTAATTATATATGTTCTAAACTAACTCATATAATTTATTTTTCAGCGTGCATACAGATGACGGAAGAAGGATATGTCGCGCATCTACACGGCTTGGGTGCGCGACATGCAAGCCCACATGTGTTTGATGATGGACAACTCCAAGCGCAGCTACTACACCAAGAATCGCAAACCGACATGGGAAACAAACAAGTTCTTCAATCAACTTATTCAACATTGGGAGTCTAAGGATTTCAAGAAGGCCAAAAAATGTCGGTACAACGTGAAGATTCCCAGAGATGGTCCGCATCGACATACTTCGGGATCAAAATCATTCCCAAAGAGGAAGCAAGAATTGGTAAATTTCTTATTATTTAATTTTTTTTGTTTTTTACAATATTTATATTAATATATTCACTTTATATAACAGATGCAACGAATTGGAAGAGAACCGACTCTTCTTGAGCTGGTAGTGGAAATCCACGCCAAGAAGAAACCGGTCATCGGGGAAGAGAGCGACGAACCTGAACTCGTCGACCCTCGAGCAGAAAGAACCGAGAAAACTGTGACGAATAAGATCACACAGCAATCACAAGTTTGCGGTTCAACTCCCGACGAGCTCAGTTCTTTACAAAAGGAAAAAATTTATTTGGAGGTAAACATTAATTATTTATATTTCGATTAGTAATAAAATATTTTCTAACAATTCTAAATAGGGGTGGGCAATCTGGGTTTCGGGACGGGTTCGGTCCGAGTTCGGGTTCCTCGGGTTTTAAAAAATTGAACCCAAAAAAACCCATTTGGTTTCCGGGACGGGTTCCTCAGGTTTCGGGTTAGGTTCGGGTTGTTGGGGTGTTGAAACATTGAACCCAAAAAACACGAATTGTATTTGGGTTATTTCGGGTTCTCGGGTTCTTCGGGTTTTTTTGGGTTATTTAAGTACGAGTAATTCGGGTTTTAAACGGGTAATTCAGGTTTTAAACGGGTAATTTGGTTTAAACGGATAATTCGGGTTCCAAATTTAACATACAAAAAATTAGGTTAGAAAGGTTAGGGTTTTTTTTTCGGGTTCCTCGGGTTCTCCCGAACCCAATCCGGATAGACCCGAACCCATTTGGATTTTAGATTTTGAACCCATATGGGTTTTCTACAAAACCCGTTAATCTCACGGGTTGGGTTTTTCGGGTTGGGTCGGTCCGGGTAACCCGAAATGCCCACCCCTAATTTTAAATCGAATTTTGTTTGTTTTGTAGTCGGTTAGACCGTATAAGGGGCATCTATACAGTCTCGGTGCACTGCAAAAGGATATCGTCGAGGACGCTACGACGATACCTTCCATGGTCCAAGAGAGCTACACGCAACAACGGTGTATCGAGGATCTCGAAGCACAACTTCGAGAAACTCGAGCCTAGCTTCAAGAAACTCGATCACAAATGCAGTATATGGATATCGTCATAGAATTGCTATACGGTCGGGCGAGGGAATCAACGTCGCGTCAAGAACCGGGTAACGATTTAGATGCAACGCCTTCACGAGGTGGTGGTGACCACGGGGATGACATCGGCCCCACAGATTTAGATGAAATGTAATATAATTAGGTTTTAATTTTTTTAAGAACTTTTATTATATTAAGAAAATTATTTGAAATTTATTTTTATTCTTTAAATTTTTTTTAAATTCCGACTGATGCCCGTTGCAAATTCTAATGGGTATCCGTTGGAAAACAAATTTCCCACCAAATGGTAACGGATGCCTGTTGCCATTTCCCACTAATTTGTAACGGATGCTTGTTGCCATTTTCCGCTACTTTGCAATGGATGCCCATTGCAAAATTTCAGTTCCCGCTCTTTTTTTTCAATTGAGTGGCAATGGATATCCGTTACAAATGGGTAACGGACATCCGTTACAATTTTTTAACGGGCATTCGTTGCAAATTTGTAACGGACATCTGTTTTGCAACAGATGTTTTCCAAGCCTTTCCTTGCCCTGTACGTCGCCCCCCTTGCTCTAGATCCGTTCTGGTCTATAAATTAGGTCGTTTGAATACAAGATCTAGTTGGTTGCGAGAAACGCGGCCCGCTCGGGCACCACTTTTACCCGGTCGTGCAGAGGTGCGCCCGGTCGTGTACTTCGTCTTGCCCGATCGGGCATCAGAACACGATCGTGTGGTTGAGCGGCCCGAGTCGTGTAAACTCTCGGAGATTTTTGGGACGAATTAACGTCCGAGCGGGTACCTTGACTGCGCCCGATCGGGTATGGCTACCCGATCATGTTGCCTTCGTGCCCGGGTCGTGCAAGGTGTGCAAATAAACCCCGTAGGTTTTACCCGAGCGGGTAGACCTTAGTGCGCGACCGAGCACCCTTGGAATCTTGATTTTTCTCTTTTTCGGTCGTTGCTCGGGTGTTCCAGTGAGTTCAGAGGCTTGATTTTGGCTCCGAATGAATTTATCTTGAAAATGCGTGGTTTTGCTCAGGAATCCGTCTATTTACGCTCGATTAGGCCTTGTCGCCTAAAAACTTGAAAACCAACAAAACGGGCGTATGTAAAGGATAATCGTATCGGAAATATATATCTAACTATGAAATGTATGCGAAAATGACACTAAAACCTAGCCTAAAATCGATACACTTTCAGTGTTATCAAACTTCCCCAGACCTGAACCTTTGTTTGTCCTCAAACAAAACTAAAGTCAAGTACAAGAAGAATCTAATAATGATGGATACTAGCATAAAAACATTCGAAGAGTTAGTCATTCTGAAAATCAATGCGTCACATGAAGCGTACCGAGTATAGCCTTATATCTACCGAAAGTGCTGAGCCATGAAATCTTACCAAAAATCTAAGTCTACTTCACAACCCTAGACAACGTCCAAGCAATCTCCATACCAATTTCCTAAGCTTTTGATATCATTTAAATCGCTTCTTATCGTTCTTATTCATTTTTTTTCTTTTCTACACTTAGATCCACGCTTTGTTCCTAGGACGTCGAAGTCGAAGAGGGATGACTTTCTACTTAGACCCAGGCTGCCTATGGCACACTCATAAGGTCGCGTGACCTTAGAAGAGTGAAGAGGTGTGTTATTGAAGATCTTATTTATTTATTTTTTCGGTTTTTATTTTCTTGATTACGCAACACTCTAACCCTTAGGACGTAGAAAAGCGCCTCTACCCACCACTTAGACCTGAACCATCGATCTCGATGTACTCATGTCAATCCTAACTCGGAATAGTGAAAAACTTATCCTAGATGACAGCGGAGTATAAGCGTGTGGAATCAACTCGTGAAACGCTAAAAATATCAACTAAGCAAAGGCTAGACGGTATACACGGAGATATGACTACTTGGTACCGAAATCTAAGGAGTGAATTCAACTATCGATCAAGGGCTTCAAACACAACTACTCGACTAATCGGTATCCAAAGGCTTCTAAGCAAACCTAGACCATTATCCACGATTCGACAATGTCGCAAAACATGACTAAGGCTCGAAAAAATTCCACTAGGTATCCATCTTATTCCTAAACCTAAGCCTAATCCTAATCCTAAGTGCAAATATGTAGCTCTAATGTAACATTCGTATTACTCTAAACAAAGAGTACCCCCTAGACCTGAACGGAACACAGTCTCGGTGTTCGAGACCTATGAGGGATACCCGCATGCTAAAAATCCGAGAAAATATAAAAAGGATAACGAGTACACCTGATATGTGTGGCTTTCTCGAATTGTGATACATCCAGATTGTGTGACACTCTTTTGCTCTAATGCATGTGTTAGCGTGAAGGACCTGAGATGAAAACCATACAATGCAAGAGATAGAGTAAAGATCACTACATAAGTAAGTTCTAAAGAGCGCGTACATAATCGCTAAAACTAAATAAACAAGAAAAATAAGAAAATAGGTCCATAAAAGATGAAAAAGAAAAAGAAAGAAAAAGGAAAAAGGGAAGAGTGGTATAATCCTCAGTATCTCCACCGCGGGTGGCCGGAAGGTCTGCTGGCTCCGCGGGTGCCCCTTCCCCAGGTGGGAAGTAGAAAGACTGCAGCTCGTAGGGGATGTGAGGACGGTACGGGATGGCTCCAGTATGATAGTCTTGCGGGATCGGCACGTATGGATCCTGGTAATGCTGCATACTGAGTTGTTGAAATCGACGGACGGACTCCGTGAGGTAATACGTATGCTGGATCGACTGCTCCTGGAACTGTTGCTGCTCTGCATACCTTGCAGCCTCGATATCGTGCCTCGCCGCCTCCATGTCGTACCTTTGCTCTGTCATAAACGACTGATACCTGGTCTCCTCTGCTACATACCTGAGGACGTCGGAGACTCCTTCCATGGAAGGAATGTCAGAGCGGTGGTGAGGATACTATGGGCGGGCACGTGAGTGTGTGGCGCGTCGGCTGCGCTGCCTCGACATGAAATTCATGCTCTAAGGTGAAGAGGGTCCTGGTGTAGCGGCTGGAGGTGGATCCATCTCAGCTAGCCTCGGGCCGATTTGTCCGATGGCTGGATCAATCCTGAATCATGTTATCTCCTCATCTAGACCCGGCATCTGAATCTCTCGTAGGTCGATTTTCAAGTTGCGACCGTGCTCGTCCTTATAGCTCCAGATGACGATGTACCTCTCTAACGTAATTGCCATTCGGTTGCGCAGGTTCTGGAGGTTCAACTCGGGCCCCTCGTCGATCTTATCCTCAGTCAGGATGCCAAGGTTAATCCCGATTCTCCGTGCGATCATCGTGACTATGTCACCGCACATGATCTTCGTATCTGTGCTACACTTCTCGGTGGCTATGTCAAGGAAATGCTCCATCACCAATGACGCCAAGTCGACGTCCAATCCAAGATATCCCACTCATCGAGCTCAAAGCCTGACTGCACCAGCCGCCTAAGGTATGCCAACTCGGTGTGGTTGACTCCACCTTGCGCTCCCTTTCCTAGTATAAAAGAGACTAGGAAGTAATGAAAGTACCTCAGGGCGGAGTGGCGTATATGGCTGGCCTTCGACCTCGTCGAGTATTCGTCGTACGCAATATGAGTCCAAAATTGTGCTTGACGGCTCCGGTTGTGCTCTGGCATCTTCGTGAAGTTACAGTGTGGAGCATCAAGGATGATCGCGAACTGCCTCGCGCTGAGTCGGTAGTTCTGCCCCAGCAGGCGGAACTCCATGAAGGCTCTTTCCCGATCTCCGGACTCGGGAAAGAATGCTACGTACGATGCGAGGAACTCCGCCGTAAGGTTGCGGTAAGTGTACTACTGTGTGTCCCTCAGTCCCGTCCATCCTAGCGTGTTGAAGATGGCATCTATGTGTTCCCCGATGTGGAGAGCACTCATCGCTTCGGCTGATAAGAAACGGGACGGGAAAATCCGCGGCTGAAGCTCTGTGAACCTCGACTTCTAACCGGACAAGAACGTGGTCGTCCGGTAGTTGTATTGTTGGTGGGATGTGGTGATCGGTATATAAGTCGTCAACTCCGTAAGTGCATCCGACCTCGCTGGCCATCCGTGCTCTGGGTCATATGCGTCAGATCAGCGCTTCTTCGAGTTCTAAAAGATCTTAGGGGCCATCTGCAAAACAAACGAAGGAAAAAAATAAGCAATCGGCACGGTTTTGCATGATGCCCGATCGGGTACAAGAGGTAGCCCGGTCGGGTAGAAATTCGTCAAAATACCCCCGTGGGTAGTGCCCGACTCGGGCTAACAAACCGCCCGATCGGGTAAATGTCCAGGACGTCCGACCGGGTGTTAAACCTAGCCCGGTCGGGTAGAATCACGAAATCACGACCTGCAGTTCGCGATTCATGGTTCAATCGACGATTTAACCCTAAATCTTTCCTATCAGATCTAGATCTAACCCATAGCAGTCCAAATCTCAAAATAGTTCATGGGTATACCTGGATTTCGATATAAGATTGAGGAATTTTCAGATTTTTCAAGAGAGGGGAGGAAGAAGGCTATTTCGAGTAACCGGTGAAGGTGGTGAACGGCGACGGCACACGAGCGACTCCGGCAGGTGAGATTGCGGCGTGAGGGTGAAAAATTTTGGGAGCACGCTCGGGTTGGATATGTGAAGTGAGGGTGACCGCTCGGGTTACTCGAAATATAACTTACCTTGCAGAGTTTTACGGTGCCCGATTGGGTACCCTGTGCTGCCTGACCAGGTCCCTTGAATCTGAACATGCCCGCTCGGGTAGAGGTGTTTGCCCGATCGGGTACTGCTGCAAAACAGAAAAATTCATACGAGGAAAACATGCAGCAAAAACCGATAGACCACTAAATTCCTAGATCCTAAAAAATTGTCCAAAACTAAAAATAATGGAAAGGAGTTCGAAAATATGAAAATAAAGTGAAAACGACTAAAGGATATAGGGCTCGGGTTGCCTCCCGAGAAGCACTTGTTTTCGATCTTTAGCTCGACCCTAGCGTCTTCATACGCGTATGGTGGCGGAGAGAGGAGGTATGCCTCTTCCGTCTTCTATCTGATCAGCGTGATGCGACTCGAATCCTGGTGGACTTCTCACATGCGATCCTCGGTCCTTCTCCTTCATTCCCACGACTCTTTCGTATCTCCTTCGAACTCGGTTATGGTTGAGTGTTTCTTTTGTATTCCATGTGGGATAGGAGTGTACGTGGGTCACTGAGGGTGTAGGAGATGATGCACGTGGCCCTAGAACCGTTGTCCGCGTCGGAGTATCGATCAAAACGTGCGGTTCTTGGCGTTTCTCTGATGCCCGATCGGGCTCCTCTGGTGCCCCGATCGGGTAACCAAATGTGACATTTACCCCCGTAGGGTGTGCACGCGTCGAGCTGTCTGGTCGCTCGGGCGGGTTATCATTCAATCCATCTGCCCGATCGGGCTCACGCACCCACCCGGTCGGGTGGTTAATTGAGGAATTTACCCCCGTAGGCATTACCCGAGTCGGGCTATGAGGTTGCCCGACTGGGTCTCCTAAAAATGGCTCTGCCCGCGCGGGTGGAGTGTGCTGCCCGTTTGGGTCACTTCCCGCTGAGGGAATTTCGGCTTCTCCTCGAGCTGCGTGAGTGCGTCCGATCTTGCTGGTGACTGAAACTGACTTCCGGTGCACCCGAAAAATGGTATCTCCTAAGGATGGATGTCTCGATGTACATGTTCAATCTCCTTCATTGGTGCATCCATCGTGGTAACGTTCATTACGGGTTCGGTCATGTATAGCTTCTTCAACGCCTCGTCGAGTTTGAACTCGATAGACTCGTCCCCGAACTTCATCACTAGCCTACCTTCTGCGCAATAGATGATCATCTTTGTCGTCTTGAGGAATGGTTGTCCCAAAATGACGGGGATCTTCGGATTGATCTCCATATCCACAACGACAAAATCCGCGGGGAACCAGAATTCTCCCACATGAATGGCAACGTTCGTCAATATACCCACTGGACTCCATACGAATTGATCAGCCAATGTGATTTGCATCTGTGGGCATCGTCACTTTGCTTCCTTTGAATTTAACGCTGTGGAAAGGGTAATGGTGGTACCCTCGGGGGAGGTGCTACATAGGGTAACTCCCTCTCCTCTTCCTCGGTCACCTTCTCTTCCACGGCTGGAGTGATTGGTTGTTCAATCTTATCACTCGAAGGCTCTTCTCTTGCAGCCATGGGAGGCATTGGTTGCCCTACCGTGTTCCCGCTCCTTAGGAAAATAGCATTCACTTGCTCGCGGGGGTTCGTCTCGGGTTTCCCGGGAAGCTGTCCGGGTTGTCGGTTCGAACCTTGGGCTAGTTGCGCCACTTGCGTCTCGACAAGTCTCAAATGCGTCTGAAATCCGTCCATTCTCTTCTTCATATCCTATTGCTCAGCCCTAATCCCTCCAAATGCGCTTTTCTGCTCTTGGTGCATCAATTGGAGCATCGAAAGAATTTCGAAATCACCCGAAGATTGTGCGCGCGGCTGATATCCGTAGTCTTGGCCACTTCCTCTCGGTTGGAAACCTTGATTCTGGTTTCTCGCCATTATCCGCGGTTGGAAGTCTTGCGGATTCGTTACATTGCTCGTGTTGCCATATGAGAGGTTTGGATGGCTCTTTATATAATTCTGTTGGTAGCCCCGATTGGAAACGTAGTTCACTTCCTCCATCCCTTGGCCTACGGATGCGTCGTGTCGATCCACGTGAAGTCCAGTTATCATCCGATGTATCTCGCCAACTTGCTGCTTCAAGTCCATCACTTCCAGGTTGGTGATGCCAAGCTCGTTCACTGCAGCTTTAGATGGATAGTCGCGATTGTACTCCCTTACCTTCTTGCCTCCTCGCCATGCTCTCGATCAAGTTCTCGAGCTGATTGAACATAAGGTTGCTGAGGGAACCACCACCCGCTGCCACGATCATGAATCGGGTGGTTTTTTGGAGACCTTGGATGAAACACGTGATAAGATACTTCTTATCCATTCCGTGGTGTGGGCATATCCGCTGGTAGTTCTTAAATCGCTCCCATGGATCGTGTAACGTCTCGCCTCTTTCTTGTAAGAAAGAATTAATGCGACTCTTGGCGAGAAGCGTTCAATGATCCGGGAAGAATTGTTGCATGAACCGTTGCTCCAAATCATCCCACGACGCAGCCGGCAAGTTGAACAGCCAACGTTGTGCCGTATCCTTAAGTGAGAATGGGAACGCCATCAAGTAAAGATCCTCCCGAGTAACTCCCGTACCAACCTTGGTAGTGCTGCAAAGCATCTTGAAGTCTGTAAGGTGGGAGTTCGGATTTTCGTTCTCCATTCCTCTAAAGGCCGAGTTGTTGAGCATTTTTATGAAGGCCGGTTGTAGCTCAACCTGGTTATCAATCGTGCGGGCCATGCACGAGAGTAACTGCGTGTGTGCTTCGGAGCGGTGTATGCTCCGTAAGTCTCATCGACAGCAGCCATGTCAGGATTACTTGCGTTGTCCTCTCTGCTGCTTGCACTATGGGTTTCTTCCTCCTCAAAGGCGTATGACTCGTGATTGCTCGTTCTTTCTACCTCGGATTCGGAATCCGCTATTCCAATCTTTCTCTTCTTGCGCAGGCTCCTTAAAGTGCGTCGACCTCGGGATCGTAGATGAGGAGCTTCTGAGTAGAGCTTCTCATACAAGGCTCTTGCACAACAAGAAACAAAACACCAAAGTGTAAATCCGCGGTAGATAGAATAGACTCAATAAAAGGGAAAAATGAAAAGAAAAATGCGAGAAACAAACATAGACTCCGGAAATGACTAGATCTTAATCTAGCTAATTCCTAGTCTAGGCCGTTATTAGTCCCCGGCAACGGCGCCAAAAATTTGACGACAGAAAACTCAAGCAATATAATTTCCTAGACCACTTCACCGCAAGTATATGGATCGTGTAGTACCAGGGTCGATCTCTAGGGATTAAAGCAGCCTTAAACTAAGAATAACACTAAACTAAGACGAATGGAAGTAGACGAAGGCGTGGTGCAAACTATCTAAAGAACTAAGCTAAGTGGTGGCAACGATGGTAGGTTGGAGAAAACTTGGATATGACAAACATTACGGGTGTCGGGATACCGGGAATCGTATGGATGTAACAACTAAAGATCATAGACCTATCGAATTATCTTGATAACAGGAAATTCATGCTCTAAGGTGAAGAGTGATTCTTCCGAGCCTAAACCTCCTAACCATGAGTACGTGCAACCCTACCTTCCAGCAGTGATTAACCCGTACTATGGCATCTTTACGAACGCAATCCTAATTCCTAAGTCGACTAACCGACTGGTCAGATTCTCATTAGCCGAACTTAACCTACAACTCAATAGTTCCGGATTCATCCTTTAACCTTCCAGCAAAGTCTGAATTCCTATGTTACTGAGCGGGCAGCACTAGTATAAGAGTGATAATGTTGATTGTAGAACCGCGTATCAAGATAAATGCAATAGATCTAAGCATTAACGCATATCATTGTTCATCCGTTACAATCCGATATCCCTAACCCATAGTACAGAACCTACTCACTCATGGAGTTTACCATCAAAGAAGATAAAATAACCCTAAACATGATAAAACCCTAGAAAACCCGATGCCTCGGCCTTCCTTATTGTGTTACCAATGTGTGGATTGATGCTTCTCTCCTTCTCCAGCGTCTCCCGAGCCTTTCCTGATGTTTTCCAAGCCTTTCCTTGCCCTGTACGTCACCCCCTTGCTTTAGATCCGTTCTGGTCTATAAATTAGGTCGTTTGAATGCAAGATCTAGTTGGTTGCGAGAAACGCGGCCCACTCGGGCATCACTTTTACCCGGTCGTGCAGAGGCACGCCCGGTCGTGTACTCCTTTTTGCCCGATCGGGCATCAGCATCCGATCGCGTGGTTGAGCGGCCCGAGTCGTGTAAACTCTCGGGGATTTTTGGCTGTGCCCGATCGGGTATGGCTACCCGATCATGTTGCCTTCGTGCCCGGGTCATGCAAGGTGTGCAAATAAACCCCGTAGGTTTTACCCGAGCGGGTAGACCTCAGTGCGCGAACGGGCACCCTTGGATTTATGATTTTGCTCTTTTTCGCTCGATGTTCGGGTGTTCCATTGAGTTCTGAGGCTTGATTTCGGCTCCGAGTGAATTGTATCTTCAATTTGAGTGGTTTAATGCAGGAATTCGCCATTTTACGCTCGTTTAGGCCTTGTCGCCTTAAAACCTGAAAACCAACAAAATGGGCGTATATAAAGAACAATCATATCGGAAATGTAATC
>CM071863.1:18410566-18421684 GCA_036759665.1 Gynandropsis gynandra
CTTGATTTTGGCTCCGAGTGAATTTATCTTCAAAATGCGTGGTTTTGCTCAGGAATCCGTCTATTTACGCTCGATTAGGCCTTGTCGCCTAAAAACCTGAAAACCAACAAAATGGGCGTATGTAAAGGATAATCGTATCGGAAATGTAAATCTAACTATGAAATGTATGCGAAAATGACACTAAAACCTAGCCTAAAATCGATACACTTTTAGTGTTATCATTTTCCTTCCGGATTATTGTTTTTCAAGCCGACCTTTGTTCGATATGTACTCAATGAAACATGAGATATGCCTTCGTCATTAAGAGATCAACCTGAGACAAATTTTCCATGTGTGCTTGATTGTACACCTTCGTATCCAAGACCAAAATTATTGGGTTCCTCCTTTCATATTGTGAGGAGATAATCCAGCTTCTTTATTCCGCTAGTCAACATCTTTAAACTTTTTCTTGTTTCTTTAAGTTGGCTTTTAACTAGCGTCACTTCTTCTTCTTTCTCTTTAAGTTGTTCACATGTATGTTGTAATTGTGAACGTATTTTCTCAATTTCTTTGAGAATCTTGATATTGAGTTTGCTCATTTTGATTATTTTCCATATATCTTTTCTATGGTGAGATCATCATCATCGTCTTCATACGTGTTTCCTCCTTCAGCATCTCCTCATCATTTCTTCAGAATCTGACTCTATTTCTTCTTCAGTGAGGAATGATTTACCAGATCTTCTTTCCTTATTTCCACATTCATTTTTTGTATGCCTAAATCCTTGACAGTTGAAACATTTTATTGTGTTCAAGGTTTTCAACATGGATTCTCTTTTCTGAACAATGGGACACTCACTTTTCATATGCCTATACCCCTTACATTCATGGCATTGTATTCTTGACTTTCCTTCTTTCTCTTGATATGCCTTAGACGATTTGAGGTACACCTCAGGCTTCTTTAGAAACTTGTTAAACTTTTTCGTCAAGAGAGACACATCTTCCGCTACTTCTTCAATCCTAGATGCTTTTCCAATGGCTTGTAAAGCTATTCCTTGAATGGATACTTTGTTGGTTGAGCCTTGTTCCAACTGTAATTCCATCTCATATGCCAAAAGAATTCCCACAATCTCCTTAAAGCTTGTTGTATCGGTGTTAAGAGCCATATTCATGTCAGGTCAGCCTTTTGAGCAATAAATCTTTGAGGGAGACAGTGAAAAAGTTTCTTTACCAGCTCTTATCTTCATATGATTGACCAATCACATGTGCTTCATTTGCCAACGCATTAAGTCTTCTGCTAAACTTCTTTACATTCTCGTTTTCTCCCATTTCAAGCTTCTCAAATTGGTGCTCAAGAATATCTAGTCTTGTTCAATTCACACTTGGAGTACCTTCATGTATTGTCTCAAGCGTTTCCCAAGTCTGCTTAGCAGATTCACATCCTTGTATTTGCTTGAATTCGTCCATATCGACTGAAGCAAATATGGCAGCCAATGCTTTTGCATTGTAAGTGGAAAGTCTCTCTTCATTCGGGGTCCATTGTTTCAATGACTTATCCTTCTTATCTCCATGTTTATCAATCACCATTGGAGGATTCCACCCATACTTGACAGCTCTCCAGGCGTCTTCATCGATTCCATCAATGTTGCTTTAATCTTAACTTTCCAATATCCATAGTTAGATGAGTTTAACATTACGAGTTTGCAACACAAGTATATGTCTCGTCTTGTGTCCATCTCTCTTTAGATCTCTCACATATGTGTGAGGTTAACTCCTCTGATCCGTTACAAACTCTGATACCAGTTGAAAGTTTAGAGAGAAGACACACAATGATTTTCCGTGATGTTCTCGCAACACCACGCTCAAACACTGGTTTATTCAAACTTCAAACAGTCACCAGGTATAACTCGATTTTTCTATGAGTATACCTGGATTACACGACTCATACACTCCCCCTGAGTACAACACCCGTCTTGAAACTGAAATACAAGCAAAACGCCACACAAACACTTGTGTGAACCGCCTAGAATTATTCTCGCAATAATCCTAGGTTTCCAAATGACTCTCACTCAAACCACTCACCCATAAGCTTCCAAACTTTTATGGTTTATGACTTATATTACAACACTCCTCTTGAATGTTCTCAAACAAACACAAATTTTTTTTTCTCACTCTCCTCTCTTCTTCTTGAATTTTAACGCACCAATATGATTGAGATAGTAGTTTGGATGTGCATCCATTTCCTCCTTTAAATGTTAAGGTCCTTTCCAAATTGTTTCTTGATTTCCTTTCCATAGAATTGTTAAGTTGCTTGATTTTCTCCTTTTATAATATTTCCAAATATCTTTGTGAATGTTTCCAAATCTACAAATATCTAACACAATTAGAAATATCAATAGTAATAGAAAATATGCATAATGGAAATATCACAATACTGAATCTCTTAAAAAAAAATTAGAAACTATACATTATCACACAATAGAGAAAATCTTCATAGAATGAAATTTTTATAAAATGAAAATCTTAAAGAATGTAAATCTTTGTGCACTAACAATGGAAATCCATATCTAAACGAAAAAAAATCAAATTCAATTAACCAAAATGCAAAACGCGAGATTCATCATCGGCAGAAAGAGAGATTGAGAGAAAGAGAAGGGATGAAATCGCGAGATTAGTGAGAAGCGATATAACTATTTTAAAACTCTTGTGAAACTTTATCGATTTTTTATACCAAAACCGAAGACACAAACTTCGTAGGCGACTCGCCTTACACCAACCAAAATTATCGTGGACAAAGGTTGAAGTTTGGATAAAAAGAAAATTTTCAAAAAACGTTTCGGCACAAAAACACTCTATCAGTGAGCTACAAATCTCTCTGAAATTGTTTTTGCATTTGCAAAACCTTATTTATATATATATATATATTTGTTTTTAATCATATATGTATATAATATTGTTTGGAAATAATTTGAATTAGATAATGTTATAATTTCCAGTTATAGTAAAAAATCACCAAAAATGTTCAAAATATATTTAGAGTTGATCATTTTAGATTTTGTTTAGGATTTTGATTTGAAATAATGGATATGATTTATTCTAATTTCATTAAACATCAATGAAATAATAACCAATTTTAAACGATTAAATTTAGTTTTGGAAAAAAAAATTCAAATTCTAAATGGTTAATTTATTAATGATTAATCGAACTCGAGCATATTTAAATTAGTAGTTGTGATTAAATGATCACCAAAAATATAATTGTGTTAATGCATATTTAGGATGATCATTCAGGATTTTGATTTAATATATGGTACCAATTATTCAGATTTTATTATAAACATCAATCGAACAATAATCAATTTTGAATTGATTCTATTCAATTCATTTATGAAGAAAACAAAAAGAAATTCTAACTGGTTCAATTATATTGTTTTAATGAATAGTAATCAAATAATAACCCAATTAAATAATAAATAATAACAAAAATATCATTCTGGTCTAAGCCTACATTTGGGTCAGGCCCACACATTGATATGACCCCAATATTTCAACACGTTGGGGTAAGAGGTCACAAGACCACTATTCTCTTTCTCAAAATTTCAGCAAATCTTCGAAGTTCTAATCTCAAGTGACAGACTCGGAGATCGGAGATGGCGTCGAGTGGGGCGGTTCCGTTCTGGAGAGCGGCGGGGATGACTTACATCACATACTCTAACATCTGTGCGAATCTCGTCAGGAATTGCCTCAAGGAGCCCTACAAAGCCGAAGCCCTCAATCGCGAGAAGGTTCACTTCGTCATCGCCAAGTGGGCTGAGGGAAAGCCCCAAAAACCTAGTATGTTCGATCTCTGTACATTTCTAGCTGTTCGTGATTCGTGTGTTGTGCGTGTGTTTAAATTGAATATTCTCAGATCTGGGTTTTACCACTCCCTATCGAGGATTTTTCAATTTGAATTCTGTCCTGATTCTATATTGTGTAGCGTAGATTTTCTGGTTCTTTCGGGTCATGGAACGGAGAGATACATGGGTTCTCCCGGATTATCTGAACAAAATATGTTGACTTTGAGAGATGGGAGTATCTGAGTTGAAACAATACTCCCCAAAACATCATTGGGAATGGAATGACATAAATATGATCTCTCGGCATTATGGAATGAGATTTAGTTGTTGTCAGGGCAAGTCTTAGAATTTATGTAGGAATAGGTATGATTCCCACTCTTCTTATCACCTCTGCTCCAGTCTTTTAACAAGTTTGCGCTGTGATTGTTTGAATGCTCGTATTTAGACTATTTACTGTGCTACACTATGCGAGAGAGCTTCGTCACTTATTTGGATCTTCTCTTGAACAAACACGAAACAGAGAACTGTTTTAAAATTTTGCATTACGTTCTTCTTGGTAGCATTGGTAAACTAAACTTGGTCTTAACAGCGTAAGTGATATGGAATCTTAAACATCAATGGAGATTTTGATGCTTGAGTTGTAAACATGTTGACGGGTCTCGTGTAAAGCCAGTTAAGCGCCATCATGTTTGAAAAGGTTGATTTTTGATGTCTCATTAGGAATTCTCTAACCACAATGTGAAAAAAACTCGAAAGCTGGTTTCTCCATAAGTATTTTTTTTTCTGCCTTAGTTGATGCGGTTCACACATCATGTTAACCCGAGTTTCTCATCTGTTCCTGTTGTTTCTTGACAGCCATTCGCTCCAGCGAAGTGGAGAAATAAGATTTGGCTTTGAAGTATTGCTTTCAAGGACTTTTGAAGATGTAAGAAGCCATTTCATGAAGATCTTTCTTGTTTGTATCAACAAATATGCTCGACACTGATACCTTAATAATAAAAGACCTGTAGCTCGTGTTTGGCACGAGACTGCAATGTTTCTCTTAGCTCCATTGTCTTGGCTTTTGTCTGAAATGTGCACTCACTTTGCACAAGGCTTGCCGGTTCTCAATTTGAGTTATAATTTTTTTAACTTCATTTCTTTTGAGTGAGATAATAAGGTTGAAAACATCATTTCAATGTTTTGAAACCCTCGCCTATATCTACACGCAAATTTAGTATCCAATTCCATTAGATTCCAGTCACGGCAACGGAGGATTTTGTTGTAATTTCTGTTAAGTAGTTTCGGTGTCAAAATGTGAAGCAGAATTCCACACGAGAACAATTGAATAATAACAACGGAGCACAAGAAATAAGCGAAGGATGGGAATGCGGTGTACTGACATTGAAAGCAACTTTTATATCTATAAACTCCTACTATCTGTTCCGAAGAGAGCAGCAAACACAAGGGAGGAGAATAGTCGCTGTCTACGGCTTCTAATGTTCCTTTTGGCCAGCATTTGTAGACAGCGTAGCCGACAAGAAACAAAGTACCTCCAATATCAAAGCATTGGAATCGATCAGCCACGGACAGTCTGCAGAAGAAGCTTTTGTCTGCTAAACCATAACCTTAAATGCAGTTAGTAGGCCAAGCTGCCAAGCTTTGGCTTTCTTCACATGAATTCCTGCATCAGGCCACATGGGAATATGTATTCTGCAGAACTAGAACCTACAATGGTGCAGAGTGTATATCTTCAAAGATGTTACCAGTTTACTACTCCAACAACTGACCAAAGATGGCTATTCAGCTGATCACCCTAAGTAGAAGTTATGTAAATGGGTATGCTGAAGAATGATGACCCGAATCTGATATGACAATTTGTAGTGACCATGTTCCAACTCTGACGTGAAATGAAAGCACTCTCCATATGCCAACATGTTAATGTTATGTAGTGTCATTGCCTAGAAAAAAACCAAACAAGGAATCTCGTAGTGATTAAGAAATCACAGACGCCCCGTCAATAATATGGTCAGTTGAGCAAATGAATCCCTCAGAAACCAAGAGGCAATGCATTTACCCATAGGGAAAAACAGAGCTCCTAGATAATTAAACAGGCATCAAAACCACACTGAGAATGCATGTAATAAAGCTAATAGAAATACGACATGTTATGTTGGTGGAATCACTATATGCATCCATCACATGAGAAGCAAATGCTGATGCGAATGCCGACAATGAAATGGATGCAAGCGGCAGCCAGCATGATGCATCCTACTGTGCAGTTGTTGATAGATAAAGAACAGAGTACATCCCTTCGGGTCACTGATAAGTCAAGGCCGTGGGAGCTACATTCGTACTCGGTGATGGAGGTACAGAATGGCCACCTTCCTTCCTCTTCCCAAATGGATTCTTAGAATATGTATTACCAAGTTAAGAAACACTTGCAAAATAAAAACTAAACAAAGCCATAGCAAACAACAGAGATTATGAGTTAAAAAATAAACAAGTCTATATGACACATCAAATTGTTAGCCAATCATGTTCAAATGAATTTCACTAAGCTCCTTGTCACACTTTTTCGTTTAGCATAATATATTACTAGGAACACATTTGGCATAGTCTATAACATTTAAAACAATAATATGTTCCCTAAAAGAGCCACGCATAAATCCTAAATAGCCAATGTCTTGTGTGTCATGTTAAGGTGAGAACAATTCTATGAGGTGTATTTGGTAAACCAAAAGTGCTTCTGACAATGTTAACTATGGCCACAAATGTTATGCAGCTTGACGTACTGCTCACAATCTTAATGTTGACCCTCATTTCAATCGAACACATTCAACGCCATGCAAGTTACAGAAAGCACATAATTGAATATAATAGAAACAATGGAGAGAATTCATGAATCAAAGAGCAAAATAAAATAACTTTCAAGGATATTGAATCCGCATTCCAACTGAACCAGAACTTGGAATAACAGCACCTTGTAAATTATGGTGAACATTTGTCGCACTATTAATGTCCTGCAATTGACAAAGAAATATAAAACAATATGCTACACATTGTTTGGCATATACACAAATAAACATAGGACGCTAACCTCGAATTCAATAAAACAAACTGTATGTCTTTCCTGTCGCAACACCTTCATTTGTTTGAAGCCAGGTTGCCTGAACATGAAATTTATATTGAATACAGAAAGTTCTAGCCAACACAAATGCACACAAATGCCAAGATCTAGAAGGGATGGACAGATGAGAGCAACATGAATCTTACGCGCTGAACAGGCTTCTCAATTCTTCCTCATTTATACTATCACCGAGATTACCAATAAACAGGGTATTGCATGGAGGGTTATCCTTAATGTTCTGCATTCCAAATATAACAGAAACAATATGGCACGGATAAGATCACACTGTAACCTAGTTCACAGAAATCTTCATATACTAAGTTTACAACTGATAAAAATTAGAGCAACTTTCAAGCACAAGCGAATATAATTAAATGGAGAACACTTCTTCCATGATACCCTCAGCTATAGATGTCAATGGGTTGGGTTATATCCAACCCATTAAAATTAAATGGGCTTGATAGTTTAATTGGGTTGGGTTCAACCCGACCCATTTAATAATGGGTTATATAGGTCGGGTTAAACGGGCTAAACGGGTTTATTCATATAATTAACATTTTGTATATATATTTTTATCATTTAGCATTTATGATATATACTTATATATAATAGATATTATAATTAATGTATCAATATTTAAACGAATAATTTATGAAACCGATTTCTCTTATTTTAACTCGATTTCATATAACTTCACCAAATTTTAAGCTGATTTCACCCAATTGTAACTCGATTTCACCCAAATTTTCCCAATTTTAACTTGATTTCATCGAATTCCAACCCAATTTCATCCAATTTTGACTCGATTTCATCTAATTTTAACCCAATTTCACCAAATTCTGACTCGATTTCACCCAATTTAACCTGATTTCACCAAATTTTAATTCGATTTCACTCATTGTCACCGAACTTTAGCTCGATTTCACCCAATATCATTGAATTTCAACTCAATAAAATTGGGTGAAATCAGGTTAAAATTGGGTAAAATTGAGTCAAAATTGGATAAAATCAGGTTGAAATTCGGCGAAATGTGATGAAATCGAGTTAAAATCGGGTTAAAATTGGGTGAAATAAATTTGAAATCCGGTGAAACTTGATGAAATCGAGTTAAAATTGGGTGAAATTGGGTGAAATTGAGTCAAAAATGGATGAAATCACGTTGAAGTTCGGTAAAATGTGATGAAATTGAGTTAAAATCGAGTTAAAATTGGATGAAATAAATTTGAAATCCGGTGAAATTGGGTGAAATCAAGTTAAAATTGGGTGAAATTGAGATAAAATTAGATGAAATCAGGTTGAAATTCGGTGAAATGTGATGAAATCGAATTAAAATCGGGTTAAAATTAGGTGAGCTAAATTTGAAATCCGGTGAAATTGGATGAAATCGAGTTAAAATTGGGTGAAATTGAGTCAAAATTGGATGAAATCAGGTTGAAATTCAGTGAAATGTGAAGAAATCAAGTAGAAATCAGGTTAAAATTGGGTGAAATAAATTTGAAATCCGGTGAAATTGGATGAAATCGAGTTAAAATTAGGTCAAATCGGATTAAAAATCAGTGAAATCAAGCTAAAATTGGGTGGGATTAGTTTAAAATTGGGTTGAGATTCGGTGAAATTGAGTTAAAATGAGGTGAAATCGGGTTAAAATTGGGTGAAATCGACTTAAAATTGGGTGAAATATGGTTGAAAGTAGGTGAAATCGAGTAATTAGGTGAAATCGGGGGAAATTGAGTGAAATCGAGTTAAAATTGGGTGAAATCGAGTTAAGGTTGAGTGACGATTTGAAATTCGATGAAATTGGGTGAAATCGGGTTAAAATTTAGACAAATCGAGTAAAATAGAGGTCAAAATCGGATATTCGAAATGACGGTGAATTTGAAGTGAAGGATAAACGGACTTAATGGGCTAAATGGATAAAACCCATCAAAATGAATGTAAATGGGTTTTAAACCCATTAAACCCATATAAATTTATGTCCATTTATCAAGAACCTATTTATATTTTAAATGAGTTGGGTTAACCCACTAAACCCAACCCAATTTGACATATCTACCCTCAGCTACACAAACCACTAAAAAGTATAGTAACTACAATAACATATATGAACTCTGGAGTTTGTAACTGAGTTTGAATTTGAAAATAATCTCATAAAGTTGTATATAGGAGTATAAAGTGGATTCCATATAACATTGCAAAGCCATCAGCTAACATGAGAACAAGCACTGCAACGTTACCTGGACAGGCACATACGAACTAGGAGCTGCTATGGGAGTGGGTGAATGCATTGGTACAGGAGGAATATGATAGCCCGCATAGGGGTCATACGGTGGAGGGGCAGGAGCCATATACCTGAATCAAATTCGATATAAAGTAAAAAATGAAATTTAAATAATTTAATGTAGTAGTGCAAATAAATGTCATCAAAGCTAATTTACTGTACAGTCTCCATTTCTAAACCTACCAATTATGATTACAATGTCTGAAATCAATGATCAGAAGGAGAGGCCGATGCATACCCATGAGGCGGTCCCCATACTGGAGGAGGTGGGGCGTGGTAGGGAGACGGACTATAACCAGTTTGTGTGTAGTCACCACCAGTTCGTAGTCTCTTACTCTGATCATAAGCATGTGAATCTGCAACTATTCCTACAAAAGACATTAGACAAGCTCCACAAGCTGTTATTTGTGATAACACAAAGTAAGTCTAGAGAAAAGAAAGCAATACTGTGAGTTTCATAAATATTTAAACTCTACTAAACACAAATCTAACACAATGACTGCTTTAAAAGATACCAAAATAGGAGAAAAGACTACAACAGGTTCTGCCATAAAAAGTTTACCAACCTCTCTTGACAAAGAGATTTTTCTTGGCCATTTCAGTATGTAACACAGATTTCGAATCGGCATCAAACACCAGATCCTAAATCCACAGAAATGACAATTAATTTCATAGTCAGATAACAAGCAACTGAGTCAGAGATGATCACAAACAGACCTGAAGTGTATCCTTGGCCGCAACTGCGAGCTGTGCCGTGGTAAACAAAGCAAAACCCATGGGCTTTTCTCCCTTGAAGTTCACCTGAGAAGCCTCGTACCCCGGTAACCATCTTAAAAGATTCTGAAGCTCTCTCTCTTTTACATCATCAGGAAGCCCTGCTATGAAGATAGTCCGAAGCTGGACAACAGATTCACATCAATGTTTCAAGAAATCAGCACAGATATAAATCCAGATGCGGGTACAAGGACATAAAAACAGTAGAACCTAACATGACTCAAACCAATAGACCAAGACCAATGTCACATAAAGTACGCAAGCATATCATGCAGAGTTTTGTATAAAAAAAATTATTCCATTTCCTTCCATAGCATGTTCCAGTGATGTACATCTAGTTACAGATTTATGTATAATGTAAATGGATATTTATAAATTACCACCATAACAAAATATAATTACTAAAGAAACATACTATGATCACAGACCCATCTAAACGAAGGATTCTGAAAGTCTTGTACATCATCAAATCCTGTTATATATTAAGAAATCTCCAATCATGAAATTTTCGGGGTTTATAAGATTCTCCATCTAAAAGGGTCCGAATGAATTATTCAATTCTGAAGTGAAATGATGGCCTTGTAAACTGAGACCGGAAAATACAGAGAGAGAGATGGAGTCCTAACCTCGTCGAAAGGAGGACGAATATGGCTGTCGACTAGACCGGGAGGTGGAGGAGGATGATGAACAGGCGGAGGCGGAGGAGGACCGGCTGAGGCAGCCGGTACGGGAGGAGGCGGAGCAGCTACCGGAGGCCACTGCTGATGGAACGGATGGATTCCAGCGCCGGCCATGGAGGAAACCCTAGAGAGAGAGAAAGAGAGAGACAAAGAGAGAGAGAGAAAGGGACCCTTTCGTTCGAACGCTTCGCTCCCTTACACCAACTGAATGGACGATGACAGATCTATTAAAGTCACATGCTTCGCACGTGAGAGGTGTCAGAGGGTGACTTCAAAAATACCTGGTAGCATAAAACACTCCAAAAATACCATTCCCGAAAAAGAAAATATTTCTAACTTCAAAAGTACCCGTATAAATGTTGATATTCCCAAAATACCCCTGCGACTTTACGACCCAATTTGACCCAGCGACCCAGTTTGACCCTGCGACCCTTGTCCCTCTGCGACCCTTGTTCATCTGCG
>CM071863.1:18428355-18453658 GCA_036759665.1 Gynandropsis gynandra
GTGCGACCCATGCGACTTAAACGACCCTCAGACACTCCGCGACACTCAATTGACCCACGCCCCTCAAACGACCATTGTGACCTAACCGACTCACTGACACTCACCCGTTTCAAATCAATAAACTGAGTCTAAGATGGTCATGAAACTACTGCGACCCTTGCTACTCAACCGACTCACGGGGTCGAAGATGTTCATGCAACTCCTGTGACCCTTGCGACCTAACCGACTCACTGACACTGACCCATTTCAAATCAATAAACCATTTTGTGACTCGAAAGCTTGCAAAACTCTAGAAATCGAACTACTTACACTTATTGACGCCATTGAAGATTGACTCGTGCTCTCTTCGTGCTCTCTTCGCCAGTTTCCTTCTCGCCAACTTCAAATCGTTCGCCAACTTCAAATCGTTCCCTCTCAAGTTCGAAATCACTTATTTCTTTCTTGCTATCAACTTTTAAACAGGTTTCACGGCGAAAAACTGTTCGGCTTTCTCGTTTTCGGCAGTTTTTCACGTCGAAAAACTGCCGAACTTCCATTTTTCCACGTTCCAAGGGCAAGGGCAAATTTGTCTTTTCCTCAGTTTTTATTTTTCGGATTTAATAATTATTTTGGGGAAGGGTATTTTTGAAGTGATTTATGAGGGTATTTTTATTTTGGGGAAGGGTATTTTTGAAGTGATTTAGTCCTTTGAGGGTATTTCTGATATTCCGCCCTCTGCATGCTTAGAAATTTCTAGATGTTAATAACATAATTTTCAAAAACTCTAAACATAACTATATTTATAACAGGATGGACAAATTACCGAAAAATCGTTCCGATCCGATGTCTTTTTCGAAATACGAAAAAATTATTCGAATATACGGGTTTGAATTCGGATAATAATATATACAAATATAAAAAATATCCTTATATATTTCATTATTTACATAAATGACATTTTTTTATCAAGATTATTTTCTTTTAATCTCAAATAATATCTCTTTCTCTTTCATCTCTTTCATCCTCCCAAACGGTTGTTCGCTTCATCTCTCCATCATCTTCCCAAGCGGCCAACGAGTCTTCGACCACCACTCTTTGGACAACCGTCTATCTTTTTCCGACCATCTCTCTTTCCAGCCGCCCCTCTCTCTTTCCAGCCGCCCCTCTCTCTGTTCATCCATATCTCTTCGTTCATCTCTCCTTTTCCGTTCTTCTTTCTCTCTATCCATGTCTCTTTGTTCGTTTTTTTCTCTGTTTGAAATTAGATTGAAGGAGTTTCATCTTTCTCTCCGTTTGGAGTTAGATCTGGAGGAGCACTATCTTTTGACGGTGTTCGAGTTCCTTCTCCATATTTGTTGTTATTGTCTTTCTATAGCTCATGAATGAATGATTGAATAAGTCATGAGCTCAACATGTTTCTTGTGTCTTAAGATAGTGCAAACCGAAAAGAAAAATGAAAGAAAAACTTGGTTTGATCAGTATTTGGTGTTGCTCTCAATCCTCACGTGTTTCTCTCAAGTTTTGGTGAATGAACAATGATCAATTCCTGAATAATATGCTTCTTGTTAATATTACCCTTGCAATACATATACATCCGTTTTAAAATTTGGGTTGTTCTAAGCTCAACCGTATATGGTTATTTTGCTAACAAACCTTGACAAAATATTCTCTCTGTCCCACTGTAAAATACCCGAATTATCCTCCCCGATTTATTTGTTCTTGCATTTGCTCATCCCGTTGTTTTCTTGTGCATGGGCTTCTTCTTCATTTGCTGTGGGCTTTCACCTGCTGGGCCTGAGCGTGGAACGGGCTTCTCTTCACGGGCTTCCGCTTGCATCTCCATGGGCTGCAACCGAGTGGCCCAAACGTCTTCAGCATTAGGGGTTCTGGAGTCTTCGACAGAACTCCAGATTGTCTTCTCCTCCCGAGGCAGCTCTCGCCTCAGTTGTCGCCTTGCCATGCTCTCGCGCTACTCAGCTCCTTCATTCTATTCACCCTTTTTCATCAGTTTCTCGCCTTGATCGCTTCATATCGATCTCCGTTTATCTCTGTGATTCTCTTTAGGATTTCTCGTCACAAGTAGGATTGTGTAAACTACAGCTTTATCGGTGCGTCTTCTCATGGGTCTTCTTGAATTCGATCGAATGTTACCGACTCGACTCTTGTTGTTAAGCTTTGGCTACTCTTTGTTTGCCTTTTCTCTAAACATAACTATATTTATAACAGGATGGACAAATTACCGAAAAATCGTTCCGATCCGATGTCTTTTTCGAAATACGAAAAAATTATTCGAATATACGGGTTTGAATTCGGATAATAATATATACAAATATAAAAAATATCCTTATATATTTCATTATTTACATAAATGACATTTTTTTATCAAGATTATTTTCTTTTAATCTCAAATAATATCTCTTTCTCTTTCATCTCTTTCATCCTCCCAAACGGTTGTTCGCTTCATCTCTCCATCATCTTCCCAAGCGGCCAACGAGTCTTCGACCACCACTCTTTGGACAACCGTCTATCTTTTTCCGACCATCTCTCGTTCCAGCCGCCCCTCTCTCTTTCCAGCCGCCCCTCTCTCTGTTCATCCATATCTCTTCGTTCATCTCTCCTTTTCCGTTCTTCTTTCTCTCTATCCATGTCTCTTTGTTCGTTTTTTTCTCTGTTTGAAATTAGATTGAAGGAGTTTCATCTTTCTCTCCGTTTGGAGTTAGATCTGGAGGAGCACTATCTTTTGACGGTGTTCGAGTTCCTTCTCCATATTTGTTGTTATTGTCTTTCTATAGCTCATGAATAAATGATTGAATAAGTCATGAGCTCAACATGTTTCTTGTGTCTTAAGATAGTGCAAACCGAAAAGAAAAATGAAAGAAAAACTTGGTTTGATCAGTATTTGGTGTTGCTCTCAATCCTCACGTGTTTCTCACAAATTTTGGTGAATGAACAATGATCAATTCCTGAATAATATGCTTCTTGTTAATATTACCCTTGCAATACATATACATCCGTTTTAAAATTTGGGTTGTTCTAAGCTCAACCGTATATGGTTATTTTGCTAACAAACCTTGACAAAATATTCTCTCTGTCCCACTGTAAAATACCCGAATTATCCTCCCCGATTTATTTGTTCTTGCATTTGCTCATCCCGTTGTTTTCTTGTGCATGGGCTTCTTCTTCATTTGCTGTGGGCTTTCACCTGCTGGGCCTGAGCGTGGAACGGGCTTCTCTTCACGGGCTTCCGCTTGCATCTCCATGGGCTGCAACCGAGTGGCCCAAACGTCTTCAGCATTAGGGGTTCTGGAGTCTTCGACAGAACTCCAGATTGTCTTCTCCTCCTGAGGCAGCTCTCGCCTCAGTTGTCGTCTCGCCATGCTCCCGCGCTGCTTAGCTCCTTCAATATTTGTTGGTCGTTCGTCCTCTCTCATTTTTCATTTCTCCTCCCTGTTCATCTCTCTCATCTCTTTCTGGTTTCACGATAAACGGTTCGCTGATGCAATAAAATGGAGAGAAGGTTGCAAAGAAAATAAATCTTGTTTCGGGTTTCGGGTACCCGCGAGTACATGGTTCATACCTCGAATATCCGACACTCGGATACCAGTGTAACACGGGTTTGAGTTCAGATAGAAAATTCCTTATCTGTTCGGATTCGGGTTCAACACAAAAGATCCTTTTTTGGCTCTCTTTAGCTCTATGTCTCTTATCCTAGTGGGAAAACTCCATTTATTTTGGTATAGGTGCCCCATAAAGGACGATTCTCCCCTCCAGAATGGGTGTCCCCCGCGGAGAGATCACTGTTGGCCTTTCGCGCATCCTTCCTTCCTACTGACAGCTTATTAGAACCCCATAACTATAGATAGATCGATTAGATTCTATATATTTTTATTAGGTTGTATATTAGTATTAGATATATATTTAGTATAATTATATAATATATAATACAAATAATACAAATACAAGATATTCTAAGATATCTTTAGAATTCAAAATATAACAATAACATGTACAAATATTAAATTGAGGTGCCTCATTATAGGTGCATTTAACATGCGTTTCTCGTTTCCAATCCTTTAAATCCTCAAACCATTCGGGTTATACGGGTATCCAAAATACGAATGAGATGGATATTTATTGTTCCAACCATTTTAATTATTCCCAATCCAAAAAAGAAGAAAGAAAAGGAATCATTTTGAAGAAAGTTTTTGTGTTGTTGATTTTTCGGCGTAGCGAAATTGTACACTAATTGTATCTACATCAATTCATATCCCTTAGATTAGAATTTAACTCTATTAGAATAGAAAGATATTAAAAAATTCCCTGGTTAAGTTAATAAGGTCATGAAAAGCATTTCGATTGTTTAAATAGGTTTATTCTGCAGCAGCAAATGCTACTCACAATAAGGGTTTCAACGAAACTTATTTAGTTATTAGTAAAGCTGAAGTGAACGAGGGAAATACCGTAAAAAAATCTCAACCTCGCGCCCGAGGAAAAATGCCCCTCACCTTCTCGACGCTGACCAAGAGCCGAATCCAGAGTGACACACGACGACGACTGCTTGTCGTCGCCATAGTGTGTCACTCGAACTAGATTCGTCTTGGTTCTTGGTCAGCGTCGAGAGGGTGAAGTGCATTTTTAAAATATTCAGATTTCCGACCCATACCCATCCCTTTTTGTAACCATCCTATACTCAAAATATTATATTTTAATTGTATTCTCTTTATTTTTTTTCAAAGTATCTCTCATACTATTTCTTTTCAAAATTTATGAATTCAATATATCTATTTTCTATATTTTTAAATCCTGACTATTTATCTATACATTTATAAATACATCTTAGTTTTCTTAAATTACCAGATTTAACATATTTCACACCGAAGTTTTTAAATTTCATCTATCTTTCCACGGAATTTTCACATGTAGTCTATTTTCTTCCAAATTTTTTGAATTGAGAGTAATTTCACTAAATTTTCAAATTTAGCATATTTTTATATGATTTTTTCAACTTTAACCTATTTGTTCTAAATATTCTAAATTCAATCAGATAAAAAAAGTTAACGAAATAATAACTAGGGTTATACAATTCATAATCGATTGGAATTTATAACCAATTATAATAGGTATGGATTATTCGAGTTTCAATAAATAGAAAATATTCGGTTATAAACATTAACTATTTTGTTTTGATTTATTTGGTTAATAACATATTCGGTTTTATAAATAATTTATTGGTCAATTAAACAAAAATAAGACCTCGATATATTTATCATATTTATTTAACAATTTTGAAATTCAAATAATAAAAAAATATTTTATATTTATAACCGAATAATCACTATTTATTGAATCCCAAATCATTTGTACTCGTTGTAATAGAATCGAAATCCAAACCGAATGCGAATTTTCTAATCTAGTTAGTTGTATTTTTTAACTTATAAATAATAAGTTAAATCAAAAAATTCAGGGAAAATAAACTAAATTTAGAAACTTCATGAAGAAATAGGTTATTTGAAAAATTTGGGGAGAAAATATAATGAAGTTTGAAATTTGAGTATTTAAGGTAAAATTGGATTAAGGAAGAAATGAATAAAATTTTAACGGATACATGATGAATAATGATTTTTTGAAATATGTGGAATAGTTAAACATTAAATAGATTGAAGTAAACATGAAGTGAATGATTTTAGAATTGAACCTTGTGAAATGTTATAATGAAAAGGAAGTATTAAAAAAAACATATACATTTCTTGAAATAAAGATTCTGTTAGTTTACAAATCAAGAACCATGTACTTTTCATAACCACTTGGATAACTAAAAAAGACACATTCACTCACCCTTGGTGAAAACTTGTGTCCTTCATTATCTTGATGTTCCTTTCATAACCATTTGAATTAGGGGTGGACGTTTCGGGTTACCCGGACCGACCCGCACCGATCCAACCCGAGGAACCCAACCCGCGAGATAAACGAGTTCTGTCTAAAACCCATATGGATTTTGAATTTGGAACCCGAACGGGTTCGGGTCGGTCCAGGTTGGGTTCGGGAGAACCCGAGGAACCCGAAACAAAAAAAAACCCTAGGTTGAGTTTACCTCCCTCCCTCTCTCATTCACTGCTGCCCACAACTCGCCCCTCACCGCCGTAAGCCGTCCGTCGCTCGCCCAGCCTTCCGTCCGACACTCGCCCTCATCCACCGTCCGACGCTCACCCCTCACCGTAAGACGTCCGTCGCTCGCCCCTCACCATAAGCCTTCCATCGCTCGCCCCTCACCGTAAGTTGTTTTAAACCCGAAGTAACCATTGAAAACCCGAAATACCCGTTGAAAACCCGAAAAATCCGAAGAACCCGAACGAACCCGAACACAATTCGGGTTTTTCTGGGTTCAATATTTCAGAACCCGAACAACCCGAACCCAACCCGAAACCCGAGGAACCCGTCCCGAAAACCAAATGGGTTTTTATGGGTTCAATTTTTTAGAACCCGAGGAACCCGAACCCAACCCGAACCCGAGGAACCCGTCGCGAAACCCGAAACGCCCACCCCTAATTTGAATAAAAAAAAGACACATTCACTAACCTTTGGTGAAAATTTGTGTTCTACATGATCTTGTGTGGAGTTTAACTTACATAACCAAATGAAAATGAGAATATGTTGGTGCTTTATGATTTAACACTTCATAAGGAGACATGTTTTAATAGAACATATGGTATTTTGTTTATCACATAGACTGTAGTTTTTATGCAGTGATGCCAGTATTGCAAAGGCATGTTGGATTGGAAAAGGAAAGATCTAGCCACATTAAGTATGTGTTGGTGCTTCCTTTCAACTATTGAATTTTGCTGAGGAATGCAAATGCTGAATTCCCTTATTTCTGCAAAAGTTATAAAGAGAAATTCAATTCCATTACTAGTTGTAATTGCATTAACTCTGGTGTTGTATTGTATCTCAACTAACAAAACAAACTCTACAATCTTTTGTTATGTTTCAGATTTGTTATGCAAGAAATAAATCCGGGTTACACATGAGTTATCATCCAAAATTTTAAGAAAGTACTTGCACCCTTTTACTAATACTATAGAAAAAGGTCTCCATAAATCCATATAAACAAGATCAAAGGGCTTATCAGATATATTGTTGTTTGAAATAAAAGGTAGGTTCTTTTTTTTCTATGCTAAATAAAATATTTTACATAGAAAAGAATAAAAAATTTTGTGTAGTTTCAAGACATATGAGAGTTTTCCTATATTATAGCTTGAATTCCCTGAACTCGTGATAATATCTAAGACCATGATCTTGTTAGAACTTCGTTGCATCATCGTGCATCTCTCGAAACCTGTGGTGTTTAATTCATTGAGTTTAATCTGTTACTTAGTTAGTTAGTTTATCTTTATTCGTATTCCATCCACTTATGGATTTTACACGTTCTATTCATTAGTTACTAGCTTTAGAGTTGCATCGATTCCTCGTGTTCAACCCTGGTACTATACGATCCGCATTCTTGCGGAAGCGTTAGTCTAGGTATTTTATTACTTGAGATTAACCATATCAAGTTTTTGGCGCTGTTGCCAGAGAATTGATTACGACTTTAGAGTTAGGATGCTTTTTGATATGCGTTATATCGAGTGATAAAAACCTAGACTAACGCTTCCGCAAGAATACGGATCGTGTAGTAACTAGGGTCGAACACAAGGAATTGATGCGACTTCGTAGCTATTAAACTAATTAAATTAGACGCGTGAGAAGACTAAAATTGGAATCGTGGTTGAGCTGAACTAAATTAGATCGAAGAGAATAAACTTTATGGCTGAGAACCATGGGTATCGAGAGTTTTCCTAATGAAGTAACGAAGTTCTAAAAGGATAATTGGTCTAGGTACTATCATGAATTCAGGGAATTCAAGCTCTCCTATAGGAACTGACTGGCGTAGACTTGTCCACTATCTAGCATGCATATACCAATGTATCCATTGCGTATCTTACATGCATAGACGCATTATGACCGCTATCCTAATCCCTAGATTTAACCGATTGACCTGGCGTAGATTCTAAACCGGTTAACCCTAAATCATGGCTAAGTTCCGAACCCTAATGCCCTGGCGTTGGTTTATTAGGATTCTAAGATCATTCAATCAAGTGGCGTACAGGTAGAGAAAGCATTAAAAACAACCATGAGATCTGAAAACATGATAGATACCAAATTCATTCATTCAAGTGGCGTACAGGTAATGAAAGCATTAAGTATCACCATTCATTAAGCATACGACTTCGTTACATCATATCAAACCTCTCTAACCCATGGCAAAGGAATCTACTCAGACATAGATACAGAAAAGGAAACACAAGAGAAGTCTAGTTTCGACATAGATGATGAAAGAGATAACTCCCTATTCATAGACCGATGCCTTCGGTAGATTCTCCTCGCTCCCGATCCGTAGATCCGTCCTTTTCTTCCTCTTTCCTCTTGCCCTAGTGTCTCTCCTTCTCCTCTAATGTGTTCTGGTTCGTTCCTCTCTTTTTAGATCTCATTCTTCTTTTAATTTGGCCGATCTAGATCTTAGGAAAGTTTGTTGGAATGCTAGACCCGAGCGGGCACATCATGCACCCGATCGTGCAACCACTCTGCCCGACCGTGTTGCCTCTTTCAAGCCCGAACGGGCACCCATACCCGATCGTGTAGACTCTCAACCCGAACGGGTAAAACGCACGGTGATTTCTTGGATGAATTGGCCCGAGCGGGCATTGTAAAACCACCCGAGCGGGCACCTATGCCCGAGCATGTCCATTGAGCACCCGAGTCGTGTAGACTTACGGGGTTGCTTGGCATGAATTAGCCCGACCGGGCACTCTCAATCCACCCGAGCGGGCATGTCTTGAAGTGTAGTTTCCGCTCCTTCCGCTCGGTGTTTGAGTGCTCGCTTCCATCCGTGGCCTTGCATAAGTCGAACCTTGTTACACAACTTCGTTTTCCGGGTTAGATTGCATAATCACTCGTGTTTCTCTTCAAGTCTTCGTTTCCTACACAAAACACGAAATGTGGATAAAGTCTTCGAATATACTCAATAGATGAATGAAATATGAATAATCTACTCTAAACTAGACCTAGGAATGATAAAAAAACTATAACGAATTACGTGTTATCACTTTTGAATTAGGATATAGTCTATTCTGGAGTCTTTATTTGTTTTTCGTATTTTTTTGCTTTTGTTTTCTTTCTTTTTTAGTCAATTTTTTTACCTCTTGGAGCTTAATGTAATTTTGTGTTCTTTATTTTGCGAGGTAACATGAATGAGGTACATCCTTTGTATGCCGGTATAGCTGAATTAAAAGATCAAGTTTCCGGAATTTGTCATATGTTGTCTAACTCACACCGCCCGCATTACTCGGAGCAATCATGGGAACACAAAGTTCGGGGGTATGAAGAAGTGAACTACGAGAGTTACAATCAGCCTTTCAGGAACACATACAACCCCGGATGGAGAGATCACCCAAACTTCCCTTATAGGAACTCCGACGGTGTGTCGAATGCGCAACATCTATTGGGAAATCTTCAGCCATGGACGCTACGCCAAACTAAGAATTATCAATCACATGCGCCCCCATCTCCGCAACATGAATGTAACGCTGATATTATGTCTATGCTCTCTCAAATCTTACAAGGAGAGGAAGATAAATACACCGAACTAAGAAAGATGAGAGCAGATTATGGAGATATAAAGAAGGAGGTTACGAAATTCAAAACACACCTAAAGATCTTAGACAATCAAATTGCAGAACTCGCTGAAAATTCCTCCAAACCAAAAGGAGTTCTACTGGGAACATCGGTAACAAATCCTCGGGAACATGTTCTCGAAATTTACCTAAGGAATTGTAAGACGGTGGATCAGCCTACTTCGACGTCTGAAAGGGGTGAAGCATCTATTACAGTAACGGAAACGACTATCAACAAGCTTAAGGAGAAGCTCGAGGAGGAAGATGAGCCAAAAATATGTAAAACCAACCCGAGGCCACCTCCTTTACCGTTTCCATAACGTCAACTCTAGAAAATGGTGGATCAACCCAATCCTTCAACATTTGGAAAGGATGAAACGTCTACTAAAACAATGGAAAATGGTAGTAACGTTGAAGAGCATAAAAACAAACCCGAGGAGAAAGAGGAGCCAAAATACGTAAAACCAGATCCCAGGCCACCTCCATTGCCATTCCCACAACGTCAACGCATGGTGGATCAGTTAACTCCCTCGATATTTAAAAAGGGGGAAGAATCTAACACAACAGCGGATAAGGCTATAGACATTGATGAGCATATGAAGAAACTCGAGGAGGAAATGAACTTCAACTTAAACGACACACTTGAGCAGCCATGCATTATCGACTTCGTGTTCCACGACGACGTCTTTGAGAATTTAGCCAAGAAAGTTAGTGAGGAATTTTGGGAGTACGGATTCCCTAGATAGACTCTCATAGCAGCTGGAGAAGGATTATATAAGATACCAAGCGAGCTACTGGACAACAAAAAGAAGAAGGAACCCCCCGATCGAGACTTCCGCACAACCCGAGCTAAATGCGATGCAACTCAGTACATAAACAACCACAAGATGCCGAGAAGCTACACCAAACGTCCAACACACAATTGGAGAATTGACAAGGCATCCAAGGTGAAGATGAAGCCTTCACCACAAGGGCTCACGCACCAACAAAGTCTGGAAACGTTGAAGGAAATTAAAGACGAACGCCTAACCGGTTTCATGGAGTGTATAACCGGATTTATTGATAGCTCAACCAAATTCTTTAGACAGCATGATCTATCCCCAACATAGGGAACAACACAACCAAGCTTAGGGAGGACATGACTGACCGTGCAAGGAATCCAACTGATCCGCGTGCTACACCCTATCGAGCACACTATACACGCGAGACGTTACGCACACGACGATGTCGAGGACATCCACCTGATGAGTAACATCTTGGTTAGGCTCGTGACCTTAAACACGTGCTTCTCGGGAGGCAACTCGAACCCTATATCCTTTTAGTTATTTCGTTTTAGTTTTTTTACAAGCATGCTCTTTACCAACAATCCCGATGTATCATATTGTCTCCTTCAAATTGTGTGACTTTTATTAGAGGTTTTCCACTTCGAAATCATCCATAACATAAGGAAAGACGCGTACGCCCATCTGAATCAACTGGGGACAGCAAGCACACATCAGGTGCACACGTTCCTATCTACCTTATTTTTTCCCGAGTTTTTACATGTTAGTCCTTCTCTTAGGTATTGAACACCGGGACGGTGTTCCGTTCAAGTCTGGGGGGGGGTACTCTTCGAATGTCATGATTGTGATTAGGATTTAGATGTTGAGTTCTTCGTTTATTTTGCTTTTATGTTAGTTTTGTTAGGATTAAATGGACAGATATCTAGTACGAACAATTTTGAACTTTAGTCACCTCTTTGCAACTTTGTCGAATCGGGAACAAAAGTCTAGGTTTGCTGAAACATACCTATATATATCGATTAGTTAGTGGTCGTGCATGAATCCATAGCCTATAGTTGTATTCCTCCCCTTAGACTTCAATCCTAAGCACTTATATCTCCGAGCATACCTTTCATTCTTTGTTTTGTTTCGATCATTATATTTACACGCACTTACACTTCGCTGTCAATAGACTAAATTATTTAACTTTTTCAGCCCTAGATTGACATGAGTGCACCAATATTGATGGTTTGGGTCTAAGTGGTGGTTGAGGCTGTTTTTCTTTGTCCTAAGGGTTAGAGTCGATGCGTATTCACAATAATTAATCAAAAGAAAAAAAATTAGCAATGATGCAACCTCTTCACTCCGTTAAGGTTACAAGACCTTATGAGTGTGCCAATTGGAAACCTGGGTCTAATTAGAAGGCTGTCCTCTTCAACTCCGACGTCCTAGAAACCGAGTGCGAATATACAATAAAATGTGTGGAAACCGAAAAGAAAAAAAGGAATCGAAAAAGAATGGTATCGAACTGTCTGCGCATTAGATTAGGTATGGAGATTGCTTGGATGTTGTCTAGGTGTTATTGAAATGAACTTAGGATATGAGTAGGACTGCACAGTTAGTAGCTTTCTGTAGATAGGGGTCTAAATTCGGTGCGCTTAGATCTATGTTCGTGTGACGCGTTGTTGCGTAGGGTGGCTGAATTTTCGAGTTGATTGTTCTAGTTTCTAGTTGTGGTCTGACTCCTCTCATGCTTAGTTCTAGTTTTGCTCGAGGACGAGCAAAGGTTAAAGTCTAGGGAGTTTGATAACATCTATTTTGTTATAGTATTTTAGTCTCTTTTTATAGTTAGTTTCATTGTTCATTTGAACTTTACCAAGCATTAAAGCATCATTTAGTCCTCTTTTAGCGTTTCCTCGTGTTTTGCAGCGAATGGAGATACCGGGACACAAACACAAGCGAATGCCGCAAAACATGACCATTCCACGCCAAAGGAGAGGCAACCCGCACGGGTGGAAACTTAGCTTGTGCGGGCTGCATGGACCAGCAATCTCAGCACGTCTCGGGCTCAAGTCAAGCCCGAGCTGATCATCTTTCCTACACAAGCCCACGCGGGGTGCTTACCTTAGCTTGTGCAGGGCAAGACATCAACTCCTTGAACCAGCAGCTTCAGCCCGAGTCGGGCTCCTCACCAGCCCACGCGGGCTCCCCTCTCCAAGCCAGCCCGCGTGGGGCATTCATCAGCTTGCACGAGTCATGTTCGTCCCCTGCATAAACCATAAAAGAAAACTTCGCAAAACAAGAAAAGGAATGTGCTGGCTACTTAAACCAAAAGGAAATATGGTTAGAGAAGAGGAAGGGGAGCTACATGGCTGGAAATTAAAGAGGAAACGTTGACAATTACACAAGAATGGAAAAACAAGAGATGGAAAAGCTAGGAAAAGGAAAACGACAATTGCTGTAAGAAAGAGGAAATATCTGCCGCTGAATAGGAAAGAGAGAGGACGACCAAAGAAGAAAGAATAGAGGAAAGGAAAGAGGAGAAAGAGGGCAAAAAGGAGAGAGCTTTAGCAGCCCAATTCGTACAGAAAATTGGAGAGAAAAACAGAGCACAAGTAGAGGGATAGAAGGAGCAGAACACACACACGAAGACAAGGATGGAGCGACGAAGCCGGAGCGCGGAGGAGCTGTTGAAAACGTCGGTAATAGAATAGGGAGGGATCTCATTCGTTATCCATGTTGAATATAGTTATCTTTTATGTTTCATTTTCTAAGTTCATGTCCGAGTAGGTCCATAGCCATAGGTTAGAGAACTTTGCCGATATGTACGAAGTCTTGTTCTTAATGCTTGGTGGTTCTTAATGCTTTATTTCTTGTATGCCACTGGAATGAATGATTTTGGTATTTGATCGTTTTCAGATTGATTGGTTGGTTTTAATGCTTTCATTCTTATACGCTACTCGAATGAATGATTATAGAAGTTTAATGAATCTACGCCAGGGGATTAGACTTTGGAACTTAGCCATGATTTAGGATTTAATCGGTTTAGAATCTACGCCAGGTCGATCGATTGAATCTAGGGATTAGGATAGCAGTCTTAATGCGTCTAGTGGGTGAGTACGCAATCGGAAGATTGGTGATACACACGCTAGATAGTGGACAAATCTACCCCAATCTGTTCCTATATTAGAGCTTGAATTCCCTGAACTCGTGATAATATCTAAGACCGTGATCTTGTTAGAACTTCATTGCATTATCGTGCATCTCTTGAAACCTATGGTATTTAATTCATTGAGTTTAATCCGTTAGTTAGTTAGTTAGTTTATCTTTATTCGTATTCCATCCACTTATTGATTTTACACGTTTTATTCATTAGTTACTAGCTTTTGAGTTGCATCGATTCCTCGTGTTTGACCCTGGTATTATACGATCTTTATTCTTGTGGAAGCGTTAGACTGGGTATTTTGTTACTTGAGATTAACCACATCAAGAATGAAGGAGAAAAGGAAGTCAGCCAAAGAAAAGGAAAAGATGAAGAGGAAACAAGTAGGAGGGGAGGAAGAGAAAAGTTCAGTTCGGACAAAACAGAATAGATAACAACACATACACATAGAGAGAGAATAGAGCAGAACGCAAAAGAGGATAGAGACGGGGCAACGAACTCGGAACACAGAGGAGCTGTTGAAGACGTAGGTATGAGAATAGGGATGAATCTCGTTTTGTATCTATGTTTAAGATATACTTCTTTTGTATTTTGTTTTCTAAGTCCATGTTTGAGTAGATCCATTGCTAGGGGTTTTGTTTCTTAATGCTTGGTAATTCATAATGCTGTTATTCATTTATGCAACTTAAATATATGATTTTGGTATTTGATCGTTTTTAGAATGATTGGTTATTCTTAATGCTTTTGTTCTTGTACACCACTTGAATGAATGATTATAAAAGTCTAATGAATCTACGCCAGGTTGGTCGACTAATCTTAGAGATTATGATAGCGGTCTTAATGCATCTAGTAGTTGAGATTACGCAGTCGGAAGATTGGTAGTACTAGATAGTGGACAAGTCTACGCCATTCAGTTCCTAAGATAGAGCTTGAATTCCATGAATTCGTGATAATTTCTAAGACCATGATCTTTGTTAGCATTTCATTGCATTATTGTGCATCCCTCGAAAACTGTGGTGTTTAATTTATTCAGTTTATCCCGTTAAGTTAGTTTAGTCTTTCTTTTGCATTCAAACTACTCATTGATTTATTATTCATCCTATTCATTAGTTTAATAACTTTATTGTTGCATCGGTTCCCTAGTATTTGACCCAGGTACTACACGATCTGGATTCTTGCGGAAACATTAGTATAGGTATTTATTACTTGAGATTAACCACATCAATTCCTAAAACCACAAAAGGAAGCACAACTGAAACATAAAATGAAAACACATGGCCACCAACATAAAATGGAAACACGGTTGGAGACGAGGAATGAAAATAGCCGTTGGAACAAGAAATGTAAACTGCTGGCCGTTGGACACAAGATGGGAACCAAGTCGGTGAATCAATAATTGGAAACACACGACAGGACAGAAAAGGGAACACATGGAGAAAAGGAAAGAGGTCGGAAAAGGAAAATAAAGGAAAGAGGAAATAAGCACGAGAGGGGGAAGAAGAGAATTTAGTTTCAGATAGTAGAGCTTAGTCATTCAAGGACGGACAAAGCAGAAAGCTAGAGACGGGGAGATGAACTCGGAACACGCAGGAACTATTAAAGACTAAGATATTAGAATAGGGAGGCATCTCTTTCTGTACTTATGGTTAAGATATATTTCATTCGTGTTTTGTTTTTTTGAACCCATGTACGAGTAGATCCATTACCACGGTTTAGAGTTATGCCGATATGTAATGAAGGCTTGTGCTTAATGGATAAGATATATTTCATTCGTGTTTTGTTTTTTTGAACCCATGTACGAGTAGATCCATTACCACGGGTTAGAGTTTTGTCGATATGTAATGAAGGCTTGTGCTTAAAGCTTGGTTATGACATTTGAACATTTTCAGATTGATTGGTTGTTTTTGATGCTTTTATTCTTGCTGATCACTGAATGAATGATTACAAAATTCTGATTGCATCAGGGGGTGGATTAGATTTTGGAACCTGGCCATGATTTGGGGTCTTAAATGATTTAGAAGCTTGTCCAGTCGGTCGATTGAACTGAGGAATTAGGATAACGATCTTTATGAATCTAGTTTTTTTGTTGCGCAATTGAGAAATTGGTAGTATGCATGCTAGATAGTGGGTCTAGAAATCCGTAGAGTCATTCCCTAGGAAAGAGCTCAAATTCCCTTAATTTGTGATGATATCTATAACCATAATCGTTTTTAGCACCTCATTGCATTATTGTGCACTTCTCGAAACATTTGGTATTATATCGTATTGTATTTATCCCATTAGTTAGTTTATTAATTACTTTAAATACCAACCAATTCATTTATACACTTCCTATTCACTACTTAAATAACTCTATAGTTGCATCGGTTCCCTAGTGTTCGACCCTAGTACTACATGATCCGTATTCTTGCGAAAACGTTAGTCTAGGTAATTTATTTCTTGAGATTATCGAGTTTATTTAGTTTATTGAGTGTATCCCGTTTATTTAGTTTAGTCTTTACTTCGCATTAGAACTAGTCATTGATTTATTATTCGTCTTTTTCATTAGTTTAATAACTTTATTGTTGCATCGGTACTCTATTGTTTGATTCTGGTACTACACGATCCATATTCTTGCGGAAACGTTAGTTTAGGTATTTATTATTTGAGATTAATCAAATCAATTCCTAAAACAACAAAAGGAAGCACAGATGAAACATAAAATGGAAACACGTGGCCGACAACATAAAATTGAAACACGGTTGGAGAAAAGGAATGGAAACCGCTGGATAGGAAATTGGAAACACACGGCTGGACAGAAAAGGGAACACACGGAGAAAAGGAAGGTGGCCAGAAAAGGAAATGAAAGGAAAGAGGAAACAAGCACGAGATGGGGAAGAAGAGATTTTAGTTTTGGGTAACAGAGCTTAGACACTCACAGACGGATAGAGCAGAAAGCTAGAGACGGGGAGACAAACTCGGAACATGGAGGAACTATTGAAGACTAAGGTATGCAAAATAGGGAGGGATCTCTTTCTATACTTATGGTTAAGATAGATTTCATTCATGTTTTGTTTTCTGAACCCATGTACGAGTAGATCCAGTACCACGGGTTTGAATTTTGCCGATATGTATGAAGGCTTGTGCTTAATGCTTGGTTATGATACTTGAACGTTTTCATACTGATTGGTTGTTTGTAATGTTTTTATTCTTTCTGATCACTTGAATGAATGATTACAAAAGTCTGATTGTATCGAGAGATGGATTAGATTCTGGAACCTAGCCATGATTTGGGGTCTTAAACGATTTAGAAGCTTGGCCAGTCGATCAATTTAACTCAGGAATTAGGATAGCAGTCTTAATGAATTTAGTCTGTTTATTGTGCAATTCGGAAATTGGTAATACGCATGGTAGATAGTGGGTCGAGAAATCGGGAGAGTCATTCCCTAGGAAAGAGCTCGAATTCCCTGAATTTGTGATGATATCTATAGCCGTAATCTTTATTAGCACTTCATTGCATTATTGTGCACTTCTCGAAACCTGTGGTTTAATATCGTATTGCATTTATCACGTTAGTTAGTTTAGTCATTACTTTACATTCCAACCAATTCATTTATACACTTCCTATTCATTACTTAAATAACTCTATCGTTGCATCGGTTTCTTAGTGTTCGATCCTACTACTACACGATCCGTATTCTTGCGGAAACGTTAGTCTCGTTAATTTATTTCTTGAGATTATTGAGTTTATATAGTTTATTGAGTCTATCTCGTTTAGTTAGTTTAGTCTTTACTTTGCATTCAAACTACTCATTGATTTTTTATTCATCTTAATCATGAGTTTAATAACTTTATTGTTGCATCGATTTCTTGGTGTTTGACGTTGGATACGAAATTAGAAAGGCATGGCTTGACAGAAAAGGGAACACACGCAGAGAAGGAAGGAGGCCGAAAAAGGAAAAATAAAGGAAAGAGGAAACAAGCACGAGAGGGGGAAGAATAGAATTTAGTTTTGGACAGTAGAGCTGAGAATTTAGGGAAGCATAATGGAAAGAGCCGCTGGAACAAGAAATGTAAGCTGCTGGCCGCTGGTCACAAAATGTAAATTAAGCCTTTAGAACAAGAATTCGAAACGCATAACTGGAATGAAAAGGGAACACAAAGAGAATAGGAAGGAGGTCGGAAAAGGAAAAAAATAAAGGAAAGAGGAATCAAGCACGAGATGGGGAAGAAGATAATTTAGTTTCAGACAGTAGAGCTTAGACACTCATGGGCAGACATAGTAGAAAGCTAGAGATGGGGAGACAAACTCGAAACATGAAGGAAATATTGAAGACTAAGGTATTAGAATTGGGAGGGATCTCTTTTGTACTTATGGTTAAGATAGATTTCATTCGTGTTCTATTTTTTGAACTCATGTACGAGTAGATTCGTTTCCTCGGGTTAGAGTTTTATCGATATGTATTGAAGGCTTGTGCTTAATGCTAGGTTATGATATTTGAACATTTTCATATTGATTTGTTTTTTGTAATGCTTCTATTCTTGCTGATCACTTGAATGAATGATTACAAAAGTCAGATTGCATCTGGAGGTGGATTAGATTTTGGAATGATTTAGGGTCTTAATCAATTTAGAATCTTGGCCAGTCGGTCGATTGTACTCAAGAATAAGGATAGCGGTCTTAATGCGTCTAGTATGTTTATTGCGCAATTGTGAGATTGGTAGTACGCATGCTAGATAGTGGGTTTAGGCATCGGGAGAGTCATTCCCTAGGAAAGAGCTTGAAATTCTGTGAATTAGTGATAATATCTATAACCATGATCTTCATTAGCACTTCATTGCATTATTGTGCACTCCCCGAAACATGTGGTGTTTGATCTTATGGAATTTTTCCCGTTAGTTAGTTTAGTAAGTACTTTACATTCTAACCAGCAGATTTATACACGTCCTGTTCATTACTTAAACAACTCTATAGTTGCATCGGTTCCCTAGTGTTTGACCTTGGTACTACACAATCCGTATTCTTGCAGAAACGTTAGTCTAGATAATTTATTTCTTGAGATTATTGAGTTTATTTAGTTTATTGATTTTATCCCATTTAATTAGCTTAGTCTTTACTTTGCATTCCAACTACTCATTGATTTATTATTTGTCCTATTCATTAGTTTAATAACTTTATTGTTGCATCGATTTCCTAGTGTTGGCTCTGGTACTACACGATCCATATAAAATGGAAACACATGGCCGCCAACATAACATGGAAATACGGTTTAAGAAGAGGAATGGAAACAACCATTGGAACACGAGATGTAAACTGCTGGCCACTGGTTACATAATAGAAATTAAGCCTCTAGATCAAGAATTGGAAACCCACGACAGGAAAGAAAAGGAACACACGGAGAAAAGGAAGGAGGCCGGAAAAGGAAAAAAGAAAAGGAATGAGGAAACAAGCACGAGATGGGAAGAAGAGAATTTAGCTTTAGACAGTAGAGCTCAGACACTCATGGACGGACAGAGAAGAAAGCTAGAGATGGGGAGACAAACTCGAAACACGGAGGAACTATTGAAGACTAAGGTATTAGAATAGGGAGGGATCTCTTTCTGAACATATGGTTAAGATAGATTTCATTCGTGTTTTGTTTTTTGAACCCATGTACGAGTAGATCCATTACCACGGGTTATCGATATGAAATGAAGGCTTAGGCTTAATGCTTGGTTATGATATTTGAACGTTTAAAGATTTCTTGGTTGTTTCTAATACTTTTATTCTTGCTGATCAGTTGAATGAATGATTACAAAATTCTGATTGCATCGGGAGGTGGATTAGATTTTGGAACCTAGCCGTGATTTGTGGTCTTAATCAATTTAGAACTTTGGCCACTCGGTTAATTAAATTGAAGAATTAAGATAGCGGTCTTAATGCCTCTAGTATGTTTATTGCACAATTAGGAGATTGGTAGTACACATGCTAGATAGTGGGTTTAGGCATCGGGAGAGTCATTCCTTAGGGAAAAAGCTTAAATTCCCTAAATTTTGTGATAATATCTATAACCGCGATCTTTATTAGCACTTCATTGCATTATTGTGTACTTCTCAAACATGTGGTGCTTTCTCTTATTGCATTTAGCCCGTTAGATAGTTTAGTCATTACTTTACATTCCAACCAATTGATTTATACACGTCCTATTCATTAGTGAAATAACTCTATAGTTGCATCGGTTCCCTAGTGTTCGGCCTTGGTACTACACGATCCGTATTCTTGGTGAAACGTTAGTCTAGGTAATTTATTTCTTGAGATTATTGAGTTTATTTAGTTTATCTCTTTTAATTAGTTTAGTCTTTACTTTGCATTCCAACTACTCATTGAATTATTATTTGTCCTATTCATTAGTTTAATAACTTTATTGTCGTATCGGTTCCCTAGTGTTTGGTTCTGGTACTACACGATCTATATTCTTGCTGAAACGTTAGTCTAGGTATTTATTACATGAGATTGAGCAAATAAATTCCTAAAACCACAAAAGGAAGCACAACTAAAACATAAAATGGAAACACATGGCCGCCAACATAAAATGGAACACGGTTAGAGAAGAGGAATGGAAACAACTGCTGGATCAAGAAATGTATACTCCTGGCCCTGGACACAAAATGGAAACCAAGCCACTAGATCAAGAACAGGAAATGCACGGCTGGACAGAAAAGGGAACAAATGAGAAAAGGAAGGAGGCCAAAAAAAGGAAACAATAAAGGAAAGAGGAAACGAGCACGAGATGGGAAGAAGAGAATTTAGTCTCAAACAGTTGAACATAGACACTCATGGATGGACAGAGCAGAAAGCTAGAGATGAGGAGACAAACTCGAAACACGGAGGAACTATTGAAGAGTAAGGTATTAGAATAGGGAGTGATCTCTTTCTTTACTTATGGTTAAGATAGATTTGATTCGTGTTTTTTTTAACCCATGTACGAGTAGATCCACTACCACGGGTAGAATTTTTCCGATATATAATAAAGACCTGTGCTTAATTCTTGGTTATGATATTTGAACGTTTTAGACTTATTTTGTTGTTTTTAATGCTTTTATTCTTGCTGATCACTTGAATGAATGATTACAAAAGTCAGACTACATTGGGAGGTGGATCAGATTTTGGAATCTAACCATGATTTAGGGTCTTAATCGGTTTAGAACTTGGCCAGTCAGTCAATTGAACTTGTGAATTAGGATAACGGTCTTAATGCATCTAGTATTTTTTTTGTGCAACTGAGAGATTGGTAGTATGCATGCTAGATAGTGGGTTTAGGCGTCAGGAGAGTCATTCCCTAGGAAAGAGCTCGAATTCCCTGAATTTGTGATAATATCTATAACCATGTTCTTTGTTAGCATTTTATTGCATTATTATGCACTTCTCGAAACCTGTGATGCTTTATCTTGTTGCATTTATCCTGTTAGTTAGTTTAGTCATTATTTACATTCCAATTAATTGATTTATACACGTCATGTTCATAAGTGAAATAACTCTATAGTTGCATGGGTTCCCTAGTGTCCGAGTCTAGTATTACACGATCCGTATTCTTGCAAAAATGTTAGCCTAGATAGTTTATTTCTTGAGATTATTGAGTTTATTTAGTTTATTGAGTTTATCCTTTTTAGTTAGTTCAGTGTTTAGTTTGCATTCCAAGTACTCATAGATTTATTATTCGTCCTATTCATTAGTTTAATAACTTTATTTGTTTCATCGGTTCCCTAATGTTTGACCCTGGTACTACACGATCCGTATCCTTGTGGAAACGTTAGTCTAGGTATTTATTAATTGAGATTAACCACATCGATTCCTAAAACAACAAAAGGAAGCACAATTGAAACATAAAATGGAATCACATGGCCACCAACATAAAAGCGAAACACGGTTGGAGAAGAGGAATGAGAACAGCCGCTGGAACAAGAAATGTAAACTGCTGGCTGCTATACACAAAATAGAAACCAATCCGATGGATCAAGAATTGGAAACGCACGGATGGACAGAAAAGGGAACACAGAGAGAAAAGGGAGGAGGCCGAAAAAGGAAAAAAAGGAAAAAGGAAAAATCATGAGAGGGAGAAGAAGAGAATTTAGTTTAGGACAGTAGAGCTTAGACACTCACGGACGGACATAGCATAAAGCTAGAGACGTGGAGACGAACTCAGAACACAGAGGAACTATTGAAGAGTAAGGTATTAGAATAGGGAGGGATATCTTTCTGTACTTATGATTAAGGTAGATTTCATTCGTGTTTTGTTTTTTTAAACCCATGTATGAGTAGATCAGTAAACACGGTAAGAGTTTTGCTGATATGTAATGAAGGCTTGTGTTTAATACTTGGTTATTATATTTGAACGTTTTCAGATGTTTGGTTTTTTCTAACGCTTTTATTCTTTCTGATCACTTCAATGAATGATTACAAAACTCTGATTGCATTGGGAGGTGGATTAGATTTTGGTACCTAGCCATGATTTGGGGTCTTAATAAATTTAAAACCTTGGCCAGTCGGTCGATTGAACTCAAGAATTAGGATAGTTGTCTTAATACCTCTAGTATGTTTATTGTGCATTTAGGAGATTGGTAGTACGCACGCTAGATAGTGGGTTTAGGCATTGGGATAGGCATTCCCTAAGAAAGAGCTTGAATTCCCAGAATTCGTAATAATATCTATAATCTTAATCTTTATTAGCATTTCAGTGCATTAGTATGCATTTATCTTATTGCATTTATCCCGTTAGTTAGTTTAGTCATTACTTTATATTCTAACCAATTTATTTATACACGTCCTTTTCATAAGTGAAATAACTCTATAGTTGCATCGGTTACCTACTGTTCGACCCTGGTACTACACGATCCGTATTCTTGCGGAAACGTTAGTCTACGTAATTTATTTCCTTAGATTATTGAGTTTATTTAGTTTATTGAGTTCATCTTGTTTAGTTAGTTTAGTCTTTTTTGCATTCCAACCAATCATTGATTTATTATCCGTCCTATTCATTAGTTTAATAAATTTATTGTTGCATCGGTTCCCTAGTGTTTGACCTAGGTACTACACGCTCCGTATTTATTACTTGAGATTAACCACATCAAATCCTAAAACCACAAAAGGAAGCACAACTGAAACATAAAATGGAAACACATGGCCGCTAAGATAAAATGGAAACGAGGATGGAGAAGAGTAATGGAAACAGCCGCTGGAACAAGAAATGGAAAATGCTAGCCGCTGGACAGAAAATGGAAACCAAGCCACTGGATCAAGAATTGGAAACACACGGATGGATAGAAAAGGGAACACACGATAAAAGGTAGGAGGTCGGAAAAAGAAAAAAGAAAGGAAAGAGGAAACAAGCACCAGAGGGGGGAAGAAAAGAATTTAGTTTCAGACAGTAGAGCGTAGACACTCATAGACAAATTTTGCAGAAAGCTAGAGATGGAGAGACGAACTCTGAACACAGAGGAGCTATTGAAGACTAAGGTATTAGAATAGGGAGGGATCTGTTTATGTACTTATGGTTAAGATAGATTTAATCCGTGTTTTTTTTTGAACCCATGAATGAGTAGATCCGTTACCACGTGTTAGAGTTTTGTCGATATGTAATGAAGGCATGTGTTTAATGCTTGGTTATGATATTTGAACGTTTTAGATTGATTCGTTGTTTCTATTGCTTTTATTCTTGCTGATCATTTCAATGAATGATTACAAAAGTTTGAATGTATCAGGAGGTAGATAAGATTTTGGAACCTATCCATGATTTGGGGTCTTAATCGATTTAGAACTTTGGATAGTCGGCCAATTAAACTCAAGAATTAGGATAGCGGGTCTTAATGCGACTAGTATGTTTATTGTGCGTTTGGGGGATTTGTAGTACACATGCTAGATAGTGGGTTTAGGCACCGGGAGAGTCATTGCCTAGGAAAGAGCTTGAATTCCCTGAATTCGTGATAATATCTATAACTGTGATCTTTATTAGCACTTGTTTTCGTTATTGTGCACTTCTCGAAATTTGTGGCGCTTTATCTTATTGCATTTATCCCGTTATATAGTTTATTCATTACTTTACATTCCAACCAATTGATTTATACATGTCCTATTGATTAGTTAAATAACTCTATAGTTGCATCGGTTTCCTAGTGTACTTTAAATAACTCTTACGGAAACATTAGTCTAGGTAATTTATTTCTTGAGATCATCGAGGTTATTTAGTTTATTGAGTTTATCCTGTTTAGCTAGTTTAGTCTTTACTTTGCATTCCAACTACTCATTGATCTGTTATTCGTCCTATTCATTAGTTTAATAACTTTATTGTTGCATCGGTTCCCTAGTGTTTGATCCTGGTACTACACAATCCGTATTCTTGCGGAAACCTTAGTCTAGGTAAATTATTTAAGATTGTCCACATTAAGTTTTTAGCGCGGTTGGCGGGGAACTTATAATGGCATTAGAGTTAGGATACTTCTGAATTTAGAACTGAGTCCTTTCCGAAGTCTTTAGTTGTTTTTTATATTTTTTTCTTTTATTTTCAATTTGAGTCAAATTTTTTTACCTTTTGGAGCTCACCGAAATTTTTTGTTTTGTCTTTTCTTTACAACTCATTCGTGCATGAGAAGTATTAGAAATGCTGGCCTAGTCTACGATTTAGAGATTGATAGAACTATTAAGGAACTGAGGAAAAAAATCAAAAGCTAGTGCAAGGCAACCGGTAGACAACATGCAAGCAAACTTAGATAGCGAGCCCGAGGAGGTAATCGAACTTAAACTTGCAGACCAAAGTGAAGAAGAACAAATGGTTGAACGTATCGATCCAAACGCGCCACCAATGCAAGCTGCGTTGACCTATGGATCATACATGTTTCCTAGGCACACACAACTCTTGTTATGCATCATTAGGAGGAACGATCACATCAAACTACAACCGGCATTCATTTTGATGCTTAGCAACGCAATGTTTAGAGGAAGACCTGTTGAGGATCCGAATCAGCATCTCATGGACTTCAAGATGTTTTGCAAAACTACTAGAGCTAGAGAAGGAGTTTTGGATGAGGATGTCATGCTAGGTGCCTTCCGGTTCTCTATGAAAGAACAAAGCACGAGATTGGTTGTACTGTCAACCGCCAAATTCTATATGGTCATGGGGACAACTAGAGGAAAAGTTCATGACACGGTTCTTCCCTCAAAGTAAAGTTCAACTTGCCAAGAATCTGATCAATACATTTGTACAAGGGCTAGACGAGAGCTTATCTGAAGCATGGGAATGATTTAAAGGCTATCAATGCCTTTGCCCGCACCACGACATGGATCAGAGCTACCTCATACATAGTTTTCTACAAGGTCTTATGGATAACATGATGCGTTCTCAAAGTTAAATAAAATAACCTAAACTACCCGCAAGTGCACGGCACGTGTGTAGTATTTTAGGTGTCGATCCCACAGAGACTACGCAACACTATCTAAACTCGAACTATGAATCAAACTTGCTAAAGAACGAATATGGTTGAAGAATGAAATACTGAAAGTAAATAAACAAATTGGTTCTTAACGATTGGACAAACGTTCTAGGAATCTAGTTTCACCACAAGACTACCGAAACCAACGATCAATCTATCTATCATGCAATCCCAGTTAAAGCTATCTAAGGCAGACGATCCTAATATGATATCTACCCTCTCTCAAGGCATAGACACGTGATCTAGACAAG